>CM075814.1:24233329-24569329 GCA_037975025.1 Excoecaria agallocha | reverse complement strand
GCAATCCAGTTCTGGTATTTTTGTTATTAAGATTAACCTTTCTATTTCTACCACTTGGGTATTGGATACCGGTTGTGGTTCTCACATTTGTTCAAATGTGCAGGGGCTAAGAAATAGGCGGTTACTTGGGAAGAATGAAATGGACCTCCGTGTGGGGAATGAAGCACGAGTTGTTGCCATAGAGATAGGCGACTATCAACTCACTTTACCTTTCGGACTTTGTTTAGTTTTGAAAAATTGTTATTATGTGCCTGCTATGAGCAGAAACATTATTTCAGTTTCATGTTTGGATTTGGATGAATTTGATTTTGTTATTAAAAATGGCAATTGTCATATTCGTCGCTAAGGCATTTCTTATGGAAATGCCATGTTGCAAAATGGCCTTTATATCCTTGATTTACAAAACAAAGAGTCCATATACAACATTAATACAAAGAGGGTTAAATCAAACGAATTGAACCCTACTTAATTCTGGCATTGTCTTTTAGGACATGCAAACGAAAAATACATTTCAAGACTCCACAAAATTGGGAGTGCTTGGGTCATTCGACTTAGAGTCTTATGATACATGCGAGCCATGTTTGTATGGAAAAATGACAAAGAGTCCTTTTAACAAGAAAGGTGAAAGGACTAATGGCTTATTGGAACATACCGATGTATGTGGACCATTAAGTACACAAGCTAGAGGTTGTTTTAACTTCATGACGTTCACAAATGACTTCAGTAGATATGGCTATGTCTATCTTATGAAGTACAAATCTGAAACTTTTGAGAAATTCAAAGAATTTAAGAACGAAGTAGAAAAACAACTTGGCAAAAGTATAAAAGCCGATTGATGTGGCAAATACTTAAGCCAAGAATTTGACAGTCATCTAAAAGAGTGTGGTATTATTTCACAGCTCACTCGTCCCGGAATGCCACAATGAAATGGTGTATCCGAAAGGAGAAATCAAACTCTGTTGGACATGGTTCGATCTATGATGAGTCAAGCTAATCTTTCTGTCTCTTTTTGGGGTTATGCATTAGAAATTGCTGCGTTTCTACTAAACCGTACTCCAACTAAAGCAGTTGAGAAGACACCATACGAGGTATGGACTGGGAAAGAATCCAATATGTCATTTCTTAGGATTTCGGGCTGTGAAGCACATGTTAAGAAATTAACATCTGACAAACTAGAGTCCAAATCCATTGTCTGCTTGTTTGTGGGTTATCCCAAAGAAACAAAGGGATACTACTTCTACTCACAAGCCGAGAGCAAAGTATTTGTTGCTCGCAAGGCTGTTTTCTTTGAAAAGGAGTTCCTTCTCAAGAAAGAAAGTGGGAGTAAAGTAGAACTTGGAGAAATTCAAGTGCCACAAGCTCCTATAGAGGATGAGTTGGAAGTGGGATCAAGTTCACAACCAGTTGTGGAACAAGAACCCATTACACAAGTACCTATAAGGTCCGGTAGGGTACGTAAGGAGATTGAGAGATATGGATTTCTAATCACTGACAGTGACACTATTGAGTTAGTAGATCGTGAGGATCCTACTACCTACCAAGAAGCTATTAAAAGCCCAGACTTGAAAAATTGGCTTGAAGCCATGAAATCCGAGATGCAATCAATGTACGATAACCAGGTTTGGACCTTGGTTGATCCACTGGAAGGTACGAAAGGTAATTGAAAGCAAGTGGCTATTCAAACTCAAAGCTGATAAGACCTACAAACATAAACTAGTAGCAAAAGGTTTTCGACAAACTCATGGTGTAGACTATGACGAGACCTTTTCGCCTGTATTCATGCTCAAGTCAATTAGGACCTTGCTTGCCATAGCTACATATCATGATTATAAGATATGGCAAATGGATGTCAAAACTGCTTTCCTCAATGGAAATTTACTTGAGGATATGTATATGACACAGCCTGAGGGTTTTGTCAATCCCAAGCATCCTAATAAGGTTTGCAAGCTTCAAAAATCCATTTATGGATTAAAGCAAGCTCCCGAAGTTGGAATCTTCATTTTGATGAGGCAGTCAAAGAATTAAGACTTCATTCTAAATATCCCTAGTCAGTCATTGTTATGGGAATAACAAATGAATTAAGACTAGTATGCTGTCTCTGATAAGTTAAGTTTTGTCTTACGGATCATAAGGACAAAAGTGTTAATCAGAGATCATACATACATGTTTAGAACATGGTATCTGGATTCGATCCACTCATGAGAACACTACATGGTACAAGTCATAAGTGTTTTTCATATGCAAGTTTTGTATCGGAGTTCTTCGACCTAATATCTCTATGAAACTCTTTATGAATTACTATGTGCTTTGACATACACCTAATGTGCTCGTAATAGAGTGACAAGTACGGGTATGCTTGGGTATGAATTGATTCATATTAAAGAGCATGATAGAAGTTAAGGGATTACCCCTCTCTATAAGAGAGAAAATATCACCCGGCCACTTGATCAGTGAACTGAGAAGTGTATGGCCATACCGAGATGAAATAATGAGTAATCATTATTTATCTGAGAGTTCAGTGTCACTGGAATATCAAAAAAGGAATTAATATATAAGGATGACTAGTTCCATGCCTTATATTAATTCTGATATTTATGGGTAAGGGACTATGCAAAATTACATTAGGTCACTAAATGCCATATGCATTTTCATTTAATTTGGAATGCTATAATATCTTACTAGAGAATATATATAGCCTTTGAATTAATTCATTGCCAACATTAAATGGACCTATAGGATCGCACACAAAGCATTGGGCTTAAAATATTTAAATAAAGTATTGGACATTAATTTGGGCTTTTAATTAAAGTCAAATTAATGTGTGTAATGGGTTTTAAAATTGCTATTGGACCTTGGTGCATGAGAGAGAAAAATTCAGCCCACAAGGTTTAATTTCAATTAATTAATTATCTTGTATTAATTAAGTTAATTGAGTATTAAAGCCTAAAAGAATTTAAATTAAATTAAATCATTTAAATAAATAATGAAGTGGCCAAAATTTCAAGATAAAAATCAAGGAATTTTGGCACATGCACATTAATTATGTTAAGTGATTTTATTTAATTAAATGTCTTGTGTTTTATTTCAAATTTGAATTTTAAATTCAAAGGAGTTTAAATCAATATATATTACTTATTTTTAGGAAGTGATTGAGGTTGAATTAATTATCTTGAGATAGTAAAATTCAGATCAAACACTTACCAAAAGATAAGGATATATATTAGAAAAGAAATAAAACCCTAAAAATATATATAGACTGATTTTGGCGTGAAACCTTAATTTTGCTTTAGGTTTTGGGATGAACTTCTCTCTCTCTCTCACTTAATCATTTTGGCCAATTTTCACAAGGAGAAAGGATTGTTCCTCATTCTCTTGTGTTCTTGGGTGGTAATAGCAACATAAGAGAAGTACAAAATCAAATTTTGTAACTTCAAACCATAGCCATTACACAATACTTACTTTAAGAGCTAGCAATCTCGATTTTAAGACGTCGGTGCAATTGTGTGTGTGAACATAGAGAGGAGTGGCGTAAAAGGTTGTTCCTCAGCATTGGTGGTGAAGGTCTAAGGCTAAGATATCCACCTTGGTTGCTGGTCATCATCAAAATCAAGTTTTAAAGGCATCTAAAGTTGTAAGTTTTAAAACCCTAAAATTGCATGTTTTCGATTCTTGTCATGGAATTGTATGGCATGTATGATCAAATTTTATTGTTTTCTGCTGTGTGATCTTTATGTACATACCATGACATATTCCATCAACTCTCCGACTATGCATAGACTACCGACAACTAAACAAAGTGACGATAAAGAACAAGTATCCCCTCCCTTGTATCAAAGACTTATTTGATCAGCTTAAGGGAGTGGGTGTCTTCTCCAAGATAGATCTAAGATCGGGTTACTATCAAATGGGAGTAAAGGAAGATGATGTGCCTAAGACTGCTTTCCGTTCTAGGTATGCCCACTACGAGTTTTTGGTCATGCCATTTGGACTTATAAATGCACTTGCAGCTTTCATGGATCTGATGAATAGAGTCTTCCACTCTTACCTAGATCAGGTTTTGATGGTCTTCATCGATGACATCCTGGTTTATTCCAAGACATCGGAAGATCATGACAGACACTTAAGGATTGTATTGCAGACCTTGAGCGAAAAGCAGTTGTATGCCAAATTCAGCAAATGCGACTTTTGGCTAAATGAAGTATCCTTTTTAGGCCATGTTATTTTTGCAGAGGGAATTAAAATAGATCCTTCAAAGATTGAAGCAATCCTTCAGTGGAAGTCACCAAAGAATGTGACTGAAGTGTGGAGTTTTTAGGTTTGGCTGGGTATTATAGGAGATTCATTAAGGGCTTCTCCACCATTGCGAATCCCATGACTCGACTGCTATAGAAAAATGCTAAGTTTTTATTGATTGACAAGTGTCAGGAATGCTTTGAGAAGCTAAAGACTATGCAAATAGAAGCTCATATCCTTACTCAACCTGATTCGGGCAAGGATTTAGTTTTCTATAGTGATGCTTCTAGGAATGGTTTAGGTTGCATTTTGATGCAGGAAGGCAAAGTGATCACTTATGCCTCCCGAAAACTTAAGATTCATGAGAGAAACTATCCTACTCATGATTTAGAGTTAGTAGCCATTGTTTTTGCATTAAAGATTTGGAGGCATTACTTATACGGAGAGAAATGCTACATTTATTCGAATCACAAGAGTTTGAAGTATCTGCTTACCCAGAAAGAACTCAATCTCAGACAAAGACACTGGTTGGAGTTGATTAAAGACTATGATTGCCATAGTGACTACCATCTAGGGAAAGCAAATGTAGTGGCTGATGCACTAAACAGAAAATTTATGTCAGGTAATGTTAGTGCTTTTGAATGAACTTGTATAAGGCCTTGATAAGTGTAAATGATTAATAATGATCCTTGCAGCTCTTCGGGCAATGAATACTAGCTTGAGTTTGGCAGCAGATAGAGCCATAGTAGCTAAACTTCGGGTTAAACCAGACTTTGTGTATAAAGTGAAAGCAGCTCAGAAAGAAGATGACAGATTGATGGCTATTGTAAATAAACTTCAACACAGTAGTGAAAGTGATTATACATTGTCCAATGACAGAAGCCTTTGTTACAAAGTAAGATTTTGTATGCCAGCTCATGAAGTATTGAAGAGAGAGATTTTAACTGAAGCACACCATAGTAGCTATGCTATGCATCCTGGAAGTTACAAGATGTACCAGGATCTGAAATGCTACTACTGGTGGCCAGGCATGAAGTGTGATGTGATTGAATTTGTGGGTACATGTCTAACATGTCAACAAGTAAAAGCAAAGCATCATGTTCTTTCTGGACTACTTCAACCACTAGTTATCCCAGAGTGAAAATGGAATCAGGTGACCATGGACTTTGTGACTGGGCTACCTATGACTCAGTGGAAGCATGATCCCATTTGGGTAATAGTTGACCGTCTCACCAAATCCACTCATTTCCTGCCAGTACGGATGAATTTTTCTTTGACCAGGCTGGCAGAACTTTACATAAAAAAAGTGGTTAGATTCCATGGGTTGCCCATATCTATTGTGTCAGACAGGGATCCCATGTTTATTTCCCATTTTTGGAAGAGTTTTCAGGATGCTCTGGGTACGAGACATTCGTCATAGCACAACATTCCATCCTTAGATCGATGGCAAATCAGAACGAGTGATCCATATATTGGAAGACATGCTTAGATGTTGTGTCCTTGAGTTTGGCACAAATTGGAAAAAACATATGCCATTAGCCGAGTTTGCCTACAATAACAACTACCAATCCAGTTTGAAAATGGATCCATTTGAAGCATTGTATGGTAGGAAGTGTAGGACTCCTTTGTGCTAGACTGAATTGAGTGAGAGGAAGCTTATGGGTTCAGACTTGATTCGTGACTCTGAAGAAAAGGTCCAGATTGTTAAAAGCAGGTTGAAGGAAGCAACGGATCATCAGAAGTCCTATGCGAATTTAAAGAGAAAAGACATCGAGTTCCAGGTTGGAGATAAGGTATTTCTAAAAGTATCTCCATGGAAAAAGGCTCTGAGATTTGAAATTAAGGGCAATTTAAGCCCTAGATTCATTGGTCCGTATGAGGTACTTCAGCGAGTGGGTCCCATGGTCTACAGGTTTAAATTGCCATCTGCTTTGGAGAAGATACATGATGTCTTCCATGTGTCTATGCTCCACAGATACAGGTCTGATTCGAGTCATGTGATAGCGCCAGAAGAGATACAGGTTCAGACCAACATGAGCTATGAGGAAAGACCAGTAAAGATTTTACCTAGAGAAGTCCGACAGCTTCGAAACAAACAAATCCCATTGGTGAAAGTTTTGTGGCATCACCACAATGTCGAGGAAGCAACGTGGGAACCCGAGGCAACTATGAGACAGCAGTATCCGCTACACTTCAGTTCAAGTAAATTTCAAGGACAAAACTTCTTTTAGTTGGGGAGAAATGAAATGGCCTCAACATCGGGTCAGCCGTAAATAGTACATTCCGATGGTGAATAATGCTTTCCAAGCCTGAAAGGACACCCGAATGTCAAAAATATTTTATTAAACCATTGGAAAGTACGGGTCATTGTGAGTTCGGGGTTGAAGTTTGAATTAAAATTGAGGTCAAATGGGCCTCCAAAGCTCAAAAATACAAACAAGGTAGCGAGTAAATTTTTCTAGTAGGGAATGTGACTTAATTTTATATAAATTATTAAAAATAATAAATGAACTCCGAAAATTGTCAGATTTTGTATGTCTACATGAATTTTTATGTAGAATATTTTAGTGATGAGAATGGAATTTTTTGGTGATATCGGCAGTTGTCGAATCGGACCGATAAGTTTGAATTGAATCGATAATGGACTCCGATTGAGCCAAAAATTTTTGCGCTAGCTATTTTTGATGTGATAAAAGTAATGAAATTATTTTTGGAGTGATTTTATGGCTGGAAGAGAGTGAAATTTGATTAGGCTTTAAAAAGGCCTAAATGGGCCTTAAGAAAGAATTAGGCTAAGCCCATTAGTTTGGCCCAATTTTGGGTCCATTAGTGAGATATATAAAGGCTTAAATTCTAGAGAAAACTCCAAAAAATTGCTGTGTCTTCTTCCTTCTTGTCTAGGCCAAACTAAGTGTCCCTTTCTTCTTTCTCTCTCTTGATTTATAACCACTCAAATTTCTCCTTAGATCTCAACTTAAGAATTGTAGTTCTATCTCTCTAAGTCACCAAAATAGCTTTTGGTTATTGATTTGGGCAAAGGAAGTGGAGAAAACAAGTAGACAAAAAAAAAGGGTAAGTTGGATCTTGGAAAATTTAATGATTTAAATTGATTTCTTAGTATTTTTTCATAGATTTTGAGGTTTAGATTATGATTATGAGCTTAGATTTTGTATTTGAGAACAAAAAAAAAGAATATCTAAGGGTTTAGTGGCCGGCCTATGTAGGTGAACAAGAAAAGAAAGATTTTTCAAGGATTAAAGGCAAAGGAAATGAGGCTTAAGCTTCCTAATTCAAGAGAAAATTGTAAGTGACTAATTAATCTTTACATTTTCTAAGTTTATGAATTTATTTTAATTATGTAATTAGGGTAAAAATTTTCAAAGTAGTTAATTGATGAAATTTTTTTAGGGTAAATGTAATTGAACATGTAAAAAGATTTTTAGGTGAATTTTTTATAGGTGGCCGAGTTGTTTCTTAAGGAAAAATGAAGGAATTTAGCATGAAAATGACATATATTATCCTAAATTAAGTGCAGGGATGATAAATGGTACCCATGAATTTTTATTGGATTATTGGAATTTTAAAGATTATGTAACAAATATGTTTATAATGAAAATTGTGAAATAATTGATTATTTTAGTGAAAAATGATAATAAATAATAAATAATGCATAAATATATTTGATTTGAATTTATTGAAATTATTGGAATTTTATTGAGAATTAAATGTAAATATGCATAATAGAAAATATTGAAATATTAGTGAATAATTGCATAAAAATGAAAAAGAAAGTGAATTAATATGGAATTAATTCAAAGTCAATGAAAAAAAATTATCAGTCAATTGATGAATTTTTCGGGAACTAAAATTAACAATAAAGTAATTATTACTGTGCCCATTGAAATTAGTCTGGCAGTAAAAACTAGTTCTGGATATAGTTGGCTAGCCATAGGAACACCTTTTACTGCTTTGCAAGTCATGGCGACTTGCTTTGCTATGGGCAGGATCTTTGATTTCCATAGCTTCAGTGTAAAGTGAAAGTAAAAAATGCAGTGTTATGAGAATGGTTCCTTAGGAATTATTTCTCTTTTTAGTGGGGCCCATGGGGTCCATGTTCCGTGTATCCGGTCTGAGATTTTTTGCTGGGTCTGTACTAGGGGTATAATGGAAATAAATTGGTAAAGAAGTGAAAAGACAATTAAAAGTATAAATAAAAGGTGAAAAAGGACTAAAATAAAAAGAAAAGAAAGTTTTGGGGCAAAATATTAATTTTTTCCAAAAGTGTAAAAAGTAAGTAAATTAAGTAAGAATTGATTAAATAAAGATAAAATAGTCAGATAATAGTTAAATTGTCTAAAAAGTGAATTTTATAGTCAACAATGACTAAAATGTTATTTTGCATATAAACGTCATATAAGTGTATAAGAATGGAAAGTGCCTTAATTATTAGTCTAAAGATTACAAATAAGCATAATGAGAGTAAATTTTTAAATTAGGTAAGTGAAATGAAGATATTTTAAACAAAAATTAAAAATTGATATTTTATTTAGAATATTAATTGATTTTATGAATATTGGTATAAGTTATTATTGGTAAAAATAATAATGATAATTTAGGAAAGGTATCGATTTTTAGTCACCACTGGGCATGTTGAGTGCTCAATGCATAGTTTTTACTGTGTGCAAGAAAACAAGAGCGGGAGCAAGAATTCAGATTGCAGGACTTCTTTTAAGAATTTTTGTTGTATGATTTTGGCATGATATATGAATATAAACTTTACTTTGGATATGTAATGTTAAACTAAAGTTATTTTAGTAAGCTATATTTGGATTATGAAAGAGATGGAATGAATGTTTATATTGGATATTATTGATTGTTGTGCCTCTGACAGGCTATGTAATTATCTGCGTTTCATGGGGGGCTAGTATTATGTACAGTCGTCATATTGCAGAAATTATATTAAATGCATAGTAAATGGGACAATTATAGGTCATTGGCAAAGTGTTTTAAGATGATTAAGTAAATGTTAATAAGGTTTTGAAATGTAGAGATTAAGTTGGAAAAAAAAATTTTCGGCCTTTAGTACATTGGTGTAGTGTTAGGAGTGATAAGGGTGTTACATTGTGGGTCATTTTAGGACTGTCTAATAGCCATTGGAGTGATGCCATGATTGAAACTTAAAGCATCAAAACACATACTAAGGCTCAAAACACCATAAAAACATTGTGAAACTTCCTAAAATCAACATTTAAACTCAAAATAGTGTCCAAAAATACCAAGCAACATAATTCTAACTAAGTCATTAAGTGAGAGAAAATGGATTATAGAAAGAGAAAATGTAACCAAATTGTATAAAAATCCACTCAAATCAGAAGAAAAATAATAAATTTAGGCATAAAACACAAAATCAAACACAAACATGCCAATAACACATTATCTACACATGAGAAAGAAAGAATAAAGCATATACAAAAATACACAGAAAAGGAAAGAAAATAACAGGGCATGCTAATTAAAAGAAAATGTAAAATAGATTTTTACAAGAATTAAAGTTTTAAATATATTCAAAGGAGAGAGGTTTGCCTCTTACATTACATTCAATTGAGCTATTTTTTAGAACCATTGAGTGTGATTCATTGTCTTCTCTCCTGCTTCTTTTGTATATTTTTTCCAAAAACCATAGCAAAAACCAGCTAATTTTTTCTCCCCTTTCCCTCATCTTTTCCTTTCTCTCCCTAGTTTGTTACTTGATTATTGTTATTCCCTAAAAACAATCCCATCTGTATCAATGACTTTGGATTTAGATCAAAGGAAAAAAAAGTAAATTTTTAATCCTAAAATAATCTCCTAAGTTGTATGAGGAAAATCTATAATTTTAGCAAAAAAAACCCAATCACTATCTTGACTGGTGAGTTATAAACCATGACTTATGGACTAGAAATGAGCCCACCTAGCGAAAATAAAAAAAGCACATTTTAAGTATAAATAGGTGACTCATGGACTGAAGGTTGTGACTTGCTGGGGAGTCATTGACTTGAGTCCATGACTTACTAATGAGTTATGGTTTTGGGTCAATTCAAAAGACTTAGGCCATGGTAAAAAATATAAAGCAAGTCACTTTCTAGGGCTATGACTTAGTGACCCATTAGGCAAGGCCTTGACTCATTTTTGAGTGCACCAATAGGTGTTAAATATGCTAGCTACACCTAATTCTGTGAAAGAAATACAAATACTTTTTAAATGAAATTTTTTTAACTCAGAACTTGATAAAATATTTTCTCGAAACAAACACTGGTGCAGGAGAAGAGAGAGCACTACTGCTTCCTAGCTATCTATGAAATAGCATTATCCTAATTAGGTAAACCTAATAGAGGCTAACTTAGAACTAGTGTCTACAGTTGCCACCAAGTTTGGGATAACTAGTGCACTAATGTCTAAGTTTGCTAAAGTTCAAAGTAAAGTGATAAAAGATGCTTCCTTGAGGTAGGAAATCTCAAAATGTAGACACATACCTTTAAAGGCTGTGAATTTCTAGTTAAATCGTTATTGCAAGCTTGTCAATGTTTTAACTCTTGTTGGAGCAGCTATCATTAACTTGTTGACATTTTAACTCTTCATTTGGTGCTTACCATCAGCTTGTCATTGTTTAAACCTTGGATCGAATGAGTAATTACCATTAACTTGTTGATATTTTAACTCTTGATCAAATCATGGTGATTACCATCTGCTTGTCAATGTTTTAACCTGATGTTGATTAGGTGTTTACCGTGAGTTTGTCGATGTTTTAACCATGGTTGGAGCATATGATTATTGCCATCTTATTGATGGAATATGACATGGCATATATATGATGATCATGTAGCGGAAAAATAATAAAATTAATCATACATACCACGTAATCCATAAACAAGAATCGAAAACATGAAATTTTAGGGTTTTGAAACTTACAATTTTAGATGCACTTTAAATTTTGATTTTGATGATGACCAGCAAGTAGGATGAAATTATCAGCCTTAGATCTCGATCACCAATGCAAAAAGGAACAACCTTTACACCACTCCTCTCTATTCTCACACACACACTTGCAAGAAATGCTTAAAATCGAGAGTGATAGCTTTATGTATGTATATTCGAGAATGGGTATTGAACTAAAGACACAAGACCTAATCTTGTTCTTCCTAAAGTTCACCAATGGCTGACCAAAAATAAAGAGAAGAAGGAAGAGTCCTTTCCCCTTGAGAGTGGAGGCTTAGAGAGAGAAAAAAAAACCTAACTTGAAAAATTTATTTCATTAATTTATACCACTAGGTTTAGGAAATCTAAAAGATGCTAAAATCCCTTTTAATTAGGTAGTATATTCAGCCTCCATCACTTTCTAATTAAGTGATTCAAATTAATTTAAATTCCTTTTAGGTTTTAAATTCAAATTAATTTAAATGGCATAAGACATTTAATAAAAAACTACCATTTAATTAGGATATATGCATGTGCCAAAATTCACATTGATTTTTATCTTTGAATTTCGATCACTCTCTCTCCTATTTAAGTGTTTTATTTTGATTCAAATGTTTTAGGCTTTAATACTCAATTAACTTAATTAATACAAGATAATTAATTAATTGAAATTAAACCTTGTGGGCCGAATCTCTCTCTCTAATGGACCAAGGTCCATTTAGCAATTTTAATACCCATTATATACATTAATTTGACTTTAATTAAAAGCCCAAATTAATGCCCAATACTTTAATTACATGTTTTAAGCCCCATGCTTTGTGTACGATCCTATAGGTCCATTTAATATTGGCAATGAATTAATAAATTAATTCAAGGCTATATATACTCTCTAGCAAGATATTATATCATTCCAAATTAAATGAAAATACAAATGGCATTTAGTGACCTAATGCAATTTTACATAGTCCTTTACCCTTAAATATCAGAATTAATATAAGGCATGGAACCAGTCATCCTTAGATATACTAATTCCTTTCTTGATATTCCAGTGACACTAAACTCTTAGATAAATAATGATAACTCATTATTTCATCTTGGTATGGCCATACACTTCTCAATTCACTAATCAAGTGGCCGATGATATTGTTTCTCTTATCGAGAGGGGTAATCCCTTCACTTCTCTCATGCTCTCTAACATGGATTAGCGCATACCCAAGCATACCCATACTTGTCACCCTATTATGAGCATGTTAGGTGTATGTCAAAGTACACAGTAATTCATAAAGAGTTTCATAGAGATTTTAAGTCTAAGAACTCCGATGCAAAACTTGCACATGAGAAACACTTATGACTTGTACCGTGTAGTGTTCTCATGAACGGATAGAATCGAGATACCATGTTCTAAACATGTATCTATGATCTCTGATTGACACTCCAGTCCTTATGATCCGTAAGATATAACTCAAATTATGAGAGAGAGCATACTAGTCTTAATTCATTTGTTATTCCCATAACAATGACTGACTAGGGATATTTAGAATGAATTCTCATTTGTTTCAAGGTCTTACAACCATGTGCCTTACACATGATAACTTAAACTGAAACAACAATCTTGGATAGTTCTATCAATTGATATGCACAGGAATACAATAGATAAAACAAATGCCTCATTTATTAATTTAAGTGTTTTATAACAATGCATTGGAGCTAGGGCTTACACTAACAATCTCCCACTAGCACTAGTCCCAATTGGGCATAGCTCTAAGACCGAACGCTCCTAAATGAGCTTCGTGCAGATTTGGACGCAACTATTTCATCAAAGGATCTGCTACATTGTTTTCACTTGCTATCTTGCTAATCTTGACGTCCCCATGATCAATGATCTCTCTGATGGAATATGACATGGCATATACATGATGATCATGCAGCGAAAAAATAAAAAAATATTGATCATACATACCATGCAATCTATAACAAGAATCGAAAACATACAATCTTAGATGCACCTCAAATATTGATTATGATGATGACCATCAAATAAGATGGACTTATATGCCTTAGATCTTGATCGCCAATGCCAAAGGATCAGCCTTTATGCCACACCACTCTATGCTTACACACACACACTTGTAAAGATAGCTAAAAATCAAAAGCGCTACCTCTATGATTGTGTATTCGGAAATGGGAATAGTTTGAAGCCACAAGATCTAATCTTGTTCTTCTATTGGGTTGCTATATCTTCCTAAGAACGCAAGAGAACAAGAAAGAGGTCTTTCCCATTGAGTAATTCGGCCAAGAGATAAAATTTGTCACCTAGGTCAAAAATAGAATTAATCAACTTATATATCATTAGTTTTAGGAAAGATAGGTAATGCCAAAATCCCTTAGAATTAGGAATATATTTAGCCTTCATCACTTCCTAATTAAGTTATTTAAATTAATACAAGCTCTATTAGGTTTCAAATTTAAATTGCATTAGTAATTTAATCAAAACAAACTTATTTTAGAATTAATTGGTTACCGAATTCAACTAATATTTCTAGCTTGAATTTTTGCCACATTAATTCCCTCTCAAGTATTATATTTTGATTAAATACAATTTAGGATTTAATACTCAATTAACTTAATTATACATAGATAATTAATTAATTGAAATTAAAACTAGCACATGCCAATAAATTTCTCTCGTGTAACAACTGTTAACAGATTTGCCTAAAATAGTAAGCTATTTAAGGCAAAATAATAGTTCAACAGATTTGCCTTAAACAGCTAGCTATTTAAGGCAAAAACCTCATTTGACAGATTTGCCTTAAACAGCTAGTTGTTTAAGGCAAAATCATAGCTGAACATATTTGCCTAAAAGAGCTAGCTGTTTTAGACAAAATAACATCTTGACAAATTTGCCTAAAACAGTTATTTTTCAAATTTGCCCAAAACATCAAGCTATTTAAGGCAAAAATCGTTTTACCATTGCATACATTAATTTGACTTTAAATAAAAACCCAAATTAATTCCCAATACATTATATAAATATTTTAAGCCCAACGCCTTGCGTATGATCATATAGGTCCATTTAATATTGGCAACGAATTAATAAATTAATTCAAAGGCTATATATATTCTCTAGCAAGATATTATAGCATTCCAAATTAAATGAAAATGCAAATCGCATTTAGTGACCCAATGTAATTTTGCATAGTCCCTTACTCTTGAATATCAGAATTAATATAAGACATGGAACCAGCCATCCTTATATATACTAATTCCTTTCTTGATATTCCAATGACACTGAACTCTTAGATAAATAATGATTACTCATTATTTCATCTCGATATGGCCATACACTTCTCATTTCGCTGATCAAGTGGCAGATGATATTTTCTCTCTTATCGAGAGGGGTAATCCCTTCACTTCTCTCATGCTCTCTAACATGGATCAGTGCATACCCAAGCATACCCATACTTGTCACCCTGTTATGAGCACGTTAGGTGTATGTCAAAGTACACAATATTTCATAAAGAGTTGCATAGAGATTTTAAGCCTAAGAACTCTGATGTAAAACTTGCACATGAGAAACACTTATGACTTATACCATGTAGTGTTCTCATGAATGGATCGAATCCAGATACCATGTTCTAAACATATATCTATGATCTCTGATTGACACTTTAGTCCTTATGATCCGTAAGATAGAACTCAACTTATCAGAGAGAGCATACTAGTCTTAATTCATTTGTTATTCCCATAACAATGACTGACTAGGGATATTTAGAATGAAGTTTCATTTGTTTCAAGGTCTTACAACCATGTGCCTCACACATGATAACTTAAACTGAAACAATATTCTTGGATAGTTCTATCAATTGATATGCACAGGAATACAATAGAAAAAAAATGCCTCATCTATTAATTTAAATGTTTTATAATAATTCATTGGGGCTAGGGCTTACACTAATAATCCCCACTAGCATTTGTCCCAATTGGGTATAGCCCTAAAATCGAACGCTCTTAAATGAGCTTCGTGCAGATTTGGATGCATATATTTCATCAAACGATCTGCTACATTCTTTTCACTTGCTATCTTGCTAATCTTGATGTCCCACGTTCAATGATCTCTCTGATTAGGTGGTACCTCCTGAGTATGTGTTTGGATTTCTTGTGTGATCGAGGCTCCTTGGCCTGTACGATGGCCTTGTTATTGTCATAAAAAATTTCTAATGGATCTAGGATGCTTGGGACAACTCCTAATCCAGAAATGAAATTTCTAATCCAAACAGCCTCCTTTGCAGCCTCACTCACTGCAATATACTCAAATTGTGTAGTTGAGTCAGCAACGGTCTCTTGCTACGAGCTTCTCCAACTGACAGAACCACTGTTCAAAACAAAAAGAAAACCAAATTGTGATCTTGAATCCTGAGTGCTGGTCTGAAAAGCAGCATCAGCATAACCTTATATGACGAGCTTTTCTTGACCACCATACACCAAGAAGTGATCCTTAGTCCTTCGTAGGTAGTTAAGAATCCCCTTTACAGAAGATCAGTGCTTCTCATTAGGGTCTTACTGAGATCTACTGGTTATACTCAGTGCATAAGCAACATCCAACCTAGTACATAACATAGCGTACATGATAGATCCAATAGTAGATGCATATGGGATTCTAGTCATGTTGTCCCTTTCTTTTTGGTTTTAGGGCACTATTCTTTAGTTAAAGGAACTCCCAAAGAAAAAGGTATGTACCCTTTCTTTGAGTCTCCTATACTAAAATGCTTTAGTACTTTGTTTATGTACTTTTCTTGACTTAGTCTTAAAAGTTGATTCGATCTATCTCTATAGATCAGAATACCAAGTATTGTCTTGGCTTCACCTAAGTCTTTCATTAAGAAACACTTCCCCAACCATTGCTTAACCTTATACAATGTTGGAATGTAATTCGCAATGAGAAGGATTTCATCCACATATAGGACCAGAAATACTATTATGCTCCCAGTAACCTTCTTGTACACATAAGGCTCATCTTCCTTCTTGATGAAGTCTAATTCTTTGACTGCCTCATCAAAATGAAGATTCCAACTTTGGGATGCTTTCTTTAATCCATAAATAGATTTTTGAAGCTTGCAAATCCTCTTAGGATTCTCGGGATATACAAAACCCTCAAGCTGTGTCATATACACATCCTCAAGTAAATTTTCATTGAGCAAAGCAGTTTTGATATCCATTTGCCATATCTCATAATCATGATATACAACTATGGAAAGCAAGATCCTAATGGACTTGAGCATGACTATAGGCGAAAAGGTCTCATCATTGTCTATACCATAGGTTTTTCAAAAACCTTTTGCTATTAATCTACCTTTATAGGTCTTATCAGCTTTGAGTTTAAATAGCCACTTGCATTCAATTACCTTAGCACTTTCCGATGGATCAACCATGGTCCAAACCTAGTTATCATACATTGATTGCATCTCGGATTTCATGGCTTCAAGCCAATTTTCTGAGTCTGGGCTCTCAATAGCTTCTCGATAGGTAGTAGGATCCTCACGATCTACTAACTCTATAGTGTCACTGTCGTTGATTAGAAATCTGCATCTTTCAATCTCCTGACGTACCCTACCGGACCTTTTAAGTTCTTGTGTAATGGGTTCCTGTTCCACAACTGGTTGTGAACTTGATCCTATTTCCAACTCATCCTCTATAGGAGTTTTTGGCACTTGAATTTCTCCAAGTTCTACTTTACTCCCACTGTCTTTCTTGAGAAGGAACTCCTTTTCGAAGAAAACAACCTTGCGAGCAAAAAACACTTTGTTCTCGGCTTGTGAGTAAAGTAGTATCCCTTTGTTTCTTTGGGATAACCCACAAACAAGCAGACAGTGGATTTGGACTCTAGTTTGTCAGATGTTAATTTCTTAACATTTGCTTCACAGCCCTAAATCCTGAGAAATGACATATTGGGTTCTTTCCCAGTCCATATATCGTATGGTTTCTTTTCAACTGCTTTAGTTGGAGTACGGTTCAGTAGAAACGCAACAATTTCTAATGCATAACCCAAAAAGAGATAGGAAGATTAGCATGACTCATCATCAATCGAACCATGTCCAATAGAGTTCGATTTCTCCTTTTGGACATACCCTTCCATTATGGTGTTCCAGGAGGAGTAAGCTGTGAAATAATTCCACACTCCTTTAGATGACTATCAAACTCTTGGCTTAAGTACTCACCTTCTTGATCAAATCGAATAGCTTTTATACTTTTTCCAAGTTGGTTTTCTACTTCGTTCTTAAACTCTTTGAATTTTTCAAAAGTTTCAGACCTGTGCTTCATTAGATAGACATAGCCATATCTAATAAAGTCATCTGTGAATGTTACGATGCAACTAAAACCACCTCTAGCCTGTGTACTTAATGGTCCACATACATCGGTGTGTATTAGTCCCAATAAGTCACTAGTCCTCTCACCTTTCTTGTTAAAAGGACTCTTTTTCATCTTTCCATGCAAACATGGCTCGCATGTGTCATAAGATTCCAAATCAAATGACCCAAGCACTCTAGATTTGTGGAGTCTTGAATTGTATTTTTCGTTTGCATGTCCTAAACGACAATGCCAAAAGTAAGTAGGGTTCAATTCGTTTTATTTAACCCTCTTTGTATTAATGTTGTATAGGGACTCTTTGTTTTGTAGATCAAGGATATAAAGGCCATTTTGTAACATAGCAGTGCCATATAAAATGACTTGGCGATGAATATGAATATTACCATTATTAATAACAAAATCAAATTCAACAAAATCCAAACATGAAACTAAAGTAATGTTTCTACTCATAGCAGACACAAAATAACAATTCATTAAATCTAAACAAAGTCCAAAAGGTAAAGTGAGTCGATAGTCGCCTATCTCCATGGCAACAACTCATGCTCCATTCCCCACATAGAGGTCCACTTCATTCTTTCCAAGTAACCGCCTATTTCTTAACCCCTGCACATTTGAACAAATGTGAGAACCACAACCGGTATCCAATACCCAAGTGGTAGAAATAGAAAGGTTAATTTCAAAAACAAAAATACCAGAACTGGATGCCTTGGCTCCATTCTTCTTTTGATCTTCCTTGAAGAGAGTGCAATTCTTCCTCCAATGCCCTAACTTGTTGCAATGGAAGCATGTGCTCTCTCTCTCGTTGAGCTTTTGCACCTTGGGCTTGGATTGGGCCTGAGGTGCACTCCCATTTGACTTGAACCGAGCCAGGTCATTCTTGGGTTTTTCCCTTCCCTTTCCCTTTCCTTTAGCTGGTCCCTTCTTAATGCTCTCTTGAACCATAAGTACGAGATTGGTCTTTCGAATGTTCTCTTCAGCATTTTTAAGCATCCCATGAAGCTCGGTGACTATCTTGTTCATTGTATGCATGTTATAATTCATGACAAATGGATCATAATCATCAGTCAATGAACCCAAGATCAAGTCAGTGGCCAATTCTTTTGAGACTTGTACCTCAAGCTTCTCAAGAGTATCAAGATACCATTTCATCTTGAGTACATGGGTACTAACGGGAGTACCCTCAGCCATCTTACAAGAAATAAAGGCCTTTGTTGTCACGAACCTTTCGTGACAAGCTTGCTCTTGGAACATCTCCTTGAGTTACACCATGATCGCATAAGCCTCTTGGTCCATGAATTGCTTTTGCAAGTCAGGCAATATAGTGGCCAGCATCAGATAGGTCACATCATTGGAGTCGCTCTTCTTGGTCTCAAAAGTTTCCTTTTCAACCGCAGAGGCATTCCAACTAGGTTCTTCAGGCTAGGGTACATCCAAAACATACGAATGTTTCTCTTACTTAAGAACGATTCTTAAGTTTCGAGAACTATCTATGAAATTGGTGCCATTTAATTTGTCCTTTTCTAGGATTGATCGCAATGAAAAGTTATTGTTTGAAGATGCCATTTTTCAATCTATAATAATTAACATAGCAAGATTAAATAAGGTCTTTTTATAATCCCATAAATCGAATTAATATCCTTTTAAATAATTTGCGTTAGTGATTTAATGTGGGCCATGATCCACTTTTCACAATAACTTATTAGTCAAGCTAAGCTTGTACACCAAACAAGTTAAGTTACTTAGGTAGGAAAACTCCAATCATGTCTCGTACATGACTCTTGGATCAAATGGGCTAACATCTTGAGATGTTATAGCACAAACCCATTTATTAGTTGCCTAGTTCCAAACATCCCTTTCCATGTTAAGTCTAACCTACATTCACAACCCATGCCTCACAAAGATAATCGAAAGCACCTAGGACTTCTAGTCTATGTGACCGATGATCGATGCCTTGATATGTTTCAAATTAGGAAGGCAACTTTGTGACTTACTATTTTAGGGATTCATTTTATTATGGCTTACATGGTATACGCTTTGTCATCCATACAAAACATGCATATATAAATAAATGCATAAAGTAAAGCATGACAAACATGGGCCCAAAAACCTACAACTAAGATTCTATACTATTACATAAGAATCTTCGAGTTGGGCTTCTCTACTTCGGTGGGCTTCGTCTTCATTTACAAAGTCTTCAAATAAATTATATTCTAAGAAATAAATGAAAATTTTACAATAATACATAATAGCTCACAGGTCATATTTAATTACAAAAACCCGGGGCCCATGAATGCACCATGCATATCCATTCATCACACCAAACAAGCAAATAAATATACATAACATTCATGGATTAAACAAAGTCCAATTTTAATTAATTTAGCCAAGCCCATTAATGGAAATTGTGTACTTGAAATTTTAAGAGAAGATCCCATAATGGGCCTGGGCCGAAGCCCAATGGACTAAATCCTCTTTTTGAATAAGTTCTCTTAAAAGCCCAAAACACTAACTAGTTAGATTTGTGCCATAAATCAACACTAGTATAATTTTCAATTTTGCCATTTTTAATTTTATGTCATACAGCCCATAAACATTAAAAATACATATATATATGTACCAACATGAATTAAAACATAAAATCATGAAGAACATATATAATACATGGCATTCATACTAAAATAAACAAACAACAACAAAACTAGTTGTTTAATGCTCATATAATGCCATAAAAATGCACAAACACTTCAAACAATTTTATGAGTCATTTAATAATTTAAATAAGGTCATAAATATTGAGTTAATTTTCTGTACCGATCTGATCTAAATGTGTTTTTTCCATTTTAATCAAAACAAAACAAAACAAACAATGTTGGTTAAACATTTAACAAACACAAACTAGTCATAGTTTTAAGTGATTTTAAAATTAATCAATTAAATTGTCATGGAGCAGAATTAAAACCAAATTTAAAATATGTCTAGACCTGATATTTAATCTTTAAAATCACTTACAAACATGCCAAAATCATTTTTACATTTAATTATGAAAACTAGTTGTTAAACAAACACTTATCATACCAACTAGCATCTAGTTTCAAGAATAACATGTACCATTAGGTATTTATAATTAAATCTGACCATTAACAGCTCTGAGAACATCTTAGGATAGTATATTAATATGTCATAATAATTATAATACCTATATAATCATTTAAAATAATTTTTACACCAAAACAATGCAAAAAAATAAAAATAGAAAAATTTCAGCATTGCATGTTTTTTAAACGAACAATTTTTTATTAAATATTTCATGCATCTAAAGCACTCAAATAAGCATGTTTAGGCTCTGATACCATTGATGGAATATGACATGTCATATACATGATGATCACGCAGCGGAAAAATAAAAAATATTGATCATACATACCATACAATCCATAATAAGAATCGTAAACATGCAATTTTAGGGTTTTAAAACTTACAATCTTAGATGCACCTTAAATCTTGATTTTGATGATGACCAGCAAATAAGATGGAGTTATATGCCTTAGATCTTGATCACCAATCCCAAAGGAGTATCCTTTACACCACACAACTCTATGCTCACACACACTTGCAAAGATAGCTTAAAATCAAGAGTGCTAGCTCTATGATTGTGTATTCGGCAATGGAAATGGTTTGAAGCCACAATATTTGATCTTGTTCCTCCTTTAGGTTGCTATATCTTCCCAAGAGCACAAAAGAATAAGAAATAGTTCTTTCCCCTTGAGTAATTCGGCTAAGAGAGAAAAATTGTCACCTATGTCAAAAATAGAATTAGTCAATTTATATCATTAATTTTAGGAAAGATAGGTAATGCCAAAATCCCTTAGAATTAGGAATATATTTAGCCTCCATCACTTCCTAATTAAGTGATTTAAATTAATTCAAACTCTATTAGGTTTCAAATTTAAATGGCATTAGTAATTTAATCAAAACAAACTTATTTTGGAACTAATTGGTTGCCGAATTCAACTAGTATTTCTAGCTTGAATTTTGGCCACATTAATTCCCTCTCAAGTATTATATTTTGATTAAATACAATTTAGGATTTAATACTCAATTAACTTAATTATACATAGATAATTAATTAATTTAAATTAAAACTAGCACATGCTAATAAATTTCTCTTATGTAACAATTGTTAACAGATTTGCCTAAAACAGTAAGTTGTTTAAGGCAAAATAACAGTTCAATAGATTTGCCTTAAATAGCTAGTTGTTTAAGGCAAAAACCTTGTTTGACAGATTTGCCTTAAACAACTAGTTGTTTAAGGCAAAATCGTAGATGAACAGATTTGCCTAAAATAGGTAGCTGTTTTAGGAAAAATAATATCTTGAAAGATTTGCCTGAAATAGCAAGTTGTTTTAGGCAAACAAATTGTTTTACTGATTTGCCTAAAACAGCAAGTTGTTTAAGGCAAAAATCTATTTACCCATTGCATACATTAATTTGACTTTAAATAAAAGCCCAAATTAATTCCCAATACACTATTTCAATTTTTTAAGCCCAATGCTTTGTGTGTAATCCTATAGATCCATTTAATATTGGAAATTAATTAATAAATTAATTCAAAGGCTATATATACTCTCTAGCAAGATATTATAGCATCCCAAATTAAATGAAAATGCAAATGGTATTTAGTGACCTAATGCAATTTTTCATAGTTCCTTACCCTTAAATATTAGAATTAATATATGGCATGGAATCAGTCATCCTTATATATACTAATTCCTTTCTTGATATTCCAGTGACACTGAACTCTCAGATAAGTAATGATTACTCATTATTTCATCTGGATATAGCCATACACTTCTCAGTTCGCTAATCAAGTGGCCGATGATATTTTCTCTCTTATTAAGAGGGGTAATCCCTTCACTTCTCTCATGCTCTCTAACATGGAACAATGCATACCCAAGCATACCCATACTTGTCACCCTGTTACGAGCACGTTAGGTGTATGTCAAAGTACACAGTAATTCATAAAGAGTTTCATAGAGATTTTAGGTCTAAGAACTCCGATGCAGAACTTGCACATGAGAAACACTTATGACTTGTACCTTGTAGTGTTCTCATGAATGGATCGAATCCAGATACCATGCTCTAAACATGTATCTATGATCTTTGATTGACACAATAGTCCTTATGATCCGTAAGATAGAACTCAACTTATCAGAGAGAGCATACTAGTCTTAATTCATTTGTTATTCCCATAACAATGACAGATTAGGGATATATAGAATGAAGTCTCATTTGTTTCAAGGTCTTACAACCATGTGCCACACACATGATAACTTAAACTGAAAAAACATTCTTGGATAGTTTTATCAATTGATATGCATTGGAATACAATAGATAAAACAAATGCCTCATCTATTAACTTAAGTGTTTTATAACAATGCATTGGGGCTAGGGCTTACACTAACACTCTCTAATCAGGTGGTACCTCCTGAGTATGTGTTTGGATTTCTAGTGTGACTGGGGCTCTTTTGTCAGTGCGATGGCCCTGTTATTGTCCCACAAAATTTCTAATGGATCTAGGATGCTTGGGAGCACTCCTAATCCAGAAATGAAATTTCTAATCCAAATAGCTTCCTTTGCAACCTCACTTGCTGCAATATACTCATATTCTGTGGTTAAGTCGGCAATGGTCTCTTGCTGTGAGCTTCTCCAGCTAACAACACCACCGTTCAAAAAAAAAACCCAGATTGTGATCTTGAATCCTGAGTGTTGGTCTAAAAAGCAGCATCGGCATAACCTTGTATGACGAGCTCTTCTTGACCACCATACACCAAGAAGTGATCCTTAGTCCTTCGCAGGTACTTTAGAATCTCCTTTATAGCAGACCGGTGCTTCTGACCAGGGTCTTGCTGAAACCTACTGGTTATACTCAGTGCATGAGCAACATCCAACCTAGTACATAACATAAGGTACATGATAGATCTAATAGCAAATGCATATGGGATTCTACTCATGTTGTCCCTTTCTTCTTTGGTTTTAGGGCACTGTTCTTTAGTTAAAGGAACTCCCAAAGCCAAAGGTATGTACCCTTTCTTTGAGTCTCCCATACTAAAATGCTTTAATACATTTTCTATGTACTTTTCTTGACTTAGTCCCAAAAGCCGATTCGATCCATCTCTATAGATCCGAATACCAAGTATTGTCTCGGCTTCACCTAAGTCTTTCATTGAGAAAAACTTCCCTAACCATTGCTTAACCTTTTGCAATGTTGGAAGGTCATTCCCAATGAGAAGGATGTCATCCACATATAAGACCAGAAATACTATTATGCTCCCACTAACCTTCTTGTACACACAAGGCTCATCTTCATTCTTGACGAAGTCAAATTCTTTGACTGCCTCATCAAAATGAATATTCCAACTTCGGGATGCTTGCTTTAATCCATAAATGGATTTTTGAAGCTCGAAAACCTTCTTAAGAAGCTTGGGATTGACAAAACCCTTAAGCTATGTCATATACACATCCTCAAGTAAATTTTCGTTGAGGAAAGAAGTTTTGACATCCATTTGCCATATCTCATAATCATGATATGCAGCTATGGAAAGCAAGATCCTAATGGACTTAAGCTTGACTACAGGCAAAAAGGTCTAATCATAGTCTACACCATGAGTTTGTAAAAACCTTTTGCTACTGGTCTACCTTTGTAGGTCTTATCAGCTTTGAGTTTAAATAGCCACTTGCATTCAATTACCTTAGCACCTTCCGGTGGATCAACTAAGGTCCAAACCTGGTTATCGTACATTGATTGCATCTCAAATTTCATGGCTTCAAGCCAATTTTTTGAGTGTAGGCTCTCAACAGCTTCTCGGTAGGTAGTAGGATCCTAATGATCTACTAACTCAATAGTGTCACTATCGATGATTAGAAATTTGTATCTCTCAATCTCCTGACGTACCCTACCGGACCTTCTAGGTTCTTGTGTAATGGGTTCTTGTTCCACAATTGGTTGTGAACTCGATCCCATTTCCAACTCATCCTCTATAGGAGTTTGTGGCACTTGAATTTCTCCAGGTTCAACTTTACTCTCACTTTCTTTCTTGAGAATGAACTCCTTTTCCAAGAAAATAGCCTTGCGAGCAACAAACACTTTGTTCTTAGCTTATGTGTAAAAATAGTATCCCTTTTTTTCTTTGGGATAACCCACAAAGAAGTAGACAATGGATTTGGACTCTAGTTTATCAGATGTTAATTTCTTAACATGTGCTTCATAGTCCTAAATCTTGAGAAATGACATATTGGGTTCTTTCACAGTCCATACTTCATATGGTGTTTTCTCAACTATTTTAGTTGGAGTATGGTTTAATAGAAACACAATAGTTTCTAATGCATAACCCTAAAAAGAGATAGGAAGATTTGCTTGACTCATCATTGATCGAACCATGTCCAACAAAGTATGATTTCTCGTTTTGGATACACTATTCCATTGTGGTGTTCCAAGAGGAGTGAGCTATGAAATGATTCCACACTCCTTTAAATGACTGTCAAACTCTTGGTTTAAGTATTCAGCACCTCGATCTGATCAAATGGCTTTTATGCTTTTGCCAAGTTATTTCTCCACTTCATTCTTAAACTCTTTGAATTTCTCAAAATTTTCAGACTTGTACTTCATTAGATAGATGTAGCCATATCTACTAAAGTCATCTATGAACTTTACAAAGTAGCTGAAACCACCTCTAGCTTGTGTACTTAATGGTTCACATACATCGGTATGTAGCTCCAATAAGTCATTAGTTCTCTCGCCTTTCTTGTTAAAAGTACTCTTTTTCATTTTTCCATGCAAACATAGCTCGCATGTGTCATAAGATTCTAAGTCGAATGACCCAAGCACTCCAGTTTTGTGGAGTCTTGAAATGCATTTTTTATTTGCATGCCCTAAACGACAATGCCAGAAGTAAGTAGGGTTCAATTCATTTGATTTAACCCTCTTTGTATTATTGTTGTATATGTACTCTTTGTTTTGTAGATCAAGGATATAAAGGCCATTTTGCAACATGGCATTGCCATATGAAATGCCTTGGCGACGAATATGAGCATTGCCATTATTAATAACAAAATCAAATCCATCCAAATTCGAAAAAGAAACTGAAATATTATTTCTACTTATAATAGGCACATAATAACAATTTTTCAATACTAAACAAAGTCCGAAAGGTAAAGTGAGTTGATAGTCGCCCATCTCCATGGCAGCAACTCGTGCTCCATTCCCCACATGGAGGTCCACTTCATTCTTCCAAAGTAACTGCCTATTTCTTTGCCCCTAGACATTTGAACAAATATGAGAACCACAACCGGTATCAAATACCCAAGTGGTAGAAATTGAAAGGTTAATTTCAACAACAAAAATACCCGAACTAGATGCCTTGGCTCCATTCTTCTTTTATTCTTCCTTGAAGAGAGCATAATTTTTCCTCCAATGCCCTATCTTGTTGCAATGGAAGCATGGCTCTCGCTCTCCTTGAGTTTTTGTGCCTTGTGCTTGGATTGGGCCTGAGGTGCACTCCCATATGACTTAAGTCAAGCCAGGTCATACTTGGGTTTTGCCTTTCCCTTTCCCTTTCCTTTAGCAGGTCCCTTCTTAATGCCCCCTTGAACCATAAGTACAGGATTAGTCTTTCGAATGTTTTATTCAGCATTCTTAAGCATCCCATGAAGCTTTATGACTGTCTTGTTCATTGCATGCATGTTATAATTCATGAATAATGGATCATAAGCATCAGTCAATGAACCTAAGATCAAGTCAGTGGCCAATTATTTCGGGACTCGTACCTCAAGCTTTTCAAGAGTATCAAGATACTCTTTCATCTTGTGTACATGGGTACTACTAGGAGTACTTGCAGCCATCTTATAAGAAATTAAGGCCTTTGTTGTCACGAACCTCTCGTGATGAGCTTGCTCTTGGAATATCTCCTTGAGGTGTACCATGATTGCATAAGCCTCTTGGTCCATGAATTGCTTTTGCAAGTCAGGCACCATAGTGGCCAGCATCAGACAGGTCACATCATTTGAGTCATTTTTCTTGTTCTCAAAAGTTTCCTTTTGAACTGCAGAGGCATTCATACCAGGTTTTTTAGGCAAGGGTGCATCCAAAACATACGACTTTTTCTCTTGCTTAAAAACTATTCTTAAGTTTCGAGACCATTCTATGAAATTGGTGCTATTCTGTTTGTCCTTTTCCAGGACCGATTGCAATGAAAAGTTGTTATTTAAAGAAGCCATTTTCAATCTACAATAAAAACTTAGCAAGATTAAATGAGGACTTATATATAATCCCACAAACCGAATTAATATCCCTTTAAATAATTTGCATTAGTGATTTAATGTGGGCCAAGATCCACTTTTCACAATAACTTATTAGTCAAGCTGAGCTTATACACCTAACAAGTTAAGTTACTTAGGTAGGAAGAATCCAATCATGTCTCGTACATGACTCTTGGATTCAATGGGCTAACATCTTAAGATGTTATAGCACAAGACAATTTATTAGTTGCCTAGGTCCGGGTATTCCTTTCCATGTTAAGTCCAACCTACATTCACAACCCATGCCTCACAAAGATATTCGGGCACATCTAGGACTCCTAGTCTACGTGACCGATAATCGATGCCTTGACATGTTTCGAATTAGGAAGGCAACTTTGTGACTTACTATTTTAGGGATTCATTTTATTACGGCTTACATGGCATACGCTTTGTCATCCATTCATAGCATGCATATATATATAATTTCATAAAGTAAAGCGCGACAAACATGAGCTCAAAAACCTACAACTAAGATTTTATACTATTACATAAGAATCTTCGAGTTGGGCTTCTCCACTCCGGTGGGCTTCATCTTGATTTACAAAGTCTTTAAATAAATTATATTCTAAGAAATAAATGAAACTTTTACAATAATACATAATGGCTCATAGGCCATATTTAATTACAAAAACCCAGGGCCTATGAATGCACCATGTATATCCATTCATCACACAAAACAAGCAAATAAATATACATAACATTCATGGATCAAACAAAGTCCAATTTTAATTAATTTAGCCAAGCCCATTAATGGAAATTGTGTACTTGAACTTTTAAGTGGAGACCCCATGATGGGCCTAGGCATAAGCCTAATGGACTAAATCTTTTTATTGAATAAGTTCTCTTAAAAGCCCAAAACACAAACTAGTTAGATTTATGCCATAAATCAACTCAGTATAATTTCCAATTTTTGCCATTTTTAATTTTATGTCATACAGCCCATAAACATTAAAAATACATATAATATGTACCAACATGAATTAAAAAATTAAAATCATGAAGAACATATATCATACATGGCATTCATACTAAAACAAACAAACAACAATAAAACTAGTTGTTTAATGCTCATATAATGCCACAAAAATGCACAAACACTTAAAACAATTTTATGAGTCATTTAATAATTTAAATAAGGTCATAAATATCGAGTTAATGTTTTTTATCAATCTGATATAAATGTGTATTTTCCATTTTAATTAAAACAAAACAAACAATGTCGATTAAACATGCAACAAACACAAACTAGTCATAGTTTTAAGTGATTTTAAAATTAATCAATTAAATTTTCATGGACCAGAATTAAAACTAAATTTAAAATATATCAAGACCTGATATTTAATCTTTAAACAACACTTACAAAAATGCCAAAATCGTTTTTACATTTAATTTTAAAAACTAGCTGTTAAACAAACACTTATCATGTCAATTAGCACCTAGTTTCAAGATTAACAAGTACCATCAAGTATTTATAATTAAATCCAACCATGAACAGCTCTAAGAACATCGTAGGACAGTATATTAACATGTCATAATAATTATAATACCTATATAATCATTTAAAATCGTTTTTACACCAAAACAATGCAAAAAACTCAAAACAGAAAATTTCAGCATTGTATGTTTTTAAACGAACGATTTTGAATAATTATTTCATGCATATAAAGCACTAAAATAAGCATGTTTAGGCTCTGATACAAATGATGGAATATGAAATGGCATATATATGATGATCACGCAGAGGAAAAATAATAAAATTTATCATACATACTATGCAATCCATAAACAATAATAAAAAACATGCAATTTTAGGGTTTTAAAACTTATAATTTTAGAAGCACTTTAAATTTTGATTTTGATGATGACCAGAAAGTAGGATGAAATTATCAGCCTTAGATCTCGATCACCAATGCCAAAAGGAACAGCCTTTGCGCAACTCCTCTCTATTCTCACACACACACTTGTAAGAAAATGCTTAAAATCGAGAATGCTAGTTCTATGTATGTATATTCGGGAATGGGTATTGAAATAAAGACACAAGACCTAATCTTGTTCCTCCTAAATTTCACAAATGGCTGCCCAAAAACCATGAGAAGAAGGAAGAGTCCTTTCCCCTTGAGAGTGGCGGCTTAGAGAGAGAAAAAACCTAACTTGGAAAATTTATTTCATTATTTTATACCACCAGGTTTAGAAAATCTTAAAGATGCTGAAATCCCCTTTAATTAGGTAGTATATTTAGCCTCCATCACTTCCTAATTAAGTGATTCAAATTAATTTAAATTCCTTTTAGGTTTTAAAATCAAATTAATTTAAACGACGTAAGACATTTAATAAAAAACTACCACTTAATTGCGATATATGCATGTGCCGAAATTCACAATGATTTTTATCTTTGAATTTATGTCACTCTCTCTCCTATTTAATTGTTTTATTTTGATTCAAATGTTTTTAGGCTTTAATACTCAATTAACTTAATTAATACAAGATAATTAATTAATTGAAATTAAACCTTGTGGGCCGAATCTCTCTCTCTAATGGACCAAGGTCCATCTAGCAATTTTAATACCCATTATATACATTAATTTGACTTTAACTAAAAGCCCAAATTAATGCCCAATACTTTAATTACATGTTTTAAGCCCCATGCTTTGTGTGCGATCCTATAAGTCCATTTAATATTGGCAATGAATTAATAAATTAATTCAAAGGCTATATATACTCTCTAGCAAGATATTATAGCATTCCAAATTAAATGAAAAAGAAAATGGCATTTAGTGACCTAATGGAATTTTACATAGTTCCTTACCCTTAAATATCAGAATTAATATAAGGTATGGAACAATTCATCCTTATACATACTAAATCCTTTCTTCATATTCCAGTGACACTGAACTCTCAGATAAATATTGATTACTCATTATTTCATCTCGGTATGGCCATACACTTCTCATTTCATTGATCAAGTGTCCGATGATATTTTCTCTCTTATCGAGAGGGGTAATCCCTTCACTTCTCTCGTGCTCTCTAACATGGATCAATGCATACCCAAGCATACTCATACTTGTCACCCTGTTACGAGCACGTTAGGTGTATGTCAAAGTACACAGTAATTCATAAAGAGTTTCATAGAGATTTTAGGTCTAAGAACTTTGATGCAAAACTTGCACATGAGAAACACTTATGACTTGTACCATGTAGTGTTCTCATGAACGGATCGAATCCAGATACCATGTTCTAAACATGTATCTACGATCTCTGATTGACACTCCAATCCTTATGATCCGTAAGACAGAACTCAAATTATCAGAGAGAGCATACTAGTCTTAATTCATTTGTTATTCCCAAAACAATGACTGACTAGGGATATTTATAATGAAGTCTCATTTGTTTCAAGATCTTACAACCATGTGCCTCACACATGATAACTTAAACTGAAACAACATTCTTGGATAGTTCTATCAATCGATATACACAGGAATACAATAGATAAAACAAATGCCTTATTTATTAATTTAAGTGCTTTATAACAATGCATTCAGGCTAGGGCTTACACTAACACTTATCGACATTTGAGATAAGGGAAAATAGAGAACAAAATATCCCACATGAAGTTTTTCCTTTCTATAGTCACATTATCTCTTAAGCTAGCATGGGTACCTGTAGAAATGTTTGACATCAGATCTTTAATGCAATAAAGGGAAAGTATTTATATTTCATAGTTTTGCTTGATTGTCTTCATGTATAGTTATCTTTAAAGAAGGAAAACTTGATCATGGCTCTAACTTTTACATAGTCTAAGTGTAGGAAATTTCATTTTGACATGATTTTTTAGCATTATAATGGTCAAGAGGTTTCAATGGAACTTTCGAATCGATGAGTTATATCTTGTTCATACAGGATATGATAAGTTAGATTGTGACGTATGTTGTTTGATTAAATATTTCGATTTTAAATTCAAATTTTTATTGAATTATTGGCAATTATTTATTTTTTCATCATTATCGAATATCATGTTAGTGTTTATGAAAACATTAGTATATATATGTCTAAAACAATATCCTAGGGAAAGAGCAGTATCCTTCATGCATCATTTAAGAAAAATATCATTAAAAAAGTTTAAAAGTTAAAAAAGTAAATACAACTAAAGATAAATAAAAGCCATACTTGTAATTAGTATAATACAAAATGATAAATGCCTCTCTAAAGGTTATCCATGTCACCTTAATAGGGGAGAACTTGGTGATCTAGCTATGGACCAGATGGTAACTGTGTAACCTAGAAAGGTCATGCCTGAGATAGATTTGTAGGTGGTGGTGATGGTTGGGGCACATCGAAATGAAATCCTATCCTCTTATATAAAGGGACCAGACCCTAACCCATAAGCCCAGGTAAATTATGCAAGTCTCATACCTATCTTATAGCCATCTCCTGTTAGCACACTCCTATCTCAACATGGGCTAAATGTTCAATATGATGCTCTCTAATCCTCCACACAATCTTCTTGAGACTAAAAACCTATCACTTAACCCTTATCGTAATCTATCCCACACCGACTATAGAAGGCCATCATGTGTTGGGCCTTCAGAGTGTGCCTAATGAGGAGGGGAATGATCACCCTATGAAAAATCCTTAGACTAATTATCATCCTATGCACCAATGTCGATGCTTGCAAATTCTAATTCTTGGTATAACTTCTCCACTGATAGCAATCTATATACAATAGGATGTGTGCATATAATAATGTGTATGTCTAGTGCCATCTCAAATATCACTACTGTATCCCCTTTAACTTATGGCCCCATCTCAGACTTGGGGATGCCAAATGAAAGTAATAGCAGAGTGGCTATACCTTCGATGACCACAATGGTGCCTGAAGCTTAAACTATTCGAACAATTTTCTGCAAGATGTCATTGCTAATGCTAAGGTGCTACCCTCAACCACAACCTATAAACTCAAAATGTCAACGATATTTAGGGACACCAAACTCCCTGATTGACCCATAATGGAACATAACAAAACCTCTATAGATATTGCAATACCTATAAAATTGTCATAGTTGCTTTTATAGTTATAAGCTCATAGGGAATCTATGGCCTAGCCACTGCTCATCTCCAGTCATCCTCATGGTGATCGCTACATCATAACCCATAGGTAAACTAAGTGCTAAAGATACAAGTGTTTAAACTATGTTGAAGGGATGTCTAAAAACTTGAAATGTAACTACCCTAGCCTCTGTATCAGGATACTAGTATGCTCTATACTAAAATATAGCTAAAAACTAGTAGACTACCTCCAAATATATTGCAAAGATAGGGCTGTAAAAATCTTACCAGCCAACTTATGAAAGCAACTACTATGAATCTTGACATATCCCTATTATCTGGAGGAAATGCAAGCTCAGAAGCTTGCTAGTATGAATGTGCACCATATGTAGAGCTTTATACCTAGCAGTTTCCTATGGCATCATCCATCTAAGTACCAAGATATCTAGCTACAGCTAAGCTGCTCTACATCAAGACATTTGTATAATTATAGAATAAATCAAAATTTTTGGAAAGAAAATATTTATCAAGTAGCATTTAATTATGATTATGCATATAAAGATAACTAAAATTAAAATATCATTAAATAATGATTTATTTAGAGCAATAGATTTAATACCGATATAATTAATAATTCTTATATTAACCATGTTTGAAGCAAGCGAAAATAATCTATAAATGTAAATTTTAAAATAAGAGCAAAAAAAAAGTGACAATTGCAAAATTATCCAAAGTTGAATTTATTTAAATGGCATGCTCACTATATAATACAAAATAGAAGGCATATGTGCCATTTATTGTTAATGTTTGATATGTGTTACAGAATAATTATATTATCTTAAATTTAATAAAATATACATAATTTATTTTAAATAAACAAAATTAAATTAAGGCCTATTATATATAGTTAGATATGTTCATTATGTATTGACCAAAAAAAATTTTAACCAAAATTGGATAACATGATGGCTAACACTAAAGGCCTTCCTGTATGAAAAATGGTGCACACAATACCCATAATAAATCATAGGTGTATTATGCACTGCCAAACACATTTCAATTACAGTATAGACATTTATATGGATTTATGTGCAATAAATTAAACATATACGGTAGCATTATAAGATACTCACATTAATGTGTCAATATTGTACCAACATCATCTCATAAATTATCTACTCAAATAAAAATAAATTAAAACTAACTATTAAAGATCCAAATAATAATTAATATTAGACATCTAAAGAAATTAAACAATTAAAATTAAACATATAAAATTTAATATACATATTAAACATCTAAAATTAAGAATAAAAAATTAAATGAACATAAATAATATACTAAATTTAATTACTAATTACATAAATCTCCTTATTTGTTAACTAAAGTAAATATTAAAGTAATTTCAAGCTAATTAAAAATCATAAAATTAAGCTAATTACACAACACTAGCTTAAATTAGGAAATTGTTAGTATTATTTACTATTCATTATTTAATATTATTTTTATTATATTTTTTATAATTATATTTTATTATATTTTATTATTTTTTACTGTTGTTCTTCCTTCTCTTGTTTTCTTCATTGTTTCTTTTTGTTTTTTTATTTTTTTCTTTTGCTTTTTTATTTTTTTTATTCTTCTCCTTTTTATTCATATGAGGGTTTCATTTTTCCTTCTTTATGACTTAACCTCTTATATTTCATTTCTAGCTACTATTCCATAAGGGGGTGATTTAATATAAATAACACTAAAATATACAATTTGACAGTATAAAATAGAGAAACAAATAAAAAAATTAAATGGATAATAAATTTGCCTCAAATAGTTTAAATAACTAAATAATAAACCTATAGTACAAATAACACCAAATTGTCAAAGAAAATTGAAAATCACCAACCCTAGTGCTTTAATGGCAGAATGTAATTTAAGCAATGAAGCTCGATGAAATAGGTAGCCACACATGGCGTAATGCAATCGTGAGTTCAACAATGTAAACAATGTGCAAACTGAAGGTCAAAGTTGAGAATTATAGGCAAAAAACTATACTCAATAACACAAGTTTAAGTGTAGTTAAGGGAGAAATGAAAGAAGGAATAAGAAGAAGAAGAAGAAAAGGGCTATATAAATATGATTTTTGGTGAGTCAAGGCCTAAGGTCATAAGTCGCTTGGGGAGTCATAGATCTAAGGCGTGTCTCACACACAAAATGGCAAAAAACCATTAAATGGGAGTGAGTTATGGACTTATGGCATGACTCAAGAAAGTACTCACGGACTTGGTCGGTAACTAACAAAAGGAAGATCAATTACTCACTGACATTTGTGAGAATAAAATAGATCATAATTAAACTATTTTATGATTATAAATAATTCAAGTATGGTATATTTAGAGATATTTTCTCAATACATGAGATTGGATATACACAAAGTACATATGATATATGTTTGGTTATTAATGTAGTATAAACATTCATGATTGTACTCCAACCTTAGGTTAAGAATAACATACACATTTGTACAATCTTATTGGTTGTAATATTTTGGTCACATATGTTTAGCATACAAAGCAAATATGAACATGTGATGATGTGACATAAATGTAAAGGTGCATGGGAAATTGATATAGAGAATTGTAAAGGTATTCACATTGAAATGATAAGATCCACATATCATGTTCTCATGCATTCCGATGATTACATCTCATAAGTGTAATATTATAGTGATTGAGCAAACATGAATAGTTAAAGCATATTCAACATAAGACTCTAAAATCATATTGTATGTCTTGAAGTAATATGCAAAGTAGATAACTATGCATATATCATCCGGACAAATAAATTCAAGGCATGATGTTGATAATTATCACTTTATATGTATATGATAGGATACATGACTTTATATAAATTACAAGTATAGAATGTTTATATTTAAGTATCTATATAAATATGATATCTTTTTCATATAAAGGTTATACATAAACATGTATATTATATCTTGCTCACTATTATACATTAGTATACATATGAATGTCTATATGTATATGATGAGAAAAAAGTATAATATAGAAATATAAAATAAAGAGATTCATTTATGTCCATTATGTCTAGGATGTGGATAGATAGGCATGCCTATAAGGGTAATTTGTCGCTGCTAGACTATAGTTTTGACCCTATTTTGGTCATAAAGTATAGAAATTGTCTTGTTTGTATCATAAACAACCCTATTTGGGTTATTTGCTAACCCAATTTAGGTATACTTAATCGGTTTGCCATACAATTTTGTTCCTTAAAGAGGATACCATTCATTCCCATAAAGGGCTATGGTTTATTACCTTCTTATATCTTATTTGCACCTTCGAGTGTTATCATTACAATTTAACCCATTATCCACTTCTTTAAAAAAATGCGTGCTTAATATCAATTAAAGAAATTATTATGTAACGCTAAAAGATAAAGAAGCATGATAGTTCTTAAATGGATCTTCATGTTACCTTTATATGAAACCTACCTTGTATATGGAGAAAGATGATATAGAATAAGATGTACTTTTAATATATAGTGATATACGACATTTTAATACCATATGTGCATATTAGATAATAAGTTATGCATATGGATTAGTATACTATTATTGTCTTACCACAAGCATATTGATGATTGTAAGTTCTCCCTATACAAATGCTACTTGCATGAATTTTATAACTGACTTATGCAACTCCTCATATATGGACGTTATGAAATTATTATGTTATTTCAAAGAGCTTTTAATACCTAGGAATATATTATTTATGGATATGTATATATGTATAGTAATATCTTTTAATAATTATGTTCGCTTGCATATTTTTTTTGCAGCTTCTCATTTCTTGCTTTATATTATGAAATGATGGGTGTACGATCTTACATGTTAACATAAATGAAAAAAGGAACTTATGGCTAGAGAACTTAATATGATTTAAAGCTAGTGATAAAAGTAAATTAATAATCCACTAAAATAGAAGAAATATGCAAAGTAACCAAGGAAAGAATGAAATGGCGTAATAGGGATAATATATAATTAAGTGGACAAAACACATTTTTATACATGGATAATGATAAACATATGATGTTCATATGCATTCATGGCTCCTATGATTACATCTAACAAGTATAATATTATAGTGCTTAAACAAACGTGAATAGTATCAGCATAATCAACATGAGACTAAAACCATGTTGTATATCATGAAGTAACATGTAAAGTAGATAAGTACGCTTATATTATCTACATAAATAAATTCAAGGCAGCAAATTGATAAGTATCACTTTATATGTATATGATAACATGCATGCCTTTATAAAAATTACAAGTACAAAATGTTTATATTTAAGTATATATATAAATATGATATCTTGCTCATATAGAGGTTATACATTAACATATATAGTATATCTTGCTCACAATTATACACGAGTATATATATGAATATCTGTATGTATATGATGAGAAAAAAGTATAGTATAGAAAGATAAAATAAAGAGATGCATATGCTTGCCTGGATGTGGATAGATAAGCATGCTAATAAAGGTAATTTATAGCTGCTAGAATATAGTTTCAACCTTATTTAGGTCATAAAGGATAAAAATGGTGTCGTTTAGATCATAAATTGCTTTGTTTGTGTTGTTAGCCAACCCCATTTGGGTCTATTTAATCAGTATACCATATAGTTTCATTAACGAAAGGGGCTACCGTTCATTCCCCTAGGAGGCTACCGTTCATTCCCATAGGAGGCTACCGTTTATTACATTTAAGCATCTTATTTGTACCATTGGGTGCTACTATTATAGTTTAACTCATTACGCACTTATTTAGAAAAATGAAGGCTTAATATCGATTAAAGAAAGTATTATGTAACACTAAAAGGTAAAGAAGTATGATAGTTCTAAAATGGATCTTCGTATTACCTTAATAAGAAACCGACATAGTATGTAGAGAAAGATGACATAAAATAAATATGTACTTTTAATATGCAATGATGCATGGAATTGTAATACCACATGTCCATATTAGAAAATATGTTATACATATGGATTAGTATATTATTATTATCTCACCATTAGCATATTGATGATTTTAAATTCTCCCTATACACATGCTACTTGCATGAAATTTATAACTGACTCATGTGACTCCTCATATATGGAAGTTATGAAATTATTATGTTATTTTAAAGAGTTTTCAATACCTAGGATTGTATGATATATGGATTTGTTTTTATGTATATTGATGATTTTCAAATATTTAGTTGGTTAACATGTTTTCCTTATAGCTACTCATTTGTTGGTTTACATTATGAAATGATGGGTGTAAAATCTTACATGTAAACATAAATAAATTTTAAACTTATGGCTGGAGAACTTAATAAGATTTGAAGCTACTTATAGAAGTAAATTAATAATCCAAAGCATTAAAAGAAATCTGCAATGTAACCAATGAGAGAATGAAATGGCATAAAAAGAATAATAAATAATTAAGTGGGCAAAAACACATTTTGATACATGGATTATGGTGTAAACATTTATTTGGCATATAAATAATTTAGTATTATATAATGTATAGAAATTCAGTTATTAACATCAAGTTATATGTTTTATGAATTTATATTCTTATAAAGCTAAATTGATATTAACATTTGTTCAAGAGTGATTATTAAGTGATTATACAAAGATAAACTATAGAATCCAAAAATATATATAGTTGAGGTTTATGACTAGTTTTAAGAGAAAATAATTGTTAAATAAGTGGATAGTTAATAAATGATTGACATTGGTTATAGCAAGAATATTAAATTGAATAGTAAGTAGAAAATTATAAAATTATATTATTATTGTTTAAAATGATTGATTTATATGATCAAAGATATATCTATATGTGTGTGCATTATTCTTTTAACTCTCAAAAGAGGTCACCTACTTATTTTATGTTCCCTACTAAGCTTTATAGCTTAGAACTAGTTTTTATCTATGTAAGTTATCAATACAGGACTTATTTTCAAAGATAATATATGCAACAAGATGGCCAACACAAAAGAGAAACTAAAAGTCTATAGTTCTCATTTTGTTTTAAATTTATGTTGGGAATTTTGTATAAACTAAAATAAATTTTTAGGATATGGAATATTGTAATGTTTAAGAGACTCATATGTAACTTTTAATTTTAACAGTATGTTTATATGCTGTGGTTTAACGTTTTGTGTAAATTTCTTGTATAGTGTTGTTAAGTAATGATTAGATCACTTAATTATCGTTCATTTATGTAATACGCTAGAGTATTAAAATATGCTATAGAGAAGTGTGTTAAAGCCCATAGAAATGGCTTAGTTGCCTATAGACTAGACTCGACCACCTCTACAAAGGATTTTGGTTACTTATACAAAGGATTTTGGTTACAAGCAAAATGGATTTTAAACACCCATAAAAAGGATTTTGGACACATGTAGAAATGATTTCGGCATTTTTAGAAAGCATTTGGACACCTATAAAAATATTTTGACAAATGTAGAAAGGATTTTTGTAACCTATAGAAAGGATTTTAACAGCTGTCAAAAGGATTTTGGTCACCTGTATAAAGGATTTGGACACCTGTAGAAAGGATTTTGATATATGCAGAAAGGATTTTGTCACTTGTAAAATGTCAAGTCATTTATACCTGTACATAATCCATTTAGTTAGCTTGGTATTTTATAATTCATATACAGGATACTATCTTATTGCCCTCGCTATAGGTAAGCAATTATTATCTCGTATTCTTAGGTAAGTAATGGTCATTTTGACTTTTGGAGAATATTGTGAATGGTATCCTATTAGCTTGCCCTTTTATAGTAGAGTGGTAGTTGATTGAATACCTATAATCCCAACATTAGTCAAAGGAGTTTCCCATAGCTGATATGACTTAGTCTTTGTGCAAGCAAATTTTATGCTTTTTTTTTTCTTTTTCGCAAAATTGAGTGTATAACAGTATATGCAGAGAATTATCCACATGGGACCTAATCGTGAGCTCCACGTATCTGTTGTCCCCTTTTAGAACTCCATTTCCAACTTGAATTTAAGTAAAATTTCTTTTGAGTATTTTCTTTAGTTTTTCTGCCTTATCTTCTTTTTTAGTTACTTCACTATTTCTTTAGTGGATTGTATATCCTAGTTATGGCCTTACACTTTCTTGGGAAACTATACAAATCACTTGATGACTCTAGAACTTGGGAAAATTCTATCTTGGCCTATATGTCAATCTTTAATCCTTGAGGAGGATTTAACCTGACATACACCTTCTATTGGCAATTTAGGACATGTGATTCCATATTTTTGCATTACACATTCAAAGTTTTACCCTTTATTTTAAGAGTTTACTATCATTATGGGAATATCTTTTGCCTTAGGGCATTGCTTTGTGTCTTGAATTAAGAGTCGATGCTTCAAGGGACGGTTATTTAAGCATTTTCTTACTAATAACCCCTTATTTTTTATACCTATTGTCATTATTTGAAGGTAGTGCTCTCCTTATAGATTTTCACAATAGTTTTTCTTGTAGTGAAATACATCCTTTTTTAATATTTTCACATAACCAAATGCATACTTTTTGCTTAACATAAACCGTGATTCTTTTTTTTCTCTAAAGGTCGCTAGAATGTGTGAAAATTTGCTGGTATATGTGAAATTTCTCTTTACATAATCCTGTGCCTAATTTTTACTTGAAATGAAAATCATTTTTTATTTGTTTTAATTTTTTAAGGCAAACTTCCTATATCTAGTTTTTCACCCTGCCTCTTGGCCTTATTTTTTCTTAGAAAGCCAATTATCATTTTCATTTTCAAAGGCCTTTTTATTTACTTAAAGAGAATAATTCTTCATATGAGGTGTTACTATATTAGCCCATTCCAGTATAATGTCTTTATATGCATTAAAAATCTCTTTACATGTTAATCATGTGTTAAATTCTAGCTTCAAAATGTATTCCTATCTATATACACCATATGGCAACAACAATAATCATAATTGGACATTCAACAAAAAAAACACAGGTTTTGATTTATCGTTAGGGGATAAAATATTGATTGCACTCAACTCGTATTATTAATCAATCCTCTTGGGTTTTCTTAATTAAAGTGTTTTCCTCAACCCCTAATTTTTATCCGGTGCCCTTTTTTTATTTTCACACGAGTAAGGTACCCAATTTTAAAAAGGGTACCTTTTTTATTTGAAGCTTAATTTTCTCTTATTTTGATATTTGTCTTAATGATGGAATTCTTTTTTGGTATATGGACATTGTTTGATTCCTAGATTTATTATCATCATTGTTGGTAAGAATTACTACTCCTTTTGCTATTAGCCTATATGGTACAAAAGGTGTGAACTTAGCTTAATCTAAATTTACCCCTATAATCTGATAAGCCTAGTCTTAAATGTTTGCACACCAAGTTATTTTCTTACATATGGTGGCCTTAGACTCTATTTTCCATGTAATGGTCACTCTAAATGCTTTCTCCTATTATAAAAAATATCATGTAGACAATAACCTTGACCGGTATACTTGTCCTTTATATCCATTGTTGATGAATATCCCTAGCTCGTATATTGTCTATTCATGTATAAATTTCATAATCAATATTAAACATTTCATAAGCATGTTTATATATTCAACGAATTTTGATATATGTACTATTATGTCTTACAAAATTTAGGTTTGTCCAACTAATAATACATTACATCATCTTCTAATACAAAATGTCGTATACAAAGATAGTAGCAAAAATACAAGATTCATACTTTTTACCATTCCTAAGTGTTATTTTGGCCTTTCTTCTAGAGATCATATCCCTATTGAAGAGTCCTTACTTAGGTAACTACACAGATAAACCCTTGTTCTAAGCTATAAGGCTTAGTGGAGAATAGTTAATGTTGAACAACCACTCATGGTGGTCATTCCCAAGCACACAAGCATAAAAAAGATATAATAATAATAATAATAATAACAACAACAACAACAACGACAACAACAATAACAACAACAACAATAAATTTACATTAACTACAAAGGCAATTTCATAAGTTAAAGGAAAGAACAATGCCATAACAATATTGTGATACAAGTTCAATCACATAATACAATATTGATTACAATACAATCTATGTCTTTATCATTTCATGTGATTGCTTGCTTAAGTTTTGTAGGTGTGGATAATGGGTGCAATGGATATCCGAAGGTATCGATCATATGAATACCCATAGTATTTAATCTTATGGATAATTGAAAGTATCAGTTATGTAGAACAAAAAGGGGTTAAGACTGTGGCACTAAATGGGAACAAACTATGCTACAACCATACCCTATATAGATGCCTATCTACCCATAACAAAAATCTATATGCAGGCATTTAATAATCTTTCACATTATTTTCATTAATCATGTTTAATTTATCATAGTGTACATTTATGCATATACAAGTATCCACAAGCAGTCATAAAAGTGTAGCTTTGATCATTAATGCATATTCTTATGAATATAAACATTTACATATGTACGCATCATTTAATGAAAACATCTTTAATCTATCATATTCATATACATATGCATAGTCAAGTATATATGTATGTGCTCTCATTTGTTTTCTTACATTCTAGTTACATTGGCATACATGCACAAAGTTGACATGTGAACCTAGTAATAACATAAACTAACTCATATGCATATGTTTTCTTTTGGTTAGGTTTATTTTATAACTATATCTCAATATTTCATCACATGTTACATGCATTTCATTACCCATTATATCCCTATTTTTATGTTTAAAATGCTTTAGAAGTGTTTGGGGAAGTTCAGGTAAGTTTTGGTAATGTTCCAAAGTCTAAATTTCAAGTTTAGATTAAAATGTAAAGTTGCACAACTAGATCAAGGTTTTTCTTAGCCAGGTTCTTTGCTTCTGTTTGATCTAAGAGGTTTTGGTTCGGTTGGGTCAACCAGATTGTCAAGTTAGATGGATTTAAGGCTTTAATTGCTCAATAAGCAGCCTTTCTACCTTAACTTGTGAAGGGTTTATGACATAGTAAATATTATTTCTAGACAATGTCACTTAAAAATTTATTCCCTTACGTCTCTAGTTTTCAAATCATAAAAAATACCTCAATTTAAGCTTCTACATCTTGAGATATTCATAAAACAATGCATATTGCTCCCAATGACAATGTAGTAGACATCATTACATTTCAATTTAGATTTTGGCAATCTTATGGGTAAAATTAGATTTTTAACTTCTGCATAAGAAATTCATATCTATTAGTATATTTTACACTCGAATTTAAATTACTTAATTTTGAGCTTTACAAGTCAACCTATGCCCAAAATAATCCTGTTGGGTTAAATTGGTTATTAGATAGAATTTTCCTATCTCAAGAATAGATTTTTGTATTTCATTTCCTATGCATAAATAAGGATCACAAATATGTTTATGCCTTATTAACTTATCTGATATACCATTTATAATAATTTTACACATGTAAGAACATCAAAATTTCCTTAGCTCTTTAATGCAACCAAAAGCACCTTTTTAACTCTTCTAAATTTCTTTCACGTTCTACATACAATAAATCACATAATTAAATATTTATTTAATCCATCAATTTTAGTCCCTAACGTAGGGAACAAATGAGAAGTGAAAGAGAGAGAATTGTAACCTTAGAAATGTCTAAACCCTAAATTCTCTCCTTTCAAACAATGTAGCAAAAATTCTGGTGTTGTTTAGTGGTGGAAATGGCTTATTTTGTGGAGTGATTGGCTATATACTAGTGTTATTTCCTTTTTATTTCATGTTCTTTCATGCATTTGCATGTAAATTCTAGAGTGAGCAAGGTGGCCTCATACTATTGGTCCACTTATGGGTCCTAGGAGAATTCAATCTTTTTCCCTTACTCTTTTTAATTTCTCATTTCCACCCAATACATTTCTTATTTTTCAATTTAATCCCTACACCATTTCACTCTTTAAATATGTATGCACATACCTTAATGTAAAATTACTATAATGCCTTATCTTTTAAAATAATTCCCTCTAAGTCCTATTTTACAATCCATTAACTAACAATGCATGTATCAACTCTAATATAAATTAAACATGCCTGGTTATTGATATACCCTAGAGCCCACATGTAATAGGTTTTATCTATGTATTAAACATTATATCTAAGTAACAATAAGGCATTCATACAGTCTTCAGTGGTTTTTTGTAATAACATTTGCATACATGTGGCTTAAACTATTGAATGTAGTCCTTGGTATATAAGCACATTAAAAAGATAACTATGAAGAATTCATGATATGAGATAGTTATTTTATGAAAATGTGTTAATATCTAAATTATCCCTAGTTATAGTAATAACGAGATAAGATATTTTTAAAATGGATAGACAATCATACGTTATACTTGTTGAGTAGTTCAAGCTGTAGTTCTCATTATCTATGATTATTCGGATGATCAAAGTTAACACATGGTTGTTTGTTATAAGAATAAGTTCATTGGAGACTTATCATGAGAAACCTCATATAGATACTTATATTATATCAGTAAATTATCTTATCATATCAATAAGGATCCAACATTAGTAGTAAAGTCTAAATAAGCTTAATTAGAAGATGTATTACAAGTTATGACTTAAGAATTATTTATCTCAAGTGAAAAAGCGTAAAATAGTTATTTTACCAAGAGTATAATTGGAATAAAAAATAGTGGTATTAGGTCAATTACATTAAGAGAAAGATAACTTTGTGATCAATTTTGAAAGTAGGAAAGTATGTGGAAGAATTAAAAAGAGATGGAATTAAGATGGAGTTGAGTGGAGATTTCTTTCTACTTAGTCTTCTAAGTGTCTTGCATGTAAGAGAGAGAACGAAATATGTGGAATATTGAGAAGGGTAAGGTTGGCATCTTCAAGGAAAAAAATATACAATTTCTTCCTTATTCTCTATCTTGCAATAGACACTCTTCACTCTCATTACCTCTCTCAAAAATTTTGCATGTTTGTGGTTGATTTAGGGGTTTAAAGTTGTGTTTGTTTAAGGTAATGTATTCTATTCATGTCCATCATCTTTTTCTTTAAGTTGAAATGATATATTTAAGGAGAATTTCTACATTTATGACTGCATGTTCTATGTAAAAGAAGAAGGGAATAAGAAGAACAAAGGAATTGAAGTGTTGAATGAGTGGAAGTGGCACATGGTGGATTTTGGCTAAGATATGGGAATTTATGAACAATTTTTGCTTTGCATGTATGATTTTATGTGAGACCCATGCTTAGTGCACTGTATTATTAGTTGTATTGTTGGAAAGAATGATTTTATTCATGGAATTAAAGGTTGATGAAAGAAAATAAAGTTATTGTAGAAATCCTTGTTATTTCACTTGGAACCAATTTCTATTTTTAGAGCATTTTCTGAGTTATACAACTCTAAATTTTATAATTATAGTTGGTAATTACACCTAAGATATGGACCTATAAATATGTAAAAGAAACCTATCGGATTATACTTCTAATAATCTTTAATTTTAACTCAAAGTTAAATGTGAGCTGCTACCTAGTTATAGTGAACAGGTTATATTATTTTATAAATAATTCATAGTAGAGAGGTTGAAATGCTGCAAAATAAAATTTTTGGTAAACCAAACATATTGGAGCACAATTCTAATGAAGATATATTAGTCTCATTTAGCATCCATTTTATTGTACGAATTTTTGAAGTGGTAACACAAAATAATTTCTAAGAAAATGTAATATTCAACAGTATTTAAAGATTGGGTCATAATTCTTATTATATATGTTCAATTTGAATTATATTCAAAGCATGGGAAACTAAAGACATAGACCATTATTCGTTTAAAAGACCAATTGGGCAAATTTAGCTATTTGGTGTGGTAATATAGAGAAGTAAAACAGAGGTTAGAGGCTGCCTGCATAATATGAACATAAATAAATTATTTATCCTTTATGTGCCTACCCTATTATATAGTAAATATTAACAATAAATATAATATATAGTGATTTATAAATATAAGAAATAATGGTTGCAATATGTTATATAATTATCAAAAAAACTAAGTTAGCATGGCATTATTTGTTACTTAAGATTTTATAAGTATAGGAGTGTGCCAACACCATTATTCTATTTTATGTTTGTAAATAATTAAAGTATGGTATGCTTAGAGATATTTGCTAAATGTATGAGATTGGATATATATAACTATATTTGATATATATATAGTTATTAAGATAGTATGAACATTCATGATTGGGCTTCAACCTCATGCTAGGAATAACATAAACTTTTGTACATTCTTATTCGTTGTAATATTTTGATCACATATGCATAGCGTGACAAAAAAATATGAACATGTGATGATTTGACTTAAATATAACGTTACATGGGAAATGGATATAAAAACGTGTGAAGATATTTACTTTGAAATGACAACATGCACATATGATGTTCTCATGCATTCATAGCTCCTATGACTACATCTCACAAGTAAAATATTATAGTGCTCAAGTAAACATGAATAATATAAGTATATTAACACGAGATTCTAAAATTATGTTGTCTTAAAGTAATGTGTAAAGTAGATAAGTATGCATATATCATCTCATCCCGTTTGGATCATAAACAAGCTTGTTTGCGTTGTTAACCAACCTCGTTTAGGTATGCTTGATTGGTCTACCTTACTGTTTCATTCCTAAAAAGGGGCTAGCATTCATTCCCATAAAGGACTGCCATTTATTACCTTTAGGTATCTTATTTATAGCTTCGTGTGCTATCATTACATTTTAACCCATTATCTACTTCTTTATAAAACTGCAGGCTTAATACAGGTTAAAGAAAATATTATGTAGCATTAAAAGAAAAAGAACCATGATTGTTCTTAAATGGATATTCTTATTATCTTTATAATGAACCTACTTGATATATTAAGAAAGATGTTATAGAGTAACAATGGGACTTTTAATAAGAAATAATACATGGCATTTTAATACCATATGTACATATTAGACAATAAGTTATGCATGAAAAGTAGTATACTATTGTTTTCTTGCCATAAGCATATTGATGATTGTAAGTTCTCCCTATACACTTACTACTTGAGTGAAATTTATAGCTGACTTGTTTGGCTCCTCTTATATGGAAGTTATGAAATTATTATGTTATTCAAAATAGCAGTAAATGCCTAAGAATATATGATATATGGAATTGTATATATGTATATTAATGTCTTTCAATAATTGTGTTGCCTTACATGTTTTCCATACAACTACTCATTTCTTACTTTACAATTTGAAATGATGGGTGTAAAATCATACATGTTAACATAAATGAATTATGAACTTATGGCTAGAGAACTTAATATGATTTGAAGTTGGTGATAAAAGTAAATTAATAATCCAATGCATTAAAAGAAATATGCATGGTAACCAAAGAAAGAATGAAATGGGATAATAGGGTTAATAAATAATTAAGTGGGTGAAAACAAATTTTGATACATGGATTATGATACACAAATTTATATGATATATTTATTGATCTATAATGCATAGAAATTTAGTATATTAACATCAAGTTCTATGTGTTAATGAATGCATATTCTTATGAAGCTAAATTGATATTAACATGTGTTCAAGCATGATTAGTAAGTGAAGTGATTAGACATGGATAAAATATACAATCTAGAAATATATGTAGTTGAGATTTATTACTAATTTTAAAAGTAAATAATTGTTAAATAAGTGGGATAGTTTAATAAATGATCAACATTAGTTATGGCAAGAATATTAAATTGAATAGTAAGTGGAACATGATAGAATCATATTGTTATTGTTTAAAATTATTTTGTTTATATGCTCAAAGATATATCTCTATATGTGTACAGTATTTTTGATCACTTTCAAAAAAGGTCGTCTGCATGTTTTATGTTCTTCACTAAGCTTTATAGCTTATCATAGGTTTTTATCTATGTAGGTTGTTAGGATAGGACTTCTTCTCAAGGATAATATCTGCAGCAAGATACTCAACATAAGAAAGAAACTAGAAGTGTGAAGCTTTCATTTGATTTTAAATTTATGCTGGAAATTTTGTATAACATTGAAGTTCAGTATATGAAATATTGTATTATTTAAAGAGACTCATATGTAACTTTAAATTTTAACAGTATGTTTATATGTTATGGTTTAAGTTTTCATATAAGTTTCTTATATAATGTTGTTAAATAAAGAATAGATCATTTGATTATAGTTAATTTATGTAATATGTTAAAGGATTGAAATATGCTATAGAGAAAGATGTTACAATATATGTTAAAGGATTGAAATATGCTATAGAGAAAGATGTTACAATATATGTTAAAGGATTGAAATATGCTATAGAGAAAGATGTTACAATATCACATGTGCAAGTACCATTGGACTTGAGATCAGCAAGGCACCTCAAGTAGTAAGTTTAATATTTTGACTCCTATGCTTTTACTCCTCAAAAAGGTATACATAGCTTATAGATTGGGTATGACATTAACTACTTAGAGGTAGTTAAGTGACTAATAAAGGACTCAGCACCTCAATTATAGGGAGGAGTCCTATCTTAAGTATTTCTATACATCTTAGTTTAGAAAACCTTAGCCAAGATGCAATGCAAGGTGAATGAGATTCATACGGGAATTTTAGGAATAAAGATGAAAGTATGAGAATATAGTAATTTCATTAATGAATTGATACATTCCCATATAAAGTTCCTAAATGAGATTAGAATAATGGAGAAAGGAATGATTTTATGCAAACTTGATATGGAAAGGTAAAAGTTAAAATGACTTAATTCCTGCCATTTGGGTAGTCGTGATGCTTCACTATAAGTGTCTTATGACTTTTAGATTAATTTATGGAAAATATTAATTAAGAATTGATATTATGTTTCAAAAGAGTTAAATCATCAAAGTCACGGTTCAATTAGGACTCTTAAAGTCACAATTTGATTAGGACTCTTAGAGTCATAGTTCGATTAGGACTCTTAGCATCATAGTTTAACTATGATTCTTAAAGTCTTAAGTTGATTAGAACTCTTAGAGTCCCAATTTTCTTAGAACTCTTAGAGTCCGTATTAGATTGGAACTCTTAGAATTTGTTTGGAACTCTTAGAGTCCTAATTTAGTTAGAACACTTAGTTACATATTGTACTACCAACATGTACAAAAAATCCAAAGTGTCACACACATATAAGAATTAAGGTTTGAGGCAAAAAGTAATGTATAAACATGACATGAGATGTTATGGGAACTTATTTTATACGTTGGCAAGTAAAAATTTAGGGTTTAAGAAAAGGAGAAAATGTCTCTTGTGCAGAAAAACCCATAAAGCCTAATCTTTGCATAGAGCTTCTATGGACTAGAGATTTTTTCTCTAAAGTCCATTTGACATTAGATGTAGCTAATAATTAATATAGGGCTTCTTTAATATGTTATAAAGCTGTATATAAATTTTGAATGGGTTTGGAGCTTATTCAAATGCATGGGCCCAGTTTATTCCAAAACTATACTCATAATTAGACTATTTAAGCCCATCCAATTGGTCCAAGCTAAATTATGAGGTATATCCATTATAACATAATCCTAATATGACTTATGAGGCATGGAAAAACATCTCAAAATTGGAATTACGGTTAATGGTGAAAAAGAAAATAAGTTATAACATATATAGCCACAAAACCCTAGTTTCCTCTCCTTTTCTCTTCTACCAGAATTTACTTTACTAGTCCTTAAGGCAATTTTGGCCATTGCTATCCTATGAGAAGGTTATAAAACTTTAGTTCTAGTGTGGATATCATGGAGGTTCCTTTAGGTAAGGACACTAGTGGTTTATGACTACTCGGTGCGATGTTTAACAACTATTCAACAAACACTTACAGTAAAAATCTAAACTTTAGTTAGGAAATTCAATTATTTTCATTAAATCCTAAATTTTGGTTTGCAAATATTTTAAATTCCACCATTTACATGTGATTTAATTTGATTTTAAACCAACAATGGTATCAAGCAAGGTTATGTTAAAAGAATTAAATGTTTATTCAATTTTGTTTCTTTTAGTGTCATTGGTGTAATTTTTTCTTTTTGATTGTATATGACATATAAAGTTCATATTTTTAATTGTTAAAAATATGCAATATATTATATTTGAAATGCAAGCCCGCATTTAACGGATGGCTTAAAATGAATGGTCTAAAGGATTGGAAGTCATTGAAGGACATAACCGTAGAAGTTGAAGGAGAGTAGCTAGCTAGAGGGGCAAGCAATAAGGGTACTAAGAGGAACTTTAGTAATAGTAAGGCACTTGGGAATAGTAGTGTGTCAAACAAAACTGGAAAAACTATACAAGTGTCCATTATAAAAGATAGTTATAGGCATTATTCAAACTTGCGCAAGTCACTATTCAGGGTATTGGATCATTTAAGCAAGGAAGTAAAGCTCCAACCATTGCCCTAGGGCCTACAAAAAGTGAAGGCTTACCCTACCATAAAGAAGATCCATACTGTGTGTATCATCAACACATTGGGTACCAAACTAACTATTATCGCACCTTGAGATATCAATATCCGGATCTAATAGATTTCATATCCTGAGAAGAAACACAACAAAAAGAAAGGATGTTACAATGCCATGCCACCTCTTATGTTTATGATCGTGTCTAGCCTGCCTAAATGGTATGCTATAAGAGAACTATATAGGATTAATTACATGGTCATTACTCACCCTACCCCAAAAGCCAGTTTCAATGATTGATTATTGGGATATCCGTATAGAGAGTAAGGATGAAGGGGCTTTACTGCAACTAGCTCTTACTATAGTGCCTATAGAAAGGGAACGACAAAGGCTATCACCAAGAGTGAAATAGTTACCATAGAGATTGAAAAGTAACTAGCTCCTACTATAGCAACTAGCTCTTACTGTAGTGCCTATAGAAAGGGAAGAAGTTAGTGGAAGCCTTGAGTAAATCTACTATTGCCACTACTATTTCACCATCTGAGCCATCAAATTTAATAAAGGGAGGGATAGGATAAAATGTTGTGTACTCAGATGCTTACCTTCTTGTTAAAGGAAGGAATCATAATCACCCTCTATATAGTAAGGCTAAGGTGAATGACGAGCACACAACCTATGTGATGGTTGACAATGGTTCTTCCATTAATGTTTATCCCTTAATGGCAAACTTAGCTTTTGGGCTAATTAAAAAGATGCCGAGTATGCCTAACTTGACAATTTCTACATACGACAATTCTTAAAGGTAAGTTGTTGTGATATTTAAGCTTTTAGTGAATATAAGGCCCATTAAGATCAAGGTTGAATTTATGGTGTTGCCTATTTCAGCCAGCTTCTCTATGCTACTAAGATGACTTCAGTTTTACAAGTTAGGTGGGGTGCCTTCCATGTTGCATCAGATGATCAAGATCCCTCATGATGGCCAAGTGGTAACTATTAAAGCTGTAGGGGAGAATTGGTTTTATATGCTTGAGATAGCCAAATAGCTTTTTAGTGGATTTCAATATCAGTTATTAGAGACAAATAACATAAAAGTATTTTGGTTAACAGATCCTAAATAGTCAACATGTTAATGAATATAAACTTTTTAATAGGTGTTAGGTTAGGTAAAAACTTACAAGGGCCTCAAACTATTATATCTGCAAAGGGAAAGAAATACAAGAAGGGGTTAAGCTTTACTAGTCCCAATCAGAAGGGTAAGAAGAAAAAAATGGTGAAATGGATCCCTCACATCTCATAAAGTCTTGTGCTAGCTTCAAGTATTTGCCTTTATTATGGTTAGAATTAACCTTAGCTAATAGAGGATGAAATAGTGCAGAATTCGAGCTGTTTAATGATATCTTTGACTAGAAGCAAGGGATTATCAAATCGGTTAAGGGTTTTTAGAATGAAAAGATTCTCCTGCACCATTTAGATTAGGACAAAGAAGTGCTTGAAGTGGCCATGACAGAGAAGCTAATTGCTACTTAGCTAAAAGGCAAAAGGAATGTAGAGGTTGAGGAACCACTCGAAGCTGAGGCTGGAGAGCCATTTGATGCTACCAAGACTGATGAACATACTTTCATTGATATTGTTTATTTTCAAAAACTTTTTGATGAGAACAATGATTACTTGTTTTATTACGTTAATAAGATGAACAATTTTGCTCACTTGCATGATGTTTCTTTTGATTTCAATATGCATAATTATGATCATGAACAATTCATATTTTACATTATCTTAACAAATTTTATTGGCATTAGATATAATTCCTGAAAGGAGAGAATAATTTAAGAGAATATTGAAAAAGTATGAAAAAGTCTTTTCCTGGACTTATGAAGACATGCCAGGAATAGATCAAAAAATTACTAAACATGCCATCCTAACATTTCCACGGTATAAACCAGTCAAGTAGAAGCTTACAAGGCTTAAATAATAGTGGGTTAAAAATGGTAAAGACAAAGTTAGGAAATAGATAAAGGGTAAGTTCTTAGTGGAAATCCAATACCCTACGTGGTTGGTGAATATACTTCCTATGGTGAAGGAGGATGAAAAAGTTAGGGTATGTGTGGATTACAAGGATCTAAACAAAGCTTACCCTTAGGACAATTTCTCTCTGCTTCTCATAGATGTTTTGGTTGATAGTGCAGCTGACGGTGCCACGTATAGTTTTGTAGATGGATATGCAGGGTATAATCAAATTTTGAACAAGATAGTATATTAGATTAAAAGAACCTTTATAAATGAATGAGGTATATATGCCTATTGAGTGATATCTTTTAGACCTAAAAATGTAGGTGTTACCTATCAAAGGATGGTAACTAATATACTAGATGACTTGGTTTATAGGAAAATAGAGGTATATGCGGATGACATGATGATCAAGTCAGTAACTAAAAAAGATCATTTTGAGACACATGAAAATTTCTTCTAGAGGATTATCAAGTACAAAATTCGCTTTAACTTGAAGAAGTACATACAAAAGTGTGTGGAAGCCCATTTAAACAGTTTAGCCTTAGTGAAGAAATTCATGCATAAAGTATTCTTCTGGCTCATGATGGACACTAATTGTTCTAACTACGTAAGAGAATGTCAACTATGCAAACATTATGTAGATTTTAGGCATCTACCTATTTATGAGTTAAGCAACCTTGCATCACTATGGCCATTCGCTATATGGGGCACAAACATCATAAGAATGATCCATCAGCCTACTTTGAATTGTTAGAACTTTATTATAGTGACCATTGACTACATTAACAGTTGGGTAAAAGTGGAATCCTTTAAAAGATAGATGCAAAAGACATGGCAAGGTTCATTGAAATGAATTTGATATGCAGATATGGTTTGCCTCATAATTTATTGCTAGATAATGGGATAGGTGAGATTGAAAAAGGGCCCCAAACCTGCAAATTTGAAATTTAACACTTGCCTCTCTGCATCATTCACCAACTCAAGCGCTCATTAAGATCCTGAACCCATAACTATCACTAAAATATGAAAAAGGGATAGGTGCGATTCAATAATGAAATCACTCAGTCCTTTATGGCATGTACATGTATCTATTCCAACATTCATTTGCATAGATATATATCTACTCTAATCTTAACATCGCTTAAACCTTGCTCTGATACCACTAAATATAACACCCTATTGATATGTATGATATTCGTACATGGTATATAGGTTATGGTGATGTCAATGCTATCATCATAATGAACCATTAATGTTAAAGGTATCTTAAATTCATCCCTTTAATGCCATTTCATATTTAGTGTTGCTAAGTTACTATTCAATTAGTTAAAATTTTAGCAGCATAATGGGTTAAAAGCCATGCCACCCAAACTTGCAAATTTGAAATTTAACACTCCCAATGGTCAATCTCCACCTCCAATACTTCATTTACATACATAGCACTTCTATATTCACCTATCATCCACATCATAACACAATCACAAATCCATCATACATACATTCTCAAAGGATATTGGTTCACTGTTAATTAGCTCTTACATACATTGTAATATTATATTACATGCCATAATGCCAAAATAGTTTTGATACAAAAATTACCTAATTCAATCCAAAAAGCTATACATCTGCATGCCAACTTGTAGTATCTTTTTCACATCCAAATGTATTTGTTCCTGCGAAAACGGACAACAAAACCATATGCTAAGTAACAAGTTGCCTATTATTGGATATTTAAACCAAATAATTTTATTAAATTACCCTTTTCCCCTTCATTTAACCTTTTTGTTAATTTGACTTAATTAACTTATCTTACTAACTAATTTAAGACTTAAGCTTTATTATACTTATTTTTTCTTATTAATTGGAATAATATTCTTACTTAAATGTAAAATTACAGTTAGGTCCTTATACATTTTATTTGCATAGTTACCCTTGTTTGACTTATAATTTAACTCTTTTTGATTTCTTTGACTTTTTAATATAACCTAGATGCAAATTTTCCTTCTTGATCCTCATATTACTTATAAATTGGAAAATTACATCTTGGTACCCAATCTTTTAATTATTTATAATATTACCCTTTATGCTTATTTTACTATTTTAGTCTTCTGATTATTTTTTTGAGGTTAAATTACCATCTAACCCTTTGTTTATCGTGGAATTATATTTTCCCTTTTTTGAACATATAAATCTTGTTTTTTACATTATTTCTTAGTTATATGTATTTCGATATCATTTATGTAAAATATACTTTATAGTACCTATTTTTTGTATAATTACCGTTTTGCTCCTAGTAGTAACTAGTGGAAATCACCAAATTGGATATACGGGATGAGGACTGTATGATTACATAAGTATATTGTGTGCCTATATGAGCAAGGTGACTACCTAAATATAGTCATTCCTTGGTAAAAATTTGTTGTACAATTCTACAGTGGTATATAGATCCTTATGTCTAGCCATTATATCCTAAGGTCCTAGATCACCCACTATATACTAAGGGCAACTAATTTATGTTATATTTCTATTTTATTGATTAAAGTATTCCTATTATTTATCATATTATACATCATTATTTTTCATGTATTCATCAATAATTCAGATATAATCATAATGTACATAAGAAATAATGTATCATATGATACATAAGAAATAATGTATCAAAATAACAAAATTATGGCATTATCACTATGTGACCAATTTGGCGTCCTTGTGATACCCAACATACTATGTGTTTATTTTCCCATTTTATGTCATTTATATTGCTAACATCAATTTATGTACATATACATTAACTTGTACAAACTTTACCATAATGTGACTTAGTTATTCATATAAATATCATTATTTTTTTATAATGATTAATATATTTATGCATTATTTTTAACTCAAATTAATCATAGGACATCCAATCATCATTATAAAAACAAATCAATAAAAAACATGGATTAAACTTTAAACTAAAAATAATGGCAAAACAAATTATGGAAAATAACATGCAAACATAAGTCATAAAAAAATGATGAAAATTTAAAGAGAAAAGTTAGAGATGAAGTTCTTGTTTATTGAGTCCTAGCTCGACTCATGTTACTCTCGGGAGGTTGAGCTTGTGACCCAAACATAGGTTTTTCCGGACTTTACTCCTTATTTTCTCCTATTAGTAGAAGAAACTTGTCATAGTTTATCAAAGCTGGAAACTCCATATCTTAGATAAAATATGACTCCTCATTTGGCTCATTTATCACGAACTCTACCGGCTCCTCTAGCCTAAATAAATCCTTCAAATGGACTGAATTCGATGTCTCCACTTGAAAACTTTTCCTTTCTTGCTCCTTTGGTGAGAAATTCTCTACAAAAGATCTTACACCTTCTAAATAAACACACGACTTATCCTCAAATATGAATTGTTCCTCTTGTTCCTTATTCTTTATAAATGAATAATTTCGTTCCTTTTCCTTACCATCATCAGCTTGAGTGCTCAAAAGTTCTAGCTTAGATTCCAACTTTTCAATTCCATGCTCTTTATCCCTTAATAAATGTTCTTGACTTTTAATTGTCTCCTCTTGAACCCTAATTTTCTCTTCTTGAATTCTAAACTTTTCCTCTTGAGCCCTTAATATAGCCTCTAACTCCTCTTTTTCAGCATAAAATTCCTTTTCCTTTCTTATAAGCAAGTCACAAACATTTTCAGTTTCGAAGATAATAGCCTCTTACATGGCCTTCCATCTTTCTTTTTCAGCCCTAAATTGCTCGTCCTTACCTATAAGCTGGTTATGAAGACGTTGATTCTCGGAGATACAGGCCTCTTTTGAGTATCGCAGTTCTTGAATCTCTCTTTTCAATTCTTCCATTTGTGCTTTCAAAGTCCAAAGAGAATAAGAATCTTCAGCCATGGATGGTGATGAATAAGGATTTTGTGATTGTGCACGTAAATCATTCTATCTCCTCTCTTTCTCTTAGTAGATAATTCATTGGTTGTTTTAAAAGAACTAATTCATAATCTTGGACATCATCTTAAATCATGTTGAAGAATGTCTAGAATTGTTCCTGCAAAGAATAATCACCAAATTAAAACAAAATAAAAATAAAAATCTCAGACTAACTCAATCAAACATATTAAACATACAACACCGCTGTTCCTCGGCAACGGCGCCAAAAACTTGACCGAATGCTAGCAAGTGTACTAGATCGACTAGTAATATAGGGAAATATAGATTAAGACCCCAAAATATCGTACCCAAGGGAATATGGATTGCTAAGGATAATACCTATGTATGAATTAAATTAATCCGAGATCATTTCCCAAATGTTTTTGATTTAAAATCAAAAATTAAACAAAATAAACAATTAAACAAAGCAAAAGCTAAAACATGAATTAAAAGCAAAGCAATAACTGGAATTCTCTTACTAAAGGAACTATCCACCTTACCTTTCATTGTAATGACTTAAATTCAATAGAAACACCAGTGATTATGGACAAACTAGTAATAAAGCAAGATATCTTTATTCAAGTATATCATTCTTAGTATTAAACTCATAGACAAATCTAATTCTTAGCATGAAAATATAGTTTTAACTTCCTAAATATTCATTGAAGCCTTTCTCAAGTGATTCAACTCCAATTTCTTCTTAGTTCCTCCTCTCTTATTATTAACCAATAAAATTCACACACACATAATTATCTCATATTTCAGATAATAATCATGCATAAAAATTTAAGAGTTAATCTAAGAACATGCAAATCATTAACTATGTCAAAACAAATTTTTAGTTATTTATTCAATAAACCAACAATCAATCTCAACACAATCAAAGATAAGAATATGCTTAAAACAAATAAATAATCAACCGATATTAAAAATTAAGCTCAAAATAAAGTCATAACAATGAAAATATAAGATTTCAAGGATCCATTAGGAAAAGAAGAAAAACTACTTCCTAAACATAGTTAAAAACTAAAACAAAGTTGAAAAGAACAATAAAAATAGAAAAACTAGAAAAAACAAGTAAAACTAAAGCTAAAGCAATTAATCCCTTCTAATCCCTGATTGATCCTCCTTTCTTTGGTGTTAGAGTTGTCTATTTATAGGCAAAAGATGTTGTAGAAGCCTTCCAAACTTCCCAAATTGGAGTACGAAAAGAATCCTTCTTGAATTGGAGAAGATCGCAAATCCTTCGTTGCATGGGAGAACTTACACGTGGCCACGTGCTTCCCTTTGTAGTTGAACACGCGGTCACGTGTTGCCTTAGTTAAATCTCTCACATGGCCACGTGATTTCTTTTGTAAATCCACACATTGCATTGTGTTCTTTTCTTCTCTTCTTCACGTGGCCATATGTTCATTTCTTCTTTTATTCACGTGGCCATGTGTTACTCTTCTGGACTTCACGATAATATCTTAACATGAATTCTCCAATTTTACAATTTTGGACCAAATCTTCTTGCCTTTTTACAATTAAGTCCTTTTTCTTGCAAATTAACCCTAAAAAACACCAAAATTTACAATTAACTCCAAAAACATAAAATTAACCAATTAAACTCAAATCTAACCTAATTAACACAAAATTAACCTAATTAAACACCTAAAAACATACTAAAAACACTATCTAAATCACCATTATCAGCACCAATTTCATAGACTGGCCTCAAAACTTAAGAATAGTTCTTAAGCAAGAGAAAGAGTCATATGTTTTGGATGCCCCCTTGCTTGAAGAACCTGGTAGAAATGCCTCTGCGGTTCAAAAGGAAACTTTTAAGACTAAGAAGAGCGACTCCAATGATGTGACCTATTTGATGCTGGCCACTGTTGTGCCTAACTTGCAAAAGCAATTCATGGACCAAGAGGCTTATACGATCTTGGTGCACCTCAAGGAGATGCTCCAAGAGCAAGCTCATCACGAGAGGTTTGTGTCAATAAAGGCCTTAATTTCTTGTAAGATGGTTGTGGATACTCCTGTTAGTACCCATGTACTCAAGATGAAAGATATCTTGATACTCTTAAGAAGCTTGAGGTACAAGTCCCGAAGAAATTTGCCACTGACTTGATCTTAGGTTCATTGACTGATGATTATGATCCATTTGTTATGAATTATAACATGCATACAATGAACAAGATAGTCACCGAGAATGACCTGGCTCAATTCAAGTCAAATGGGAGTGCACCTGAGGCCCAATCCAAGCCCAAGGTGCAAAAGCTCAAGGAGAGCGAGAGCACATGCTTCCATTACAACAAGATAGGGCATTGGAGGAAGAATTATACTCTTTTCAAGGAAGAACAAAAGAAGAATGGAGCTAAGGCGTCCAGTTCTTGTATTTTTGTTGTTGAAATTAACCTTTCTATTTCTACCATTTGGGTATTGGATACCGGTTGTAGTTCTCACATTTGTTCAAATATGTAGGGGCTAAGATATAGGCGGTTACATGGGAAGAATGAAGTGGACCTCCGTGTGGGGAATGGAGCACGAGTTGCTGCCATAGAGATAGGTAACTATCAACTCATTTTACCTTTCAAACTTTGTTTAGTGTTGAAAAATTGTTATTATGTGCCTACTATAAGCAGAAACATTATTTCAGTTTCTTGTTTGGCTTTGGATGGATTTGATTTTGTTATTAATAATGGCAATGCTCATATTCGTTGCCAAGGCATTTCATAATGCAATGCCATGTTGCAAAATGGCCTTTATATCCTTGATCTTCAAAACAAAGAGTCCATATACAACATTAATACAAAGAGGGTTAAATCAAATGAATTAAACCCTACTTAGTTCTGGCATTGTCGTTTAGGGCATGCAAATGAAAAATGCATTTCAAGACTCCACAAATCTAGAGTTCTTGGGTCATTCGACTTAGAATCTTATGAAACATACGAGCCATGTTTGCATGGAAAAATGACAAAGAGTCCTTTTAACAAGAAAGGCGAGAGGACTAATGACTTATTGGAGCTAATACATACCGATGTATGTGGACCATTAAGTACACAAGCTAGAGGTGGTCTTAGATATTTTGTGATGTTCATAGATGACTTCAATAGATATGGCTACGTCTATCTGATGAAGTACAAGTCTGAAGCTTTTGAGAAATTCAAAGAGTTTAAGAACAAAGTAGAGAAACAACTTGGCAAAAGCATAAAAGCCATTCTATCAGATCAAGGTGGCGAAAACTTAAGCTAAGAGTTTGACAGTCATCTGAAGGAGTGTGGAATCATTTCACAGCTCACTCCTTCTGGATTGCCACAATGGAATGGTGTATCCGACAGGAGAAATCGAACTCTTTTGGATATGGTTCAATCAATGATGAGTCAAGAAAATCTTCTTGTCTCTTTTTGGGGTTATGCATTAGAAACTACTGTATTTCTACTAAATCGTACTCTAACTAAAGCAGTTGAGAAAGCACCATATGAAGTATGGACCGGGAAAGAACCCAATATGTCATTTCTCAAGATTTGGGGCTGTGAAGCACATATTAAGAAATTAAGATCTAATAAACTAGAGTCTAAATCCATTGTCTGCTTGTTTGTGGGTTATCCTAAAGAAACAAAAGGAAACTATTTTTACTCACAAGTCGAGAATAAAGTGTGTGTTGCTCGCAAGGCTGTTTTCTTGGAAAAGGAGTTCCTTCTCAAGAAAGACAGTGGGAGTAAAGTAAAACTTGGAGAAATTCAAGTGCCACAAACTCCTATAGAGGATGAGTTGGAAATGGGATCAAGTTCACAACAAGTTGTGGAACATAAACCCATTACACAAGAACCTCGAAGGTCCGGTAGGGTACATCAGGAGATTGAGAGATACGGATTTGTAATCACCGACAGTGACACTATTGAGTTAGTAGATCTTGAGGATCCTACCTCCTACCGAGAAGCTATTGATAGCCTAGACTCAAAAAATAGGCTTGAAGCCATGAAATTCGAGATGTAATCAATGTATGATAACTAGGTTTGGACCTTGGTTGATCCATCGGAAGGTGCTAAGGTAATTGAATGCAAGTGGCTATTTAAACTCAAAGCTGATAAGACCTACAAAGGTATACTAGTAGCAAAAGGTTTTCAACAAACTCATGGTGTAGACTATGATGAGACCTTTTCGCCTGTAGTCATGCTCAAGTCCATTAGGATCTTGCTTGCCATAGCTGCATATCATGATTATGAGATATGGCAAATGGATGTCAAAATTGCTTTCCTCAATAGAAATTTACTTGAGGATGTGTATATGACACAGCCTACGAAGGACTAAGGATCACTTTTTGGTGTATAGTGGTCAAAAAGAGCTCGTCATACAAGGTTATGCCGATGCTGCTTTTCAGATCAGTACTCAGGATTCAATATCGTAATCTGGGTTTGTTTCTATTTTGAATGGTGGTACTATCAGCTGGAGAAGCTCGAAGCAAGAGATCGTTACCGACTCAACTACAAAATCTGAGTATATTGCAGCGAGCGAGGCTGCAAAAGAGGCTGTTTGGATTAAAAATTTCATTTTTGGATTAGGTAAAAGAGCCCCGGCCACACTAGAAATCCAAACACATACTCATGAGGTACCATCTGATCAGAGAAATCAATGATCGTGGGGACGTCAAGGTTAGCAAGATAGCAAGTGAAGACAATGTAGTAGATCCTTTGATGAAACAGTTGCATCCAAATCTGCAAGAAGCTCATTTGAGAGCATTCTATCATAGGGCTATGCCCAATTAGGACTAGTGCTAGTGGGAGATTGTTAATGTAATCCCTAGCCCCAATGCATTGTTATAAAACACTTTAGATAATAAATGAGGCATTAGTTTTATCTATTGTATTTCTGTGCAAATCAATTGATAGAACTATCCAAGAATGTTGTTTTAGTTTAAGTTATCATGTGTGAGGCACATGGTTGTAAGACCTTGAAACAATAGAGACTTCATTTCAAATATCCCTAGTCAATCATTGTTATGGGAATAACAATTGAATTAAGGCTAGTATGCTCTCTTTGATAAGTTGAGTTCTGTCTTACGGATCATAAGGACAAGAGTGTCAATCAAAGATCATAGATACATGTTTAGAACATGGTATCTAGATTCGATCCGTTCATGAGAACACTACATGGTACAAGTCATAAGTGTTTCTCATATGCAAGTTTTGAATCAGTGTTCTTAGACCTAAAATCTCTATGAAACTCTTTATGAATTACTGTGTACTTTGGCATACACCTAACGTGCTCATAACAGAGTGACAAGTATGGGTATGCTTGGGTATGTATTGATTCATGTTAGAGAGCATGAGAGAAGTGAAGGGATTACCCCTCTCAATAAGAGAGAAAATATCATCGACCACTTTATTAGTGAACTGAGAAGTGTATGGCCATACCGAGATGAAATAATGAGTAATCATTATTTATCTGAGATTTTAGTGTCATAGGAATATCAAGAAAGGAACTAATATATATAAGAATGACTAGTTTCATGCCTTATATCAGTTTTGATATTTAAGGGTAAGGGACTATGCAAAATTGCATTAGGTCACTAAATGCCATTTGCATTTTCATTTAATTTGGAATGCTATATTATCTTGCTAGAGAATATATATAGCCTTTGAATTAATTCATTGCAAATATTAAATACACCTATAGGATCACACACAAAGCATTGGGCTTAAAATATTTAAATTGAAAATTGGATATTAATTTTGGCATTTAATTAAAGTCAAATTAATGTGTGTAATGGGTATTAAAATTGCTATTGGACCTTGGTCCATGAGAAAGATAAATTCGGCCCAATAGGATTGATTTCAATTAATTAATTATCTTGGATTAATTAAGTTAATTGAGTATTAAATCCTAATGGAATTTAAATCAAAATGAATTAATTAAATAGAGATAAGGTGACCAAAAATCCAAGGATAAATTCAATAGGAATTTCAGCAACCATATCCCTAAATTAAGTGATTTGTTTTGATTAAATGTCTTATGTTTATTTCAAATTAATTTGAATTTAAAATTCAAAAGAGTTTGAATTAATATATGTCACTTGATTTTAGGAAGTGATTGAGGCTGAATTTACTATCTTTAGGTAGTAAATTTCGAAATTAAGACTTACCAAAAATAAATGATATATATTTTTTGAACAAAAGAAAAACCCTAGGCATGATTCTCTCTCTTTCTCACACTCTTGGCCGAAATACACATGGGGAAAGAATTATTTCTTGTTCTCTTGTGTTCTTGAGTAGCAATAGCAACCTAAAGGAAATACAAGATGAGATCTTGTAGCTTCAATCCATTACCATTGCCAATTATTTACACATAGAGCTAGCACTCTCAATTTTAAGCCTTCATTGCAATTGTGTGTGTGAACATAGAGAGGATTGGCATAAAGGCTGTTTCTTTTGCATTGGTGATCAAGACCTGAAGCATATAAGTTTATCCTAATTGTTGGTCCATCATCGAAATCAAGTCTTGAAGTGCATCTAAAGTTGCAAGATTTAAAACCCTAAAATTGCATGTTTTCGATTCATGTTTATGGATTGCGTGGTACGTATGATCAATTTTATTATTTTTTCGCTGCATGATGATCATATATATGCCATGTAATATTCCATCATGCACCTTAGGCCCAACCCAAGCCCAAGGCATAAAAGCTCAGAGAGAGTGAGAGCATGTGCTTCAATTGTAATAAGTTAGGGCATTAGAGGAAGAACTACTATCTCTTTAAGGAAGAAGAAAAGAAGAATGGAGCCAAGGCATCCAGTTTTAGTATTTTTGTTGTTGAAATTAACCTTTTGCATAATTGAGAAAAGAATAAAAAGTAGTTTTTGTGAAGAAGAATATAACATAAGAGAGCCTATTTTCTTAATGAATAAAAATAAGATTTTCTATCCTCAATAAAATTAATGGTTTCTTTTATGTTAAAAAAGCTTTCCTTAAAAACCCTAGGGTTTTCACTTTTATAAGAGGATAGAGTTTCAAATATTTTGAACTCCATCTCTTCTTTGAAATCTGCTAATATCCTTTTAAAATTTCGTTTAAAATATGTTTGTTTTAAAACCAAATCTCATTCAAATTTTAGCTACAAAAAATGCAAAATAGGGGTAAAAACCCCATAGATAGGAGCCACGCTACCTATAGAAAAGAGCCATTGAGAAAAGATGTTAAAATTACAAATATGCCATTTTTATGATTACCTAATAACTTCTGTCCATAAGTCAGATAAAGATATACATCTATGATTAAGTCACGGATAAGGCAAGGACAACCAAGACAATCATTTTGTTTAAAGATAGACAGGTCAAAATAAGACACAAATAGGCATCTCTCTCAAGAGAGATAAGCATCTATCATAGAAATTGTCATATTCTTTAATTAAAATGTTATTCTCACACTCTTAGAAATTAAAAGGATTTAGTCCCACTAAAAGTCTTTTAAATCTTTATGAAAAAAAGGATGTGACTCGAAGTTTTTATTCTCTATCTATAATATAAATAGTGCTTCCTCGTTAGGTAACTCATATATGGACTACCTCGGGATCTGGTGTCTATAGTTGCCCCTAATATTGGGCAAATTATTGCACTAGTGTCTAGTTGAGCCAAAATTCAGAGTAATGGAAAGAAACACATATTTGAGATAGCAAATTTCTTATTGATCGTGAAATGGGTAAGTATTATAAACTTATTAATGTGTTAACCTTTGTGATTAAAGCAGTTGATTTACCGTCAACTTGTTGACGTGTTAACCCTTTTTATTAAAGTGAGTGGTTTATCGCCAGCTTGTTGGCATGTTAATCCTTTTTATTAAAATGGGTGGTTTACCATCAACTTTTTTATATGTTAACCCTTTTTATTAAAATGTATGATTCACTGTCAGCTTGTCAACATGTTAACCCTTTTTATTGAAGTAGGTGGTTTATCATTAGCTTATTGACATGTTAACCTTTTTTGTTAAAACAGGTGGTTTGCCATCAGCTTGTCAATGTGTTAACCTTTTATGTGTAAATGGGTAGCTTATTATTAGTTTGTCGATGTGTTAACCCTTTTTATTAACAGTCTAATTAATGCCAGGCTATTAGCATTCAAAATTAGGATGAGTTCATATAGTCAATGCTAGCCCGTGGACATGAAAATTAAAAGCATAGATTGTCTCTTAAGAAGACTTTTATGCCTTTGAAAAGGATTTACTGTTAGTCTGCTAGTATAGTTAATGGACATGTTAAATTTTGCATTATTCTCTTTGTTCAAATATGGCATTCATGTCCATTTATGTGATTGATATTTTCCATTTCGGTGAATTTAATCTTGTTACTTTGTTTTATTTTCTCTTGTTTTCTTGTTTCTTTTTACCAATGTCCTTTTTATTTCTACTTTATAATTTTTTATTATTTCTTTTAGCCTTAGTTTGTCTAGCATGTCAACAAACATAACAAGAATGAATATGAAAAGATAAATATAAATAAAAATACAACCATAGGTAAATGTATACATCAATAGATGAGTTTGAATCTCCTTGAATAAATATACAAACTATAAGGGAGATTAATGATCAAGTGACCCGAGTGGTCTATAAGATGATCAGTTTGCTAATCCCAAGGACAGTCAAAAGAATGAAGGTAGAGATGATGACAGTCGACAGTGATGATAGTGTTATGCCATTGGCAACTTTGGTGGTAGATCTCTCTAGGATAGAAACATTGGCAAATACTTAGCAAACAGGTGTATAGTAGCCCTAATAACCCCTGCAAGCAAAATAACATCTAACCCCTGTTAAAAGATTGATGGTAGCATAGTTTGGATTATAACATGCAATACCTTGATAGATGCCTCCAAATTAGCTAGCCTCTGAGTCAGCTCATTTAATGAAGGGCCTAAAGGAACTAGTGGGGCTGCTAGTAGTACTCTATATATGGATGGTCTCGGGTCTAGGAACGGCCTGTAGCTCTATGCAACATAAGGAGTGGAGTGTTGTGATCGTATGGGCACGGGAGGTTGAGCTAGTGACTTTCGTGCACGTTGACTGCCTAATAAGTCATTTATGTCCACCCCTATATCCATATCCATCTACTATTACTAATCCCAATGAGAGGTTGGGTGGCCTATGAGAGGCTAAGATTGCAAAGGCACCTGCTCCTACATTATTACTGCTGGGAGCTTGGGTAATTAGTAGGCCCTCCTAGTCTCCTATACTGTAAGTAAATTGTAAGCTCTAGGATGACCAAGTCTCAATGATACTATCGTCATGGTCCTGACAGTGGTTTGGTCCATAAAGGTATCCTTATCTAGGGACTCTTTGAATGTCACCTCATCTGTCTTCAAGTGGATTAGCAGCCTAGTAACCACTCCTTTAGAACATATCTAACATGTTGGCTAGGTGGTTATCTTGAGAAGGTTTACCATGATTGCATATTTGATGTCTATACACTTGCCTCGGGGTCAGTACCTACAAAACATCTCTATGGCATTCACTGACCCTAGGCTACCTGTGCACCAAAGTATGAATTGGATAAAACCTATTATATATACCTTAATGCCAGAGTGGCTAATAGGGTGCTTTAAGCTATATTTGGATGATAGGGAGCCCCTAGTAGTGTAATATTCATCTAGTGCTATAGCTCAATAGATCTCTCAAAAGTTAGGACCCCCTTCCCTATTTGGAGCCCCATTGCCTCTACGAATGTGTGTTGGCTAATGCTATAAGTAGAGTGTCTGACTCGAAATATGATTACCCATACCTTGTCATCAGGCCTCTGAAACTTCCTATCCTGGAATACATATAAGAATTCTCTAACAATGTCTAGGTAAGTGAGAAATAACGACACAAAGAATTGTGTCTAATGTGCAGTCGCAAGAAGCACATCTACATCCTCCAACATGCACATCTACCGAAGGAACTTATGAGACATGTATCAACTTGCTTCGAAGTGTACCTAGGCCAAGGATTGACATTGCAACCTCTGGTCATGCACCATCCACTCTAACATAGGCAATGTAATAGGAACTTGTGGTGGATCAAATCTCGATGGCATCTGTAAATGAAAAATAATAATATTTAGTTCATGTAGATTTTCTAAAATGCAAGAAATATCATCATAGATTAAAATTATAACTTATCTTATAAATTTTGACAACATTTTGGCTTATACATAAAGTAGCCTAGCTATATAGAAATATGCGTGGGGGAAAACCATAATTTTGAAATCAACCTAAGCCCATCAGTAGACATTCTAGCAAGCATGCATGACTATTGAAATATAAATTTACGAATTTATTTCTTGAAATTTTGATAAAAAATGCAATAGCATTTTAGCTAGAATGTGCCTAACCTCACTATAAGCAAATTAGATATTGCAACACAAGCCAAAGGCCTATAGCGCATTCTATTTTTCCACTTAAAAACCAAACTATAACTAGGCAACCGACATTTAACTGACTAGTTCAAACACCCCAAACAGTTTATTTCCTTATCTCTTTTTTAATACAAGCAAATTTATTATAATTTCAAAGAAAATGTATCTCTATCTAACTTGCAGCAAATTTTTTTTTTCATTTTATTTTTTATCTATTTATTTACTACACCCACCAATTACTATTTATCCAAAAAAATATCTATTATAGAAGGTGAAGTGATAGTGTACAAATTCAAAATTTCTCAATGTCAATGTATAACCTTACCACAAACACACTTATATTACACAAATTCATCAAGAATTAATGAAGAATAATGAAAAAAATTAAAAAATAATATAGAAGAACTTACTTTGAATACGAAAATGCCGACTTTGTGAAATGCAATGAAACTCATAAAATTTATACCATTAAGAGGGCATTGGTCAAAAGATTTTTTTGCAAATTATTAAGAAATTAGAGAGAAAACAAAGAAAAACTAAAGGACATAGAATATAAAAAAAGGAAGGAGAAAGATGCTAAGGAAAAAGAAGAAGAAAGGTTCATTTTTAAAAATTTGACCTGATAGAAGAGCTACCTATGGCTTGCAGCAATCCACAGGTGCAAAGACTATCTCGTTTGTCATTTTAAATTTCAAAATTTTCTCAATTTTCATGCCGAAACTCAACAAATACATTTTATATAGGAATAATATACATTTCTTCTTTACAAAATTATTTCTAAGATTCAAATTACTATTATTATTATTATTATTATTATTATTATTTATTTTTAATTTTTTATAATAAAAATAGCCATTGAACTTTACACACTCCTTCAGCATTCGAGCTTGCTTCTTTGGTCACTCAAGGCCAATACTTATTGATGCAAATCTTGGATTTCCTCCAAGTAAAAATACTATAACACCAAAATGAAAAAAAAATTGGTATGAGATGCATGAACCATGCAAAATCCAAGTGTGAGTTAGGATCGGTGATGAGATAACTATGAAATGCTCTAACAGCCATGCCCATCCATCATGGCAACCCTATAAATATTGCCTTGATCTTGACGCTTGTCCACTAGATTTTTATAGTATCTTTCTTCTTCACATATTTTTATAACTATGAAATGCTCTAACAACCATGCCCATCCATCATGGACAACCTAAAGCTACTATTAGAGCTTCAATCTAGAGTGATTAATATGTACTCTATGACGAACTATCTACCTCGATAGAGGCAATATGACTTTAACTCACCACACAAGGAAGGCAATATGACTTTGAGTCCCCTACAAAAAATGAAAACAAAAGAAAATCTAATAATATATACATATAATGCATGAGACATGCATAAAAAGTGCATTTTTGTTGTCAAGAGGTGGCAAATGGGCTGGCCATGATTCATATCATGAGGGACGACTGTCTATCATCCCTTTTCTACAAATAGGGCTAACTTTCCTTGGTCTTCATGCCTTTGACTTCTCTTTTCCTAAGAAAGTTCGTACTAGTATTTTTTCTTTGTTGCCTTTATCTTTTTCTTTCCTTCTTGGTCGTTTTTCTTTTAGTTATTTCTTTTTCAAACCATTCTTGCACTTAGACAATTTGACAAATTATGTTACTATGACTTATGCATATGTAAAATTGTATCGATTATTTAATGACCTAAGAACCTAGGAGGACTTCCTTCTAGCTTCACACTTGAATCTGAGGTTCCTAAGAAGAGTATCCTTTGACAGAAACTTGACTTTCTTTGCTACATAATATTAGGATTCTAAGTTCCATGTATTTAGATTTACACAGTGGGAGTTGTACCATTTACCAAAGGAATTTGCAATGATAGTTAGTGCTAGTTTTGCCCTTGGTACTAGACCATGTATGCCTTCCATAGTTATAATTTATCCCAGAAAGGTGGCTTGTACCTTTATCATTCTTCATTCTAAGGCTGGAGGTTTAGTACCTTATAGGAGGAGCTTTTCTTTTGAGCCTCTTATAGATGTACAGGATGACTTTGATGACATGTCCACTTCCAAGTCTTTATTCATTTTACTCGGCTATTTCATTCAATGCTTATTGATGCAACATCGTACAATTTGCATCTGACATGCATGATATGTTTAGAGCATGAATAGTAATCTTAGGATAGTTTTCAGTGTAATCAGGGTAGAACAAGATATGAAATTTTGAAAATGTATAAAGGTTAAATGTGCTTAGGATAGAAAAATTTAAGGATGGATGACTTGGAAGATAGTTTTATCTATCACTAAAATATGAAAATAGGTATTGAAAGGAGTCTGGTGGTATAATTTGTGATGAAATTGAGTTTAAATAGGCGCTCAAAATAGATAGAAAAGTTTTTAATCAGTACCGTAAACTCAGTTAACCAAAAGTTTTATCAAGCCTTATAATATCCTCAAGACCTCATAAAATTATTCCAATCATATAGACACATTATATATGACCTAAATTGACTATCAAAAGTGAAAAATAATTTTTTCAATAGTTTCAGAATTTCGAGTTTCCGATCGGCTCACGTTGCCTACAAAGTTTTAAGTATTTTGAAATGGTGTTAGAATGACTTGAAATTTTAACCTTAAGTTTCTACATATGCTATTGTATGTAAGTTAAAATGTCATAGTATTCATACAAACAAAATATTAATCTCAAAAAAATGGTTAAAATTATCCAGAGGGCTTAATTGCAATATTTAATTTATCTAAGGGCATAATGGCAATTAGAGAACAAGCCTTGACTTCCTATATCCTTCAACATAGTGAAAAAAGGTGTAGGAATCCATAGGAGCTTAACAAGTGGCTTAAAAATATACCAATGAATGAAATAGTAAATGGAGGAATTTGGGATATTAATTTGGTAGACTATTGGGCAGGTTAGAGGACTTTATGATCCTCTACATTTATTTCTACCCAAAAATTTGTAATCTTGCCCTTTTTTTATTAAAGAATATGAACCGACCTTTTAAATAGGATTCCACCTTTTTTCTTTAAATTTCTTCCATTTTCTTCAATACTTCATGTAACGTCCCTGGATCTGTCGCTAGTACGATATTGTCCGCTTTGCCACCTGTCACTCCATATGTCTACTTTGGATACCATGCCGGAGCTAGGTGACTCACGATTTTGCTTTTGGGGTACCCCCAAAATACGTCGTACTAGGGAGAGGTATCCATATCCTTAATAACATGCTTCGTTCACCACTCCAACCGATATGGGATCTCACAATCCACCCCCCTTAAGGCCCAGCGTCCTTATTGGCACATCGATCCGACACCGACTCTGATACCAATTGTAACATCCCCAAATCCGTCACTAGTACGATATTGTCCATTTTTCCACCTGTCACCCTATATGTCTGCTTTGGAGACCATTTCTTGATTTATGCACGCCATCCTTGTGCAGGGACCATGCCAATCTTCTCTGTATTGTTCCAGTTTTATCGGATGTCACCTAGCTTTGGTGTGGTCTCCAAAGTAAGCATGTGGAGTGACAGGTGGCAAAGCGGACAATATCGTACTAGCGATGGATCCAGGAACGTTATGATTGGTATCAGAGCCGGTGCTGGATCGGTGTGCTAGTGAGGACGCTGGGCCCTAAGGGGGGTGGATTTTGAGATCCCACATCGGTTGGAGTGGTGAACGAAGCATGCCGTATAAGGATGTGGATACCTCTCCCTTGTATGATGCATTTTGGGGGTACCCTAAAAGCAAAACCGTAAGTCACCTAGCTCCGGCATGGTCTCCAAAGCAGACATATGGAGTGACAGGTGGCAAAGCGGATAATATCGTACTAGCGGCAGATCCGAGGACGTTACACTTCATGCCCTAATTTCACTTATTGCACTACAAAACATCCTCTTCATCTCAGAATTTAAATTGAAGCAAGAAGAACCCTGAGAATTATCAAATTCTAGTGAGAAAAAAGGACACTTATTAGGTAAGGCATGTAGTTTTGTTAGTTTTATTTGAGAAATTTTATACAGGATTGTAAAACATATTAAGCATGATTAATAGTTAGCATTTTGATGTCAAAATTTAGAATATAAACTTAATAATTTCTCTCTCTTAATTTCGATCAAAAGAGAAAAATTAAGAGGAAGAAAAGAATAAGGATGAAAAGGGCAAAAGAAAGAGAAGATTAGGTGATTTAAAGCTCAATTAAGGTTAGCAGATACATTCCTTACACTTAATTTCATTTAATCTTGGAAATTTTCATGAAATTTACATTATGTAACTAATGAAATTTAAGAAGTAATGGGAAATAATTTAAAAGAATCTTGTCAAATGTTTAATTAGAATGAAAAAAGCATTAATTTATAAAGAAATCAAGCATAGGTTAGGTGAACTACTAGTGGACGAATTGTACCTAAAGGAACAAAATATGGAATTTTAATGTTAAATTCATGAGTTTAAGATTAGGGGTTGAAAATAAGCTACTCCTAGTGATTTTTTGCTTAATTGTCATATTTAAGTAAGATTTTCTAAGAGCTACAATAATTTTTGTAGTGAATTACAAATTAGTTGAACTTAATATGGATTTATGAATCTTGAGTTATTTTCATTGTTTGAACAAGAATTTGATCCTAGTTGCTTGATGCTTCATGAACTTAAGAGAGAATTATTCAGTTTGCTAAAGAAAGGACTAGACTTGATTTGTAATTCAACTAGTTTGAAGTTTTACATATTGTTTGGCATAACTAAATTGGAGCTTAAAGAGAAAAGAAAGGAATAATTAAGTGATTAAATGAGTATGAGTAATGTTTTATTCGTATGGTTAATGAAATTTAATTTTTGTGCGTGCAGAAAAATGAAGCCTGACAGTGCAGTAGAAAGACCAATGCACGCCCACGTATAATGTTGGCTTCTTTGGTGCACGGCCACTGCCCCTCGTCCAAAATAATGCACACCCACATGCGGGGTATTCGATAATGGTGATTTAGATAGTGTTTTTAGTATGTTTTTAGGTGTTTAATTAGGTTAATTTTGTGTTAATTAGGTTAGATTTGAGTTTAATTGGTTAATTTTATGTTTTTGGAGTTAATTGTAAATTTTAGTGTTTTTCAGGGTTAATTTACAAGAAAAAGGACTTAATTGTTAAAAGGCAAGAAGATTTGGTCCAAAATTTTAAAATTGGAGAATTCATGTTAAGATATTATCGTGAAGTCCAGAAGAGTAACACATGGCCACGTGAATAAAAGAAGAAATGAACATATGGCCACGTGAAGAAGAGAAGAAAAGAACACATGGCAACGTGTGAATTTACAAAAGAAATAACGTGGCCATGTGAGAGATTTAACTAAGGCAACACATGACCGCGTGTTCAACTAAAAAGGGAAGCACGTGGCCACGTGCAAGTTCTCCCATGCAACAAAGGATTTGCAATCTTCTCCAATTCAAGAAGGATTCTTTTCCTACTCCAATTTGGGAAGTTTGGAAGGCTTCTGCAACATCTTTTTCCTATAAATAGACAACTCTAACACCAAAGAAAGGAGGATCAATTAGGGATTAGAAGGGATTAATTGCTTTAGTTTTAGTTTTACTTATTTTTTCTAGTTTTTCTATTTTTATTTTTCTTTTCAACTTTGCTTTAGTTTTTAACTATGTTTAGGAAGTAGTTTTTCTTCTTTTGCTAGTGGATCCTTGAAATCTTATATTTTCATGTTATGACTTTATTTTGAGCTTAATTTTCAATATCGGTTGATTATTTCTTAGTTTTAAGCATATTCTTATCTTTGATTGTGTTGAGATTGATTGTTGGTTTATTGAATAAATAACTAAAAATTGGTTTTGACATTGTTAATGATTTACATGTTCTTAGATTAACTCTTAAATGTTTATGCATGATTATTATCTGAAATATGAGATAATTATGTGTGAATTTTATTGGTTTAATACTAAGAGAGGAGGAACTAAGAATAAATTAGAGTTGAATCACTTGAGAAAGGCTTTAATGAATATTTAGGAAGTTAAAACTAGATTTTCATTCTAACTATTAGATTTGTCTATGAGTTTAATACTAAGAATGATATACTTGAATAAAGATATCTTGCTTTATTACTAGTTTTTCCATAATCACTAGTGTTTCTATTGAATTTAAGTCATTACAATGAAAGGTAAGGTGGATAGTTCCTTTAGCAAGAGAATTCTAGTTATTGCTTTGTTTTTAATTCATGTTTTAGCTTTTGTTTTGTTTAATTGTTTATTTTGTTTAATTTTTTCTTTTAAATAAAAAACATTTGGGAAACGATCTTTGATTAATTTAATTCATACATAGGTATTATCCTTAGCAATCCATGTTCCCTTGGGTACGATATTTTGGGGTCTTAATCTATATTTTCCTATATTACTAGCCGATCAGTACACTTGCTAGCATCCAGTCAGGTGCCATTTAGGTTGTCCTTTTCCAGGACCGATCTCAATGAAGAGTTGTTATTTGAATAAGCCATTTTCAATTTACAATAAAACTTAGCAAGATTAAATGAGGTCTTATTTATAATCCCATAAACCAAAATAATATCCCTTTAAATAATTCGTGTTAGTGATTTATTGCGGGCCAATATCCACTTTTTACAAGAACTTATTAGTCAAGCTGAGCTTGTACACCTAATAAGTTAAGTTACTTATGTAGGAAAACTCCAATCATGTCTCATACATGACTCTTGGATCAAATGGGCTAACATCTTAAGATGTTATAGCATAAACCCATTTATTAATTGCTAGGTTCGAGTATCCCTTTCTGTGTTAAGTCCAACCTATATTCATAACCCATGCCTCATAAAGATAATCGGGCGCATTTAGGACTCCTAGTCTACGTGACCGATGATCGATGCCTTGACATATTTCGAATTAAGAAGGCAACTTTATGACTTACTATTTTAGGGATTCATTTTATTATGGCTTAAATGGCATATTCTTTGTCATCCATTCATAGCATTCATATATATATATATATATAATTGCATAAAGTAAAGTGTGACAAACATGGGCCCAAAAACCTACAACTAAGATTCTATACTATTACATAAGAATCTTCGAGTTGGGCTTTTCCACTCCGATGGGCTTCATCTTGATTTGCAAAGTCTTCAAATAAATTCTATTCTATAAAATAAATGAACTTTTACAATAATACATAATGGCGCGCAGGCCATATTTAATTACAAAAACCCAGAGCCCATGAATGCACCATGCATATCCATTCATCACACAAAACAAGCAAATAGATATATATAACATTCATGGATAAAACAAAGTCCAATTTTAGTTAATTTAGCCAAGCTCATTAATGGAAATTGTGTACTTGAACTTTTAAGAGGAGACACCATGATGGGCCTAGGTCGAAGCCCAATTGAATAAATCCTCTTATTGAATAAGTTCTCTTAAAAGCCCAAAATACAAACTAGTTAGATTTGTGCCATAAATAAACTCTAGTATAATTCCCAATTTTTGCCATTTTTAATTTTATGTCATACTACCCATAAACATTAAAAATACATATAATATGTACCAACATGAATTAAAACATTAAAATAATGAAGAACATATATCATACATGGCATTCATACTAAAACAAACAAACAACAATGAAACTAGTTGTTAAATGCTCATATAAAGCCACAAAAATGCACAAACACTTAAAACAATTTTATGAGTCATTTAATAATTTAAATAAGGTCATAAACATTGAGTTAATGTTCTATACCGATCTGATCTAAATGGGTTTTTTCCATTTTAATCAAAACAAAACAAATAAAGTCGATTAAACATGCAACAAACACAAACTAGTTATAGTTTTAAGTGATTTTAAAATTAATCAATTAAATTGTCAATGACCAGAATTAAAACCAAATTTAAAATATTTCCAGACCTTATATTTAATCTTTAAAAATCACTTACAAATATGCCAAAATCGTTTTTACATTTAAATTTGAAAACTAGTTGTTAAACAAACACTTATCATGTCAACTAGCACCTACTTTAAAGATTAACATGTACCATCAGGTATTTATAATTAAATCCAACCATGAACAGCTCTAAGAACATATTAGGACAGTAAATTAACATTTCATAATAATTATAATACCTATCTAATCATTTAAAATCATTTTTACACCAAAACAATGCAAAAAACTCAAGACAGAAAATTTCAGCATTGCATGCTTTAAACGAACGATTTTTGAATAATTATTTCATGCATCTAAAGCACTAAAATAAGCATGTTTAGGCTCTGATACCACTTATGGAATATGACATGGCATATATATGATGATCATGCAGTGAAAAAATAATAAAATTGATCATACATACCACGCAATCCATAAACAAAAATAAAAAACATGTAATTTTAGGGTTTTAAATCTTATAACTTTAGATGCACTTCAAGAATTGATTTTGATGATTACCAGAAATTAGGATGAACTTATATACTTCAGTTATTGATCACCAATGCCAAAGAAATAGCCTTACGCTACTCCTCTCTATGTTCACACATAGAATTGCAATGAAGGCTTAAAATTAAGAGTGCTAGCTCTATGTGTAAATAATTGGCAATGGTAATGGATTAAAGCTACAAGATCTGATCTTGTACTTCCTTTAGGTTACTATTGCTGCCCAAGAACACAAGAGAACAACAAATAATCCTTTCCCCTTGTGTATTTCGGCCAAGAGTGTGAGAGAGAGAGAGAATCAAGCCTAAGTTTTTTCTTTTGTTCACAAAATATATATCATTTATTTTTGGTAAGTCTTAATTATGAAATTTACTACCTAAAGATAGTAAATTCAGCCTCAATCACATCCTAAAATCAATTGACATATATTAATTCAAACTCTTTTGAATTTTAAATTCAAATTAATTTGAATTAAAAATAAGACATTTAATCAAAACAAATTACTTAATTTTGGGATATGGTTGGCGAAATTCCTATTGAATTTATCCTTGGATTTTTGGTCAACTTATCTCCATTTAATTAATCTATTTTGATTTAAATGCCATTATGATTTAATACTCAATTAACTTAATTAATCCAATATAATTAATTAATTGAAATCAATCCTATTGGGCCGAATTTATCTCTCTCATGGACCAAGATCCAATAGCAATTTGAATACCCATTACATACATTAATTTGACTTTAATTAAAAGCCCAAATTAATGCCCAATCTTCAATTTAAATATTTCAAGCCCAATGCTTTGGGTGCAATTCTATAGGTCCATTTAATTTTGGCAATGAATTAATGAATTAATTCAAAGGCTATATATATTCTCTAGTAAGATATTATAGCATTCCAAATTAAATGAAAATGCAAATGGCATTTAGTGACCTAATGCAATTTTGTATAATCCCTTACTCTTAAATATCAGAATTAATATAAGGCATGGAACTAGTCATCCTTATATATATTAATTCCTTTCTTGATATTCCAGTGACACTGAAATCTCAGATAAATAATGATTACTCATTATTTCATCTCGGTATGGCCATACACTTCTCGGTTCACTGATCAAGTGGCCAATGATATTTTCTCTCTTATTGAGAGGGGCAATCCCTTCACTTCTCTCATGCTCTCTAACATGAATTAATGCATACCCAAGCATACCCATACTTGTCACTCTGTTATGAGCACATTAGGTGTATGTCAAAGTACACAATAATTCATAAAGAGTTTTATAGAGATTTTAGGTCTATGAACTCCGATGCATAACTTGCATATGAGAAGCACTAGCCTTAATTCATTTGTTAATCCCAGAACAATGACTGACTGGGGATATTTGGAATGAAGTCTCTATTGTTTCAAGGTCTTATAACCATATGGCTCACACATGATAACTTAAACTGAAACAGCATTCTTGGATAATTCTATCAATTGATATGTTCAGGAATACAATAGATAAAACAAATGCCTTATTTATTAACTAAAGTGTTTTATAACAATGCATTGGGGCTAGGGCTTACACTAACAGTGCACTCCTACTAGACTTTGGCCATGCCTGATCATTCTGGGGTTTTGCCTTTCCTTTTCCCTTTCCCTTAGCGGGTCCCTTCTTAATGCCCCCTTGAACCATAATTACGAAATTGGTATTTTGAAAGTTCTCTTCAGAATTCTTAAGCATCCCATGAACCTCGATGACTATCTTGTTCATTGCATGCATGTTATAATTCATAACAAATAGATCATAATCATCAGTCAATAAACCTAAGATCAAGTCAGTGGCCAATTCCTTTGGGACTTGTACCTTAAGCTTCTCAAGTGTATCAAGATACCCTTTCTGTATCACCCTAATCCACTAACCATTGGTAATCATCAATCATCATCATACCTAATAGAGATCAGGTAGAAATACTAATAATAATAATATCACAGGCAATAATTACATGCCATAATAAAATAATGAAGCTTATCGATAAATAATCATAATAAAAAAATGGCCTTCAGGTATCCTGAATTCCTCAAGGCAATTGCATTGATCCCGATCCTCTGCAGCTTAATGAAACCTACACAGATAAACAAACTCGTGCTAAACTATAAAGCTTAGTGAGGAACAAGACTCTATATATAAAGATAATCCTCTTTCCACAATTCATCACATATATGCACAAAACTTTCACAATCACACAATATAACATATAAGTCTGTTATATTCTTCATTTCATAAATAACATTCTTAGGAAAGTCTTTAAACTTACTAATGGGTATCGTATTTAGAATAATTGAATGCATTATGAAACTCATCTTATTCCTAAATTCTTAGCCATTCATCACTATCTCCATCATCTCTTTTCCTTTCTTACCTTAGCATAAATCATGCATCTTATAATCCTTTTAATCAATAGGTTAAACATCATAGTTATTAATGATATAAGATTTCCACATATTACATTGGAACACCTTGTTCACCTAAAAAAGGCATTCGACATTAATTCATAGTATAAGGGTGTGCTTAAGTCATATAACATCAACAAATAGTCCTGGTTGGCATAATTACTTCACATATATCATACAATTCTCATATGAGATTCACAAACTTTACATCCTTCATGTTATCTTATCATGGTAACCTAATTCTCTTACAAGCACCATCGATTTCATGCATTGCACTTGGTTAAATGAAGGTTATCATTAAGCCTACAGGTGTGTGTAAACATTATATAAAAATAAACAGACTGATAGAGTTGCATGTGATCACAAAGAGCAAGCATTACTTATCATGATTATAAAACAAAGTCTCGATATCACATGTATGCATTTATAAATGGAGTACATGAAACTTAGTGTACATGTTATAGTTCATATAACTTCTAGTATAATAGTGTATGCTTTAGGGTTCATATAATCTCTATGGAATCCCATCGATGGAACCATCTCATACCGATACTCATACAAAAATCTTCTTTAATTAAAGTGTGACATTTCAATCATGTATTACAAAGCATAACATTTCATTTCATAAAACAGTTTATAGTCAAAAGAATTTAAAACAATCAAACAATAGGTCATTTCTCATGCTTACATCACATAAATAGAGCAATCGATGCATGTTTTACTTCATCTTGTGTATATTTTATCATCTTTAACAGCCTGCCTAAGTACTAGTTCAAAAGGTGGATAACGGGAGCAATGGATACCCAAAGGTATCAAACTATGGATATCCAAAAATATCAAACAATGGACCCAAATGGGGTCAAGCAATGGTTTCAGCAAGGAACAAATAATAGACCCAAACGGGGTTGAGCAATGGTTCCAGCAAGGAACAAACTATGGACCCAAACGGGGTCAAACGATGGTTCCATTAAGGAACAAGAACCAAACGGGGTCAACTATGGCAGCTGCGATTGTATCCCTCTAGGCATGCCTATCTAATCCACAACTAAACTAAGACCTGCAGGCTTAACTTTTTAATATATCTTTGATTAACATATTCTTCTTTACTTAGCACATCATTTGGCTTAAAGCCACTTTTCATAGACGAGTGCATATCATTCCTTTCATTAAAGGATACATCAATTTTGGTTCAACATAGTTTTCTTTACTTAATACAACATATTTGCTTAATGCCATCATTCATATAAGAGTGCACATTATTCTCACCATGCATCAAACATTGAGCTTTAGGCTTTAATACACATGTAGGCTATCATATGATCATATAGTTGCATCACTTTCTTTCATTCATATCGTGATGGTTTCAGGGTTAGATAAATAATAATATGAAATCTTTCATAACTAGTATTGTACGTGCCCTCATGTACGTATACATATATATGCAGCTTAGATCATGAAAATACATGCTTTCATCACTTATATCAACTATACAACATATAGTACTTACATACCTCATGGATAGTTTTCGATGACGTACCTTGTTACTGCTTGCCATGAATAACTCTCTATTTTCATAATTATTCACATTGCAATGTAAATATATATAGCAATACTCAAACATTTATGGCCCATATACTAAAATAAATGAGTTCTCTTACAGCTTAAGGTCAATACATATTCATATTCAATCACTTGATTCTTTTTTAGGGTCTATCAGATTATAGACAATATGTTATACACCTTAACATTTTAAGATATATATATATATATACTTCAATCGTCTTACTTGCATTTTCATCTTGTGATATTTTATGCTTATTTTAGGCATGTGTGATCAAGTCATCTTAGTTGTTAATACATTATGGATGCTCTTGTGCTAATCGTACTATATTATAGGCATGAATAAATAGATGAACAGATTATTACACATTACTGCTAATTATTAACTCCTCGTGTAACTTGTAATGTAACCAAGCTTTTATGATTTCATAATTTAACATAAAAGGCAATGTCCCGCTTCTTTTAACTCAGACATGCAACCTTACAGCTATTATTTTATTACCACTAGGTTAAATCATAGCATTTTTGGACAGAACCATTCCTTGACCTAGTGCATACCTTATTTTCATTTTATAAAACACATTATATAACATAACATTTAAATTACTATATTGCCTCATGTTATTCTCAATTTGATGCTCATTAGGCCTTAACGTACCTTTTTGCAACATAATTCATATTAACCTTGCCATGCGCAAGCCCCTCTAATTTAAAGTTCAAGTGAACCATCATTACTTAACTCAATATGCTTAATTATCATAAAACTTGTGGAGATTCCTTCTATTAAGTGATCATACTTTATGCACCTCTCAGGTATCTTTGGATAGCTTATAGCTTAATTCATTCTTTTTCCTCTTATTATAACATTTAAGTCTTTTAAATTTTCATAATAATTCATGTTATATTCAGGCCTTTCTAAAACGTATCTTTGTAGACTTTAGCATTAGAAAGACTTTCATAGTATATTACTCCAATCAATTAACATATCAAACTTCACTTAATAGCCATTTATCCTCAATCTTACTTATTTCTAGACAATTCATCTCAATTCTTGCTCTCTTAATAATTTTATGGACTACCTAATATGGTGTTTCATATCAAGTTACATGGCTTAAATCTTAGGTGAGAATATACTGTGGAGGGGAGAAAATATACTGGGCAGTGCCTTCAATGAATGAAGTGTACAAGTGGTTGTGTAAAGAGGAAGAACAAATGCACGTGGCTGTGCATTCTCAAAGAGCAATCAAGGCATGGTCATCTGTTCCTTAGAGGAATCACACACGTAGCCATGCACATTAAGGGGATACATGGTACGTGGCTGTATGTTTCCAAAGAGAGACACCTGCGTGGCCACAGGTGAGAAAGAGGAAAACATCGCGTGGCCGTTTATAAGAAAGGGGGTAAATATGCGTGGCCATGTGCAAAAAATGAAGCAAATAGGCGTGGCCGTGTGTTTTGGAAGAAGAAACACACGTGGCCATGTGTTTTCTTCTTCAAACACACATGTGACCATGCTTTTGAAGAAGAACACACGTGGCCGTGTGTTTTGAAGAAGAAACACACACGTGGCCATGTCTAAGAAGAATGCCACGAAACTCAGAGACCCCGATTAAGCAGAGCATACATTACAACCCTAGATCTCATATCCCAACTTCCTTAAATGGTCATCTAAGTTTTCAATCATTAAAATTCATCTTATTTACTATTTTGAATCTTTAATCTCAACTAAGAAAACACATATATCAAAATAGGGAAAACATACACAGTAACCACTCATAACAATTTTATAGTACATTAAATCAAGCTTCCTCTCCTTCCACATCGACTGACCCATTCTCGATAGTATCCTTCCCTCTTACACAAGAAGATATCGATCATAAACCTTAAATCCAGAAGTGAAACACAAACCAATAAGAAAGCAAGAGGAAAAATTCACCTTAAGGATGCCCAAAACCCTATCTTTCCTCTTCTGCATCTCGTAACCAGAGAGAGAGAGAGAGACCTCAAGGAATCCCAAATGTCGATCCCCTTTCACAAAACTCCCATGAGTTTCTTCTTCAAGAAGCTAAATACAAGGGTTTATGGGGGTAAATATCTCCCAAAGAGAAATTCCCAAAAAGCCCTTATACATTTTAACCCATAACAACTTATTTTCTTAACATTCAACTCCAAAACTTCTTATTTAATTCAATTGCATCCTTCCTTACTATTTTAGCTACACTCTAATACACATGTGCATAATTACAAATATACTCTTAATGCGACTTAACGTCAATAAAACCAAATAATCAAATTTTGCCTTATTAAACCTTAATTCTGATTAATTAACTATAATCCTATTAGGGTTATGATTGGGTCCTTACAATTCTCTCCCTCTTAAAAGGATTTCATCCTCAAAATTCAAAAATGGCAATCTCTATCTTTATTGCTAGAAATTCGTAACTGTGCTTTAGCTATAAACAACTATAACCATAAACATTCTCTATATCTATACTAAGCTCATCCATCTATAATCATATATATCTGTCTTCGATTTCCATATACTATTATGGTCATTGTATTCCTTATACTGGGTACCTTAATAACCTTAACATGTTACATCATCATCTATGCCAAAGATCAAGTTATGAACTTTTCCTTAAAAATCTTAATATATAATCTAGACTTACTTATAATCAATCTTATGCTATACCTTAATCATAAAACATTAAGGCATTTAAGCACTTCCAACACCAGGAGGCGAGAGATATTGATAATATCTCAGATATCATCTAACAATTTCAATCAAAATCTTGCTACTGGTCCCATATATCAATCATAAGTCAACGACCTAACATAATCATCAAGATGTATGCCAATAGCTATAACACCATGGTCTAGGCTAATATCATCTTAATCTTTCAGAACAATTTCTTAATTCCTTATTGCCCAGAAAAAACTCAACCTGGGTTCTGATACCACTAACTGTAACACCCTAATCCACTAACCATTTGTAATCATCAATCATCATCATACCTAATAGAGATCAGGTAGAAATAATACTACTAATAATATCATAGGCCATAATTACATGCCACAATAAAATAATGAAGCTTATTGATAAATAATCATAATAAAAAAATGGCCTTCAGGTATCCTAAATTCCTCAAGGCAACTGCATCGTGCCCGATCCTCTGCAGCTTATCTTGAAACCTATATGCACAAACAAACCCATGCTAAGCCATAAAGCTTAGTGGGGAATGAGACTCTATATATATCTATATAAAAAGATAATCCTCTTTCCACAATTCATCACATATATGAATAAAACTTTCACAATCACACAAGATAACATATGAGTCTATATTATTCTTCATTTCATTAATAACATTCTTAGGAGAGTCTTCAAACTTACTAATAGGTATCATGTTTAGAATAATTGAATGCGTTATGAAACTCATCTTATTCCTAAATGCTTAGCCATTCATCACTATCTCCATCATCTTACCGTTTTCCTTTCTTACCTTAGCATAAATCATACATCTTATAATCCTTTTAATCAATAGGTTAAACATCATAGTTATTAATGATATAAGATTTCCACTTATTGCATTGAAACACCTTATTCACCTAAAATAGACATTCGACATTAATTCATAATATAAGGGTGTGCTTAAGTCATATAACACCTACAAGTAGTCTGTGTAGGCATAATTATTTAACATAAATCATACAATTCTCATATGAGATTCACAAACTTTACATCCTTCATGTTATCTTAGCATGGTAACATGATTCTCTTACAAGCATCATTCGATGTCATGCATTGCACTTGGTTAAATGAAGGTTATCATTAAGCCTACAGGTGTGTGTAAATATTATATAACAATAAACAGACTGACGGAGTTACATGTGATCACAAATAGCAAGCATTACTTATCATGATTATAAAACAAAGTCTCTGATGGAATATGTCATGGTATGCACATAAAGATCATGTAGCGAAAAACAATAAAATTTGATCATACATGCCATACAATTCCATGACAAGAATCAAAAACATGCAATTTTAGGGTTTTAAAACTTACAACTTTAGATGACTTTAAAACTTGATTTTGATGATGACCAGCAATCAAAGAGGATATCTTAGCCTTAGACCTTCACCACTAATGCCAAGAAACAGCCTTTTACGCCACTCCTCTCTATGTTCACACATAAAATTGCACCGACGGCTTAAAATCGAGATTGCTAGCTCTCAAAATAAGTATTGTGTAATGGCTATGGTTTGAAGCTACAAAATTTGATTTTGTACTTCTCTTAGGTTGCTATTACTACCCAAGAATACAAGAGAATGAGGAACAATCCTTTCTCCTTGTGAAAATTGGCCAAAAAAAATTTGTGAGAGCGAGAGAGAAAATCACGCAAAAACCATTGAAGAACTAAGGTTTCACATTTTTTCCTTTCAATATATATTATGTCATTATGTAAGTGATTAATCTAAAATCTACTACCTCAAGATAATTTATTTTAGCCTTAATCACTTCCTTAAAATAAGTAATATATATTGATTCAAACTCTTTTGATTTAATCCAAGATAAATACATAAGACATTTAATCAAATAATATCACTTAATAAAGAAATTCACATGTGCCGAAATTCCTTCAATATTTATCTTGGGAATTTCGACTAAGACATCACTTAATTAATTGTTTTAATTTGATTTAAATATCATTAGGATTTAATACTCAATTAACTTGATTAATACAAGATAATTAATTAATTGAAATTAAACCATGAGGACTGAATTTCTCTCTCTCTCATGGGCCAAGGTCCAATAGCATTTATAATTCCCATTACATACATTAATTTGACTTTAATTAAAAGCCCAAATTAATGCCCAATACTTTATTTAAATATTTTAAGCCCAATGCTTTTTGTGCGATCCTATAGGTCCATTTAATGTTGGCAATGAATTAATAAATTAATTCAAAGGCTATATATATTCTCTAGCAAGATATTATAGCATTCCAAATTAAATGAAAATGCATATGGCATTTAGTGACCTAATGCAATTTTGCATAGTCCCTTACCCATAAATATCAGAATTAATATAAGGCATTGAACTAGTCATCCTTATATATATTAATTCCTTTCTTGATATTTCAGTGACACTGAACTCTAAGATAAATAATGATTACTCATTATTTCATCTTGGTATGGCCATACACTTCTTAATTCACTGATCAAGTGGCTGATGATATTTTCTCTCTTATAGAGAGGGGTAATCCCTTCACTTCTCTCATGCTCTTTAACATGAATCAATGCATACCAAAGAATACCCGTACTTTTCACTCTGTTACGAGCACGTTAGGTGTATGTCAAAGCACACAGTAATTCATAAAGAGTTTCATAGAGATTTTAGGTCTAAGAACTCTGATACAAAACTTGCATATGAGAAACACTTATGACTTGTACCATGTAGTGTTCTCATGAGTGGATCGAATCCAGATACCATGTTCTAAACATGTATTTATGATCTCTGATTGACACTCTTGTCCTTATGATCTGTAAGACAGAACTCAACTTATCAGAGAGAGCATACTAGTCTTAATTCATTTGTTATTCCTATAACAATGACTGACTAGGGATATTTAGAATGAAGTCTCATTTGTTTCAAGGTCTTAAAACCATGTGCCTCACACATGATAACTTAAATTGAAATAACATTCTTGGATAGTTCTATCAATTGATATGCACAGGAATACAATAGATAAAACAAATACCTCATTTATTAACTAAAGTGTTTTATTACAATGTATTGGGGCTAGGGCTTACACTAACAATCTCCCACTAGCACTAGTCCCAATTGGGCATAGCCCTAAGACCGAATGCTCTCAAATGAGCTTCGTGTAAATTTGGACGCAACTATGTCGTCAAAGGATCTGCTACATTATCTTCACTTGCTATCTTGCTAACCTTGACGTCCCCACGATCAATGATTTCTCTGATCAGGTGGTACCTCCTGAGTATGTGTTTGGATTTCTGGTGTGACCGGGGCTCCTTAGCCTGTGCGATGGCCCCGTTGTTGTCGCAAAAAATTTCTAATGGATCTAGGATGCTTGGGACCACTCCTAATCCAGAAATGAAATTTTTAATCCAAACAGCCTCTTTTGCAGCCTCACTCGTTGTAATATACTCAGATTCTGTACTTGAGTCGGCAACGATCTCTTGCTTCGAGCTTCTCCAGCTGACAGCACCACCGTTCAAAACAAAAACAAACACAGATTGCGATCTAAAATCCTGAGTGCTGGTCTAAAAAGCAACATCGGTATAACCTTGTATGACGAGCTCTTCTTGATCGCCATACATTAAGAAGTGATTCTTAGTCCTTCGCAGGTACTTTAGAATCCCTTTTACGGTAGACCAGTGCTTCTCACCAGGGTCTTGCTGAAACCTACTGGTTATACTCAGTGCATGAGCAACATCAAACTTAGTACATAACATAGCGTGCATGATAGATCCAACAGCAGATGCATATAGGATTCTACTCATGTTGTCCCTTTCCTCTTTAGTTTTAGGGCACTGTTCTTTAGTCAAATGAACTCCCAAAGCCAAAGGTATGTACCCTTTCGTTGAGTCTCCCATACTAAAATGCTTTAGTACTTTGTCAATGTACTTTTCCTGACATAGTCCCAAGTGCCGATTCGATCTATCTCTATAGATTCGAATACCAAGTATTGTCTCGGCTTCACCTAAGTCTTTCATTGAGAAACATTTTCCCAACCATTGCTTAACCTTTTCCAATGTTGGAATGTCGTTTCCAAATAGAAGGATGTCATCCACATATAGGACTAGAAATACTACTATGCTCCCACTAACCTTCTTGTACACACAAGGCTCATCTTCGTTCTTGATGAAGTCAAATTCTATGACTGCCTCATCAAAACGAAGATTCCAACTTTGGGATGCTTGCTTTAATCCATAAATGGATTTTTTAAGCTTGCAAACCTTCTTAGGATGCTTGGGATTGACAAAACCCTCAGGCTGTGTCATATACACATCCTCAAGTAAATTTTCGTTGAGGAAAGCAGTTTTGACATCCATTTGCCATATCTCATAGTCATGATATGCAGCTATGGCAAGCAAGATCCTAATGGACTTGAGCATGACTACAGACGAAAAGGTCTCGTCATAGTCTACACCATGAGTTTGTCGAAAACCATTTGTTACTAGTGTACCTTTGTAGGTTTTATCAGCTTTGAGTTTGAATAGCCACTTGCATTCAATTACCTTAGCACCTTCCGGTGGATCAACCAAGGTCCAAACCTGGTTATCGTACATTGATTGCATCTCGGATTTCATGGCTTCAAGCCAACTTTCTGAGTCTGGGCTTTCAATAGCTTCTCGATAGGTAGTAGGATCCTCATGATCTACTAGCTCAATAGTGTCACTATCAGTGATTAGAAATCCATATCTCTCAATCTCCTGACGTACCCTACCAGACCTTCTAGGTACTTGTGTAATGGGTTCTTGTTCCACAAATGGTTGTGAACTTGATCCCACTTCCAACTCATCCTCTATAGGAGTTTGTGGTGCTTGAATTTCTCCAAGTTCTACTTTACTCCCACTGTCTTTCTTGAGAAGGAACTCCTTTTCCAAGAAAACAACCTTGCGAGCAATAAATACTTTGTTCTCGGTTTGTGAGTAAAAGTAGTATCCCTTTGTTTCTTTGGGATAATCCACAAACAAGCAGACAGTGGATTTGGACTCTAGTTTATCATATGTTAATTTCTTAACATGTGCTTCACAGCCCCAAATCCTGAGAAATGACAGATTGGGTTCTTTCCTAGTCCATACCTCGTATGGTGTCTTCTCAACTACTTTAGTTGGAGTACGGTTCAGTAAAAATGCAGTAGTTTCTAATGCATAACCCCAAAAAGAGACAGGAAGATTAGCTTGACTCATCATAGATCGAACCATGTCTAACAGAGTTCAATTTCTCCTTTTGGACACACCATTCCATTGCGGTGTTCCAGGAGGAGTGAGCTGTGAAATAATACCACACTCTTTTAGATGATTGTCAAACTCTTGGCTTAAGTATTCGCCACCTCGATCTGATCGAATAGCTTTTATACTTTTGCCAAGTTGGTTTTCTACTTCGTTCTTAAACTCTTTGAATTTCTCAAAAGTTTCAGACTTGTACTTCATTAGATAGATATAGCCATATCTACTGAAGTCATCTGTGAATGTCACGAAGTAGCTAAAACCACCTCTAGCTTGTGTACTTAATGTTCCACATACATCGGTATGTATTAGTTCCAATAACTTATTAGACCTCTCACCTTTCTTGTTAAAAGGACTTTTTGTAATTTTTTCATGCAAATATGGCTCGCATGTATCATAAGATTCTAAGTCAAATGACCCAAGCACTCCAGTTTTGTGGAGTCTTGAAATGCATTTTTCGTTTGCATGTCCTAAACAATAATGCCAGAAGTAGGGTTCAATTCATTTGATTTAACCCTCTTTGTATTAATGTTGTATATAGACTCTTTGTTTTGTAAATCAAGGATATAAAGGCCATTTTGCAACATGGCATTGCCATAAGAAATGCCTTGGCGACGAATATGAGCATTGCCATTTTTAATAACAAAATCAAATTCATCCAAATCCAAACATGAAACTGAAATAATGTTTCTGCTCATAGCAGGCACATAATAACAATTTTTCAAAACTAAACAAAGTTCGGACGGTAAAGTGAGTTGATAGTCGCCTATCTCCATGGCAGCAACTCGTGCTCCATTCCCCACATGGAGGTCCACTTCATTCTTCCAAAGTAACCACCTATTTCTTAGCCCCTGCACATTTGAACAAATGTGAGAACCACAACCGGTATCCAATACCCAAGTGGTAGAAATAGAAAGGTTAATTTCAACAACAAAAATATCAGAACTGGACGCCTTGGCTACATTCTTCTTTTGTTCTTCCTTGAAGAGAGCGCAATTCTTCCTCCAATGCCTTATCTTGTTGCAATGGAAGCAAGTGCTCTCACTCTCTTTGAGCTTCTGCGCCTTGGGCTTGGATTGGGCCTGAGGTGCACTCCCACTTGACTTGAACCGAACTAGGTCATTCTTGGGTTTTGCCTTTCCCTTTCCCTTTCCCTTATCGGGTCCCTTTTTAATGCCCCCTTGAACCATCAATACGGGATTGGTCTTTCGAATGTTCTCTTCAGAATTCTTAAGCATCCCATGAAGCTCAGTGACTGACTTCTTCATTGCATGCATGTTATAATTCATTACAAATGGATCATAATCATCAGTCAATAATCCTAAGATCAAGTCAGTGGCCAATTCCTTTGGCACTTGTACCTTAAGCTTCTCAAGAGTATCAAGATACCCTTTCATCCTGAGTACATGGGTACTAACAGGAGTACTTGCAGCCATCTTACAAGAAATCAAGGCCTTTATTGTCATGAACCTCTTGTGACGAGCTTGCTCTTGGAACATCTCCTTGAGGTACACCATGATCGCATAAGCCTCTTGGTCCATAAATTGCTTTTGTAAATCAGGCACCATAGTGGCCAGCATCAGACAGGTCACATGTAAGGACCCAAAATAGGCCCTAGTAGAATTCAAGGGCAATTACATGTTATTAAAGTCTAATTGAGCATTATTTGATGAATTATTAAGAGTTAAGTTATTAATTGGGCCAAAAATATTATTAAGTTATCAATAATTATGTGATAAATGTGTAAATTATATGGTATGAATTTTATAAGATCATAATTAAATTATTATTGTTGGTTTAATAATATTCAAGGGTGTAATTGAAGTAAAAAGTATTAGTTTAGGGGTCAATTTGTAAATTCGGCATCTTAAGGGCCTAATGTGAATAAATAAATAATTGAGAGGTCAATTTATCAAAGGGATTAAATTGAGAGGTTGATTTAAAGGATAGATTAAAAGGAGGGGTCAAACTATAGCATGCAAAAAGGTGAGAGGTTTTAATGAGACATGCAAAAAATGGAAGGACCAAAAAGGGAATTTTATCTAGCCATTATAAATAGCCATTTCTTAGTGGAAAAATACAGATTTTTCATTCTCTCTTCCTCATTTTCTTTGATCTCTTAAAGTCTAGCTAAGAAATCCTTGAAGAGAAATGCATGCATGTTGAATTAAATCAAGTCAAGTTAGTATGTATCATTAAGGTAAGCTTATGAATTAGTAATTCATCTCTTCTTCTTCATCTTCTTGTTTTGATTGATAATAGATTGAGTTAAATGCTGGAAGTTGTGTTAATGGATGAAATTGTTGTGAAAGGAAAAGAAGGAGAAAATTAGGATCTTGAAAGAAGAAGATAGTGAGAGAAAAAGGAGAATTTACAAGGATATTTGAGTTGCATGTCCAGGTTTGGGAACTATTATTTCTTGCATGCATTAATATTGTGTTGATTATGGATTTTATAAGTATATTGACTTGGATTAAGATATTAGACATTAATGTGAAAGTGCTGTCCAGAAATTCATATTGACCTCCATTGACTAATTTGATTATAAGTTGAGTTTTTGAACTCCGAATTTGATGTAATTGGTTGGGTTAGAACCGGGAATTCTGTGCCTAAAAATGTTATAGAAATAACAATAATGCAAATTTGCCTCTAAGGTCCTCAAAAATGCCCAAAACAGTAACCTTTGAAAGAAGAAAAGTTAATGAATTTGAAATTCTGGGTTAAGTTCATTTGACCTAGCTGTATTAGTTTGTTAATAACTTGAGTTATAGAAAAGTAAATTAAATGATTCAAGTTGGTATGTTTTATTAAGACATTAATTTATATTTTTGTAGAAGGAAATCATTTCTAAATCGGCCTCTAACTTCTCTTAAAATTTGCTTGAATCTCGTAGGAACAGTTGTTCACTGTCAAAGAACAGATCTTAGTATTTTTGGCATAATTATCAGTAGAAAAGTAAAAACGTTATGATATAAAATTCTGGGTAAACTAGATACATAGGATCACAACTTTGATTAAGAGAAGTCGGTCTAATTCTGTGCCCATTTTATTTTATGAATTTTCTAATTGGTGACAAAAATTATTTTGGTGTTATGAACAGCTTATAGTTTTCTTCAATATCTTGAGTTATAAATGTGATATTAAGGTAATTCTTGATGTTTTGAAAATTAGACACAAAGAGGATTAGTATTCTCATACTTTCATGTAAATAAATAGAGAAGTAACATGAATAATTTGTAGGATATGTTGAACAAATGTAATGAGAATAAGTTTTATGAATCTTTAATAAAGAGAAATATGTAAGTATCATGAACTAGTTGCTGTAATTACAGCATAATTTGGGTTACAAAACCTCAATTGAGTTAATTAAAATTTCATATTTTACATGAGAAACATACCTATAACTTTGTAGGAGATACCAAGGGCTAAATATGCTTGTAAGCTATTCAAATGTTCACTTGAAATTGTAGTGAGCTGTTAATTTTGGTTTCGGAACAGGCTGAAGTAAAAATGATGTATTTTTGTGTGTATTTCTCAGAATGCTATGAGGTTGAATCCTATTAAAAATAGACTTATAAATTAAAATTTTTTATGAAGGAAACTTTGTTTAATTATGTTTTTATGAGTTCCTAATGTTCGCTTGAAATTCTTGAAAAAACTGGATATACTGTTAAGGAACAGATTGTGGTATTTTGGACATAAATCTTAGTGGGGGAGTCAAAAAGCTATGATGCAAAATTCTGGATAAACTAGACACCTAGGAGCAGGATTTTTTTGAAGGAAAGTAAGGCTGATTCACTCCCCATTTTATTCTAAAAATTTTACAAGTGGTAAAAATAACTGTTTCTGAATTTATGAACAGCCAATGGTTTTTCTTGAATATCTTGAATTATAGATGAGATATTGTGACAAATTTTGATGTTGTAGAAACAAGACATATAGGGGATTGAAATTGTAGAAGGACACATGGCCTAAAAATTATATTTACTAGACCAAAAAGGGAACCTAATTTTGATCCAGAAAGCTGCCCCTGTGCAGATTTTTGTAGGAAGAATTTTAATTTGTTTTCTATATTTGGTTTAAATATAGTTATGCTAAATATGTATATATATGATTACACATTGAATTATAATAGCATGTAATATGATTGACAATAAAGATAGGTATAATCACATATATTTAAACTTATGTACATGATTTATTACATGAAATTATGCTTACATGTATATACTTATATGTTGCGCTTATATGCCACTATGCAAAGAGTATATGAAAACAGTGACATATGTTCATTCACAGATAATTGTATTGTGCTGATTATACTCGTATTCATGTGTATATTATCAGAGATTCCTTATCATCTTATATGAACATATATTTACATATATGTGCATATTGAATATTTATAGTCATTTGTATAATTATCAGTGATTGTATATTTAGTCATACACATACATACGCATATAAGTTAAACTGTTGTGAACATGATCATACACATCATTGATTTAAGAAACCCAATAGAGCATGATGTTATGTATCATCATATTACATATGTAAAATAGCTACTTGATTTGAAAGGATTATAAGTACAAAATAGTAATACCCAACAGTGAACATGTTCACAGATTTACAGAAAGTTACACATGAACATGTGTATGAGTACATTATTCATAGTTAACCAAGAGAATACATGTGCATATAAGAATATGAATGAATAAATGAAAGATAAAGTAAATAAATGTTACTGCCTGCGTTGAGTCTAGGAAGTGGATAGATAGGCATGCTTATAAGGGTACTTTGCAGCTGCTTCTGAACATTTTGACCTCTTTAGGTCCATTTGAATTCAAAAGTATAGTGACCCTGTTTGGGTTTAAAAGTTAAAGTTAATTTAAACAACCCTCGTGTGGGTTTTAGCCGACCCCGTTTGGGTCCGCTTGACTGGTCCATGTTATTTGTTTGGCCCTATTTGGGTCCATGTTATTTGATTGACCCCGTTTGGGTCCACCGATTTATCATACAGTTTTATCCCTACAAGGGATCATCGTTTAATACCTTCGGGTATCTTATTTGTACCTTTGGGTGCCACCGTTATAATCAATAGTTTTGTACCTTTGGGTACTACCGTATAACCCGTTATCCACCTCTTTAGAATAGTGCAGCCTTTATACCAAAGTTACTTTGGTTAAATTAATGGTATACATGTGGGTCTTTTGTGATCATAAATCTTTTTTCTAGATGTATATTAATGCATGATATATGAAGGAATTTTTATTAGGTTAAAAAGTATTATAATATTTAATGGACGCAACAATTTTATAATTGCATAAGCATATTTCATATTAAAGATTATAAGAGTAAGACGGTATCAACCATTTTTTTTGAAATAGTTTTCTTATGATTATATTTATATGTTCATATTGTTTATATTTATATACATTTGTTGAATGTATGTTCGTTATTTACGGTGTGATATATGCATATCTAAGACCTATAAACTGGGTATAAAAGAATAGTCTGGCAATGATGTATAATTGTTATATTCTAATTGATAGGCTTGTTTTGTAACATATGATATATAAAGTAAGCTTGTATTATTATAAAGACCCCATGGTATTTGGAAGTGTTGATTTGCCATTTTAATTCTAATGGGTGTATATTAAAGACATACGAGTATAGATAAAAAAAAAAAAAGATAATGGATAATTATGCTAGTACGGTGTAGTATTAATTCAAAAGCTATTCACGTGATAATTAGTTGAATTTAAATCCATAGAAAATTAGAGCTTACATGGTTATATATGTTGATTAAAGCATCAATGCAAATTTTATCGCTGAACTTTATGATTTCCGTAATATGAATTAACTGCTGCATTTTTGTTGATTTCTTGGAACAAAGTTTTGTTATATATGAGGCATGTTGTGTGCTTGTTGACGATCACTGTGAGTGGTCGTTTATCATGATTTCAGTTCCCCACTAAGCTTTATAGCTTAGCACGGGTGTTTTATCCGTGTAGGTTGTTTGGGTGATATCTGCAACTGGATGGCCAACTCAAGTCAACAAGAGAGAGAGACAGTTATAGATTTTATTTTCGGGCTATTTGTATATTGTAAAGATGTTAAATAAATGTTATATTTTGTAAAGAGGCTGTAACGTACATTGAAAAGATTTTTTTTATAAAAGTATAACACTCTTATGTATTAAGTAAAGATTATATGTTTTGGGTGTAATTGGTATATGTTTATGTTGCACAGTAATACATGTGTAATAAGATGGATAAAGTGATATGTATAGATTACAGGATAAGGGTGCTACATCACATCGTTGGAGTCGCTCTTCTTGGTCTCAAAAGTCTCCTTTTGAACCGCATAGGCGTTCCTAGCAGGTTCTTCAGGCAAGGGTGCATCCAATACATACGACTTTTTCTCTTGCTTAAGAACCATTCTTCAGTTTCGAGACCAGTCTATGAAATTGGTGCCATTCAATTTGTCCTTTCAAAGACCGATCGCAATGAGAAATTGTTGTTTGAAGATGCCATTTTCAATCTACAATAAAATTTAGCAAGATTAAATGAGGTCTTATTTATAATCCCACAAACCAAATTAATATCCCTTTAAATAATTCGCGTTAGTGATTTAATGTGGGCCAAGATCCACTTTTCACAACAACTTATTAGTCAATCTAAGCTTGTACTCCTAACAAGTTAAGTTACTTAGGTAGGAAAAACTCCGATCATTTCTTGTACATGACTTTTGAATCAAACGGGCTAACATCTTAAGATGTTATAGCACAAACCCATTTATTAGTTGCCTAGGTCCGGGCATCCCTTTCCATGTTAAGTCTAACCTACATTCACAACCCATGCCTTACAAAGATAATCGGGCGCATCTAGGACTCCTAGTCTACGTGATCGATGTTCGATGCCTTGACATGTTTCAAATTAGGAAGGCAACTTTATGACTTACAATTTTTAGGGATTCATTTTATTATTGCTTACATGGCATACGCTTTGTCATCCATTCATAGCATGCATATATTAATAATTGCATAAAGTAAAGCGTGACAAACATGGGCCCAAAAACCTACAACTAAGATTCTATACTATTACATAAGAATCTTCGAGTTGGGCTTCTCCACTCCGGTGGGCTTCGTCTTGATTTACAAAGTCTTCAAGTATATTCTATTCTAAGAAATAAATGAAACTTTTACAATAAAATATAATGGCTTGCAGGGCATAATTAATTACAAAACCCAGGGCCCATGAATGCACCATGCATATCCATTCATCACACCAAACAAGCAAATAAATATACATAACATTCATGGATCAAACAAAGTCTAATTTTAATTAATTTAGCCAAGCCCATTAATGGAAATTGTGTACTTGAACCTTTAAGAGATGACCCATAATGGGCCTGGGCCGAAGCCCAATGGACTAAATCCTCTTATTGAATAAGTTATCTTAAAAGCCCAAAACACTAACTAGTTAGATTTGTGCCATAAATAAACTCTAGTTTAATTTCCAATTTTGCCATTTTTAATTTTATGTCATACAGCCCATAAACATTAAAAATACATATGATATGTAACAACATGAATTAAAACATATAATCATGAAGAACATATATATAAGTCACGGCATACATGCAAAAACAAACAAACAACAAAAACAAGTTGTTTAATGCTTATGTAATGCCATAAAATGCACAAACATTTAAATCAATTTTATGAGTAATTTAATCATTTAAATAAGGTCATAAACATTGAGTTAATGTTCTATACCATTTTGATCTAAATGTGTTTATACCATTTTAATCAAACCAAAACAAAAATTGTTGATTAAACATGTAACAAACATAAACTAGTCATAGTTTTAAGTGATTTTAAAATTAATCAATTAAATTGTCATGAACCAGAATTAAAAAAAAATTTAAAATATGTCCAGACCTGATTTTTAATCTTTAAAAATCACTTACAAACATGCCAAAATCGTTTTTACATTTAATATTGAAAACTAGTTGTTAAACTAACAATTAACATGCCAACTAGCACCTAGTTTTAATATTAACATGTACCATCAGGTATTATCAATTAAATTCGACCATTAATAGCTCCTAGAACATATTTGGATAGTATATTAATATGTCATATTAATTATAATACCTATCTAATCAATTAAAATCGTTTTTACACCAAAACAATGTAAAAAACTCAAAACAGAAAATTTCAGCATTGCATGTTTTCAAAATAACGATTTTTAATAAATTTTTTCATGCATCTAAAGCACTAAAATAAGCATGTTTAGGCTCTGATACCACTGATGGAATATGTTATGGTATGCACATAAAGATCACGCAGCGGTAAAGAATAAAATTTGATCATACATGCCATACAATTCCATGACAAGAATCGAAAACATGCAATTTTAGGGTTTTAAAACTTACAACTTTAGATGCCTTTAAAACTTGATTTTGATGATGACCAGCAACCAAGGAAGATATCTTAGCCTTATACCTTCACCACCAATGCCAAGGAACAGCCTTTTACGCCACTCCTCTCTATGTTCACACACACAATTGCACCGACGACTTAAAATCGGGATTGCTAGCTCTCAAAATAAGTATTGTGTAATGGCTATGGTTTGAAGCTACAAAATTTGATTTTGTACTTCTCTTAGGTTGCTATTACTACCCAAGAACACAAGAGAATGAGGAACAATCCTTTCTCCTTGTGAAAATTGTCCAAAAGAATTTTGTGAGAGGGAGAGAGAAAATCACGCCAAAACCATAAAAGAACTAGGGTTTCACATTTTTTCCTTTCAATATATATTATCTCATTATGTAAGTGATTAATCTAAAATCTACTAGCTCAAGATAATTTATGTTAGCCTTAATCACTTCCTTAAAATAAGTAATATATATTGATTCAAACTCTTTTGATTTAATCCAAGATAAATACATAAGACATTTAATCAAATAATATCACTTAATAAAAAAATTCACATGTGTCCAAATTCCTTCAATATTTATCTTGGGAATTTCGACTAAGACATCCCTTGATTAAGTGTTTTAATTTGATTTAAATATCATTAGGATTTAATACTCAATTAACTTAATTAATACAAGATAATTAATTAATTGAAATTAAACCATGTAGGTTGAATTTCTCTCTCTCTCATAGGCCAAGGTCCAATAGCATTTATAATGCCCATTACATACATTAATTTGAATTTAATTAAAAGCCCAAATTATTGCCAAATACTTTATTTAAATATTTTAAGCCCAATGCTTTGTGTGCGATCCTATAGGTCCATTTAATGTTGGCAATGAATTAATAAATTAATTCAAAGGCTATATATATTCTCTAGCAAGATATTATAACATTCCAAATTAAATGAAAATGCATATGGCATTTAGTGACCTAATTCAATTTTGCATATTCCCTTACCCATAAATATTAGAATTAATATAAGGCATGGAACTAGTCATCCTTATATATATTAATTCCTTTTTTGATATTTCAGTGACACTGAACTCTCAGATAAATAATGATTACTCATTATTTCATCTCGGTATGGCCATACACTTCGCAGTTCACTGATCAAGTGACCGATGATATTTGCTCTCTTATAGAGAGGGGTAATCCCTTCACTTCTCTCATGCTCTCTATTATGAATCAATGCATACCCAAACATACCCGTACTTATCACTCTGTTACCAGCACGTTAGGTGTATGTCAAAGCACACAGTAATTCATAAAGAGTTTCATAGAGATTTTAGGTCTAAGAACTCTGATACAAAACTTGCATATGAGAAACACTTATGACTTGTACCATGTAGTGTTCTAATGAGTGGATCAAATCCAGATTCCATGTTCTAAACATGTATCTATGATCTCTGATTGACACTCTTGTCCTTATGATCGGTAAGACATAACTCAACTTATCAGAGAGAGCATACTAGTCTTAATTTATTTGTTATTCCCATAACAATGACTGACTAGGGATATTTAGAATGAAGTCTCATTTCTTTCAAGGTCTTACAACTATGTGCCTCACACATGATAACTTAAACTGAAACAACATTCTTGGATAGATCTATCAATTGATATGCACAGGAATACAATAGATAAAACAAATGCCTCATTATTAACTAAAGTGTTTTATTATAATGTATTTAGGCTAGGGCTTACACTAACAGACTCGATATCATATGTATGCATTTATAAATGGAGTACATGAAACTTAGTGCACATGTTATAGTTCTTATAACTTCTAGTACAATAGTGTATGCTTTAGGGTTCATATAATCTCTGTGTAATCCCATCGGTGGAACCATCTCATACCAATACTCATACAGGAATCTTCCTTAATTGAAGTGTGACATTTCAATCATGTATTACAAAGCATAACATTTCATTTCATAAAATAGTTTATAGTCAAAAGAATTTAAAAAAATCAAACAATAGGTCATTTGTCATGCTTACATCACATAAATAAAGCAATCGATGCGTGTTTTACTTCATCTTGTGTATATTTTATCATCTTTAATAGCCTGCCTAAGTACAAGTTCAAAAGGTGGATAACGGGAGCAATGGATACCGGAAGGTATCAAACTATAGATATCCAAAGATATCAAACAATGGACCCAAATGGGGTCTAGCAATGGTTCCAGCAAGGAACAAACAATAAACCCAAATGGGGTAAAGCAATGGTTCCAGCAAGGAACAAACTATGGACCCAAATGGGGTCAAATGATGGTTCCACTAAGGAACAAGACCCAAACAAGGTCAACTATGGCTGCTGCGACTGTATCCCTCTATGCATGCCTATCTAATCCACAACTAAACTAAGACCTGCAGGTTTAACTTTTTAAGACATCTTTGATTAACATATTCTTCTTTTTAGACAAGTGCATATCATTCCTTTCATCAAAGAATACATCAATTTTGGTTCAACATAGTTTTCTTTACTTAATACAACATATTTGCTTAATGCCATCATTCATATAAGAGTGCACATTATTCTCATCATGCATCAAACATTGAGCTCTAGGCTTCAATACACATGTAGGCTATCATATGATCATATAGTTGCATCACTTTCTTTCATTCATATCTTGATGGTTTCAAGTTTAGATAAATAATAATATGAAATTTTTCATAACTAGCATTGCGTGTGCCCTCATGTACGTATACATATATATGCAGCTTAGATCATGAAAATACATGCTTTCATCACTTATATCAACTATACAACATATAGTACTTACATATCTCATGGATAGTTTTCGATGACGTACCTTGTTACTGCTTGCCATGAATAACTCTCTATTTTCATAATTATTCACATTGCGACGTAAATATATATAACAATACTCAAGCATTTATGGCCCATATACTAAAATAAATGAGTTCTCTTACAGCTTAGGGTCAATACATATTCATATTCAATTAATTGATTCTCTTTTAGGGTCTATCAGATTATAGACAATAGGTTATACACCTTAACATTTTAAGATATATACATATATATATATATATATATACTTCAATCGTCTTACTTGCATTTTCATCTTGTGATATTTTATGCTTATTTTAGGTATGTGTGATCATGTCATCTTAGTCGTTAATACACTATGGATGCTCTTGTGCTAATCGTACTGTATTATAGGCATGAATAAATAGATCAGCAAATTATTACACATTACTGCTAATCATTAACTCCTCGTATAACTTGGAGTGTAAACAAACTTTTATGATTTCATAATTTAACATAAAAGGCGATGTCCCGCTTCTTTTAACTCGGACATGCAACCTTACGGCTATTCTTTTATTACCACTAAATTAAATCATAGCATTTTTGGACAGAACCATTCCTTGACCTAGTGCATACCTTATTTTGATTTTATAAAACACATTGTATAACATAACCTTTAAATTACTATATTGCCTTATGTTATTCTCAATGCGATGCTCATTAGGCCTTAACGTACCTTTTTGCAACATAATTCATATTAACCTTGCCATACGCAAAGCCCAATAATTTAGAGTTCAAGTGAACCATCATTACCTAACTCAATATGCTTGATTATCATAAAACTTGTGGAGATTCCTTCTATTAAGTGATCATACTTTATGCACCTCATAGGTATCTTTGGATAACTTATAGCTTAATTCATTCTTCTTCCTCTTATTATAACATTTACCTCTTTTAAATTTTCATAATAATTCATGTTATATTCAGGCCTTTCTAAAACGTATCTTTGTAGACTTTAGCATTAGAGAGACTTTCATAGTATATTACTCCAATCAATTAATATATCAAACTTTACTTAATAGCCATTTATCCTCAATCTTACTTATTTCTAGACAATTCATCTCAATTCTTGCTCTCTTAATAATTTTATGGATTGCCCAATACGGTGTTCCATATCTAGTTACATGGCTTAAATTTTAGGTGAGAATACACTGTGGAGGGAAGAAAATATGTTGGGCAGTGCCTTTAATGAATGAAGTGTGCAAGTGGTCGTGTACAAGAGGAAGAAAAAATGTATGTTTTTGTGCATTCTCAAAGAGCAATCAAGGCATGGCAGTGTGTTCCCTAGAGGAAACACACGTGGCCGTGCACATTAAGGGGATACATGGTGCGTGGCTATGTGTTTCTAAAGAGAGACACCTACATGGCCACGAGTGAGGAAGAGGAAATCATCATGTGGCCGTGTACAAGAGAGGAGGTAAATATGTGTGGCCATATGCAAGAAATGAAGTAAATAGGCGTGGCTGTGGGTTTTGGAAGAAGAAACACACATGGCCATTTGTTTTCTTCTTCAAACACACACGTGGACATGATTTTGAAGAAGAACACACGTGGCCGCGTGTTTTGAAGAAGAAACACACACGTGGACATGATTTTGAAGAAGAACACACGTGGCCGTGTGTTTTGAAGAAGAAACACACACGTGGCCACGTCTAGGAAGAATGCCATGAAACTCAGAGACCTTGATTAAGCAGTGCATGCATTACAACCCTACATCTTATATCCCAACTTCCTTAAATGGCAACCTAAGTTTTCAATCATTAAAACTCATTTTATTTACTATTTTGAATCTTTAATCTCAACTAAGAAAACAAATATATCAATGGAGGGAAAACATGCATGTTAACCACTCATAACAATTTTCCAGTACCTCAAATCAAGCTTCCTCTCCTTCCACATCCACTGACCCATTCTTGATAGTATCCTTCCCTCTTACACAATAAGATATCAATCATAAACCCTAAATCCAGAAGTGAAACACAAACAAATAAGAAAGCAAGATGAAAACATCACCTTAAGGATGCCCAAAACCCTAGCTTTCCTTTTCTGCATCTCATAACCAGAGAGAGAGAGAGACCTCCAGGAATCCCAAATGCCGATCCCCTTTCACAAAGCCCCCATGAGTTTCTTCTTCAAGAAGCTAAATACAAGGATTTATGGGGGTAAATATCTCCCAAAGAGAAATTCCCAAAATGCCCTTATACATTTTAACCCCTAACAACTTATTTTCTTAACATTCAACTCCAAAACTTCTTATTTAATTCAATTGCATCCTTCCTTACTATTTTAGCTACACTCCAATACACATGTGCATAATTACCAATATACTCTTAATGCGACTTAACTTTAATAATACCAAATAATCAAATTTTGCCTTATTAAACCTTAATCTTGATTAATTAACTATAATCCTGTTAGGGCCATGATTGGATCCTTACACTTTGATCTTGAGTACATAGGTACTAACAGGAGTATCAGCCATCTTACAAGAAATCAAGGTCTTTGTTGTCATTAACCTCTCGTGACAAGCTTGTTTTTGGAACATCTCTTTGAGGTACACCATGATCGCATAGGCCTCTTGGTCCATGAATTGCTTTGCATATCAAGCACCATAGTGGATAGCATCATATAGGTCACATCATTGGAGTTGCTCTTCTTAGTCTCAAAAGTTTTCTTTTGAACTGCAAAGGCATTCCTAGCAGGTTCTTCAGGCAAGGGTGCATCCAAAACATACGACTTCTTATCTTGCTTAAGAATAATTCTCAAGTTTCGATACCAATCTATGAAATTGGTGCCATTCAGTTTGTCCTTTTCTAGGATTGATCGCAATGAAAAGTTGTTGTTTAAAGAAGCCATTTTCAATCTACAATAATATATATTTAGCAAGATTAAATGAGGTCTTAATAAAATCCCACAAACCGAATTAATATCCCTTTAAATAAATAACGTTAGTGATTTAATGTGGGCCAAGATCCACTTTTCACAACAACTCATTAGTCAAGTTGAGCTTGTACACCTAAAGAGTTAAGTTACTTAGGTAGGAAAACTCCAATCATGTCTCGTACGTAACTCTTGGATCAAATGGGCTAACATCTTAAGATGTTATAACACAAACCCATTTATTAGTTGTCTAGGTTCGGGCATCCCTTTCCATGTTAAGTCCAACCTACATTCACAAATTATGCCTTACAAAGATAATCATGTGTATTTAGGACTCCAAGTCTACGTGATCGATGATTGATGCCTTGACATGTTTCGAATTAGGGAGGCAACTTTGTGACATACTATTTTAGGGATTCATTTTATTATGGCTTACATGGCATATGCTTTGTCATCGATTCATATCATGCATATATATAAGTGCATAAAGCAAAGTGTGACAAACATGGGCCCAAAAAACCTACAACTAAGATTCTATACTATTACATATGAATCTTCAAGTTAGGCTTCTCCACTCTGGTGGGCTTCATCTTGATTTACAAAGTCTTCAAATAAATTCTATACTAGGAAATAAATGAAACTTTTACAATAATCCATAATGGCACGTAGGCCATATTTAATTACATAACCCAGGGCCATGAATGCACCATGTATATTCATTCATCACACAAAACAAGCAAACAAATATATATAACATTCATGGATAACACAAAGTCCAATTTTTAATTAATTAAGCCAAGCCTATTAATAGAAATTGTCTACTTGAACCTTTAAGAGAAGACCCCGTGATGGGCCTAGGCCAAAGCCCAATGGACTAAATCCTCTTATCGAATAAGTTCTTTTAAGAGCCCAAAAGACATACTAGTCAGATTTGTGATATAAATCAACTCTAGTATAATTTCCAATTTTGCCATTTTTAATATTATATCGTACAGCCCATAAAAATTAAAAATATAAATAATATGAATCAACATGAATTAAAACATAAAAATGCATGAAGAACATATACTACATATGGCATTGATAACAAAACAAACAAACAACATGAAACTAGTTGTTTAATGCTCACATAATGCCACAAACGATGCACAAACACTTAAAACAATTTTAAGTTATGGACCAGAATTAAAACCATTTTTAAAACATGTCTAGACATTGAGTTAAGGTTATGTTTAGATTTTATCTAAATGTGTTTTTTCCATTTTAATCAAAACAAAACAAACAATGTTGATTAAACATGCAACAAACACAAACTAGTCATTGTTTTACATAATTTGTAAATTAATCAATTAAATTGTTATGGACCAGAATTAAAACCATTTTTAAAACATGTCCAAACCTGTTATTAATATTTAAAAATCACTTACAAACATTCCAAACACGTTTTTACATTTAATTTTGACAAACTAGTTGTTAACAAACACCTATCATACAAACTAGCACCAAGTTTCAAGATTAACATATACAATCAGGTATATATAATTAAAACAGACCATGAACAGCTCTGAGAACATCTTAGGATAGTATATTAACATGTAATAATAATTATAATACCTAATAAAACATTTAAAATCGTTTTTACACTCAACCAATGCAAAAAACTCAAAACAGAAAATTTCAGCATTACGATTAATGTAACGAACGATTTTTAATCAAGTTGTAATGCATCCAAAGCACTAAAACAAGCATGATTATGCTCTGATACCACTGAAGGGATATAACATGGCATAAACATAATGATCATGCAGCGAAAAAATTAAAAACAATTTATCATACATGCCACGCAATATACAATATAGAATCGAAACATGCAATTTTAGGGTTTTGAATAAACTTACAACCTTGGATGCTCTTCAAAAAATGATTTTTGCAATGGAAAATATATAAGATAGACTTATATATATCTGATCTCAATCCCCAATGCTAAATGTGCTGCCTTTACGCAACACCACTCTATGCTCACACACACACTTGCAAAGATGGCTTAAAACTAGAGTGCTAGCTCTAATCGTTTTGCATTTGGCAATGGGTAATCAAACAAAGATACAAGATCTGATCTTTTTATTTCTAGGGTTCACAAATTGCTGCCAAAAATCCAAGAGTAGAAGAAAGAATTCTTTTCCCTTGAGAGTGGCGGCAATGAGAGAGAAAAAACCTTATTAGGTTAAATAAAATTAATCAATTTATATCACTTGTTTAGGAAACCTTGTGGTTGCCGAAATTCCCTAGGTTTTAGATATTATTTTCAGCCTCTATCACTTACTAATTAAGTGATTTAAATTAATTCAAATTCTATTAGTATTTAAATTCAAATTAATTTAAATTAGCATTAGTTATGTAATCAAAATAAACCACTTCATTAGGGTTTAGTAGTTGCCAAATTCAACTAGGATTCCTAGCTTGAATTTTGGCCACATTAATTCCCTATCAAGTGTTATATCTTGATTCAAATATAATTTAGGATTCAAACTCAATTACCTTAATTATTCAAAGATAATTAATTAATTGATTTTTATCCTAGTAATGTCGATTTTCCCTTTCTCATGGACCAAGGTCCATTTAGTAATTTTAATACCCATTACACATATTAATTTGACTTTAAATAAAAGCCCAAATTAATGTCTAATACTTTATCTTAAATTTTTTAAGCCCAATGCTTTGTGTGCGATCTTATAGGTCAATTTAATATTGGCAATGAATTAATAAATAATCCAAAGGCTATATATATTCTCTAGCAATATATTATAGCATTCCAAATTAAATGAAAATGCAAATGGCATTTAGTGACCTAATGCAATTTTCCATAGTCTCTTACCCATAAATATTAGAATTAATATAAGGCATGAAACTAGTTATCCTTATATATACTATTTCCTTTCTTGATATTCCAGTGACACTGAACTCTCAGATAAATAATGATTACTCATTATTTTATCTAGGTATGGCCATACACTTCTCGATTCACTTGTCAAGTGGCCGATGATATTTTTTCTATTGTCGAAAGGGGTGATCCCTTTACTTCTCTCATGCTCTCTAATATGAATTAGTACATGCCCAATCATACCCATACTTGTCACCCTGTTATGAGTACGTTAGGTGCATGTCAAAGTACATAGTAATTCATAAAGAGTTTCATATAAATTTTAGGTCTAAGAACTCAGATGCAAAACTTGCACATAAGAAACACTTATGGCTTATACCATGTAGCATTCTCATGAATGGATTGAATCCAGATACCATGTTCCAAACATGTATCTATGATCTCTGATTGACACTCTATTCCTTATGATCCGTAAGACATAACTCAACTTATCAAAGAAAGCATACTAGTCTTAATTCATTTGTTATTCCCATAACAATGACTGACTAGGGATATTTAGAATGAAGTCGTAATTATTTTAAGGTCTTAAAACTATGTGCCTCACACATGATCACTTAAACTGAAACAACATTCTTGGATAGTTCTATCATTTGATATGCACAGGAATATAATAGATAAAATAAATTCCTCATTTATTAACCTGAATGTTTTTATTATAATGTGTTGGGGCTAAGGCTTACACTAACACCTCTTTCACCATAACCAGATGCATCTGTAGCTCTATGGGATGCTATATTATAAAGTCTTCAGAGCATGGTTGTATCTCAAATTGCTATGGCTGTTGATATGTTGGTTATTCACCAGGAGCAAGTTAGGCAGTATAAGTTATATCTGAAGAGATTTGATGACATTCAGGCTCACCAGTTCTAGTTGACTGCTGATATGGCCAAGATAGAGAAAGGGATCCAGTAGGTTGATATTAGTGTATAGAAAGCTATAAGAGGATTTAGGTGGTAGAGACTACATTCCACATTTTGAGTAACAAGGTGATAGAGGCTAAAGATGAGGTTGAGAAATGGATTGAGAAGTTTGATATTGACTTCAAAAGGTATGTCATAGGCATAGATGGGATAGTCAAAGGTTGCCTCATGGAGCAAGCTATTGATTTAACTGGGATTCAATAGGAGTTAGGATGCCTATTCTGCAGGACCCGTACATCTAGGCCCATCATGTCCTCTACTGTAATAAGGATAGGCAATAAGCCCACCATTCTATATGCACCACTCCCATTCACCGCTAGAGAGTACGATTAATTATAGCTTACATTGAGGCCCAACAATCCATGAATTCAGAAAGATTATATCATTCATACTTACTTTTGTCACACATACACATTTTATATTAGTACTTTTGGATTAATGTTTATTTTAAGATGTTGATTATTGCTTAGGATTTACTTTGGATGTTTATATTGTCTTTCTTGTTTGTTAAAATTTACTTATTTGTTTATCACATTATGTCATTTGGTAACATGCTTATCTTTGACAAGTTAATCATAACTTTGAAATGTTTTGATCACAATGACAAAATGAACATGCATATATCATAATAAATAAATAAAAATAAGAGAGAAAAAAAAGAGGAAAGACCAAGTCATAATTGCATCCAAAAAAAGGGTAAAAAAAATGAAATAATGATGACAGAAAACAATCATTAAACCTTTCAAACACTACAAATGTAGGACAAAAAGGACAAGATTAATGGTATAACATAAACCAATGTGGCCTCACAACCACCGCCCATGACGGTACTTGTTTCGCTACATAAGGCAAGTGGTCATTCAATTAACTCAAATCAAAGTAATCCTAGCATATAAAAAGACATAGAAGCGAAATCACTTTTAAGCCGAGGTATAGCCATAGAAGCGAAATCGCATCCAAATTAAGGTATAGCTGCAGAAGCGAAATCACCTCCAAATCAAGGTATAGCTGTAGAAGCAAAATCACCTTCAACTCAAGGTAGAGCCATAGAGTGGAATTGCCTTCAGAATAAGGTAGAGCCATAAAGTGGAATCACCTTTGAAACAAGGTAGAGCCATAAAGTTGAATCACCTTTGAAACAAGGTATAGCCACAAGGTGGAATCACCTTTGAAACAAGATATAGCCACAAAGTGGAATCTCCTTCGAAATAACGTATAGCCATATAGTGGAATCGCCTTCAAAACAAGGTATAGCCATATAGTGGAATTGCATTCAGAATAAGGTATAGCCATATAGTGGGATATAAAGAATAGACTAGGCAAAGAGATGGTGGCTCCAACTTAGAAAAGAAAAGAAGGATGAGGTAAAGAGAAAAGGGGTAATTAAGGTTTTCTAAAGAAAAAAATGTCCCTACTACAATATTAGTTAAATGAGGGATAATTTTATAAATACATTTACCTAGAGTTTTTTATTTGTATCCATATATGTACACACATATTGAATACATATTAGCTAAAATCTACATTAAGAGCGTTCGGACTCCTTGGAAAATAATTAAAGAAAAACTATTCTTATTATTAATGAGGTAATAAACTTAATATTTTTAATCATACAGTTTCAATTTTAAATGTTAATTTCATCGAGATTTGAAAAAGAATTGAATTTCAATACAAATTTATTTGTATAGCAAAAATATTAAAAATAATTACTAAACATATATATGTATGTATATTTTTTATTAATATTATAATACTTAGAAAAATCAAATCATATTTAAATTTTTTTTTAAATATTAAATTCAAAATAAAAAATTTATATAATATAAAAAACTTTAATCGACTAATTTAGCGACGAAAAATTCATCGCTATATGGAATATGTATCTTAATATTAATAAATAGCGATGGAAGTGTTATCACTATGCCGTCACTAAAATAACACTTCAATTGCTGACTAAAATACAATTGTTATATTTCGATAAAATCTTTAAATAAATAAAAATATGAAAGAATTTAGCGATATTAATATCATCATTAAAGGAGTCGCAAAAAATGGCACCCATATTTACCGCTAATATTTAGCGATTAGTTTTTTTGTTCCCAACGCTATTTCATTGTTAAACCTGCTAACAAGTTTAAAAAATGCATTTTTCAAGATAGATTTGGAAAATAGTTGCTAATCTATCACTAATTAGCGATGGATATATATCATCACAAAATTTTGTCGCTAATTAAAGTTTTTTGCAATGCCCCTTTTTTAACAATAGCTATATAAGCTTTCTTGAGGCCTTCTGATCGTCTTTTAGTATGGCCACTCCTTTTTTATGTGCACTTTCATGACCATGTACTTAATTGTGATATCTCCAATCTAGAAGAGCAAAGGCTTGCTAAAGTTGACATAATAAGCAAAATACATGTCAATGACCATGAAAGTACACTTATATGTGTGGATAATGGTTTCATCTCCTAGTTTTATAAAGAGATCAATAGAGGTTTTGATAGGGATAGTAGCGTTACCAAGGCCTATTCAAGGGATATAGTTAAGCTGGAGTTCAGTAATCGACAGTCTCATCTTCTTGTATGCATTTAAGGTCAATACATTGATTGCACTCCCATTATCCACCATAATTCTTTTCACATCAAAATTATTAATCGTTCCATACACTACCAAGTTTTCTTCATGGGGAAATTTAAATCCCACATCCTTTGATGAAATAATGATTAAAGGCAGTTTCTCAAATTGAGTTGAGAAATATATTTCTTTCAGGCTTTTCTTTCGTTTGAAGAATTCTTCCCTATAAGGCAATCCTCCAACAATCACATTGATAACAACCGCTCGCTTCCTATGATTTTCTAAATCTCTTATCTTTCTTATATCTTTATCTTCATAGTCTAATTTTTCTTTATTGTTTAGGGATCAGCACAAACTATTAAGCCATTGTGCCATAAATCTTTTATGCGACCTCTTCTGGATCAACCTTTCTATCTCTTCCTTTAAGGTTTTGCATTCATCAGTGGTATGACTCATATCTCTATGGAATTAGTAGTATTTGGATTTATCTTTTTGTGCTAATGCTCAATTAGACATCTTTTTTGGCTAGTTAACTTTGTTGTGATAATTTTTGATCCATAATAGTACATTAGAGGGGGCAATATTATGTGTGGTGTACACCGTAATTGGAGTACTATCACGGTAATAAATCTCCCACATTCAAGCTCCTTTCTTTTATATAGATTCCTCGAGGCCTTAGATTTTTGAGGATAACCTAATGCTTAACTTCCCCATTCGATTGGATTATGATCATTTTGATAATTGAAGGAACATGGATATGCTCTTAAGGCATCATCCAATTATATAAATTGGTGTGCTTTGTCCATAAGGTTGATAATATTAGTAGGGAATTAGTTGTAAGTGACCGAAACAAAAATAGATTTCTTTCACTTCTTGCTAAGGCAGTCGCGCTATGTTAAAATGCAGATTCTTGATCTCAAAGGCCAATGTCTAGAATCTATTAACATAATCTCAGGGAATTTCACCAAGTTTTTGCATCAAATTGATCAGATCATTGATCATTTTTTATGTTTTTATGAAAGATGAACTTCGGGGTGAACAAGTCATGAATTTTTCTAAAGGTAAAGACTAACCCTAAAGGAAGATTGGGAAACAAATCTAAGGCATTGCTAGCTAGGGTGGTAGGGAAAACTCTACAAAATACCCTATCATCATTTGAATACATCTGATTTTGAGTCAAATATTTAGAAATGTGACTTTTTAGGTTCATTTTGCCTATGTATCTATGCATTTTTATCTCTTTGAATCTATATAGGAGCTTAGTCTCATTGATTTCCTAGGAGAAGGGAGAGATGGTGTTTCCATCAAACACAAGCTTTTTAAGGTTGCCTAATCCAAATTTCTTAATGGTTTGTAAAATCAATTTCTCATCTATATTGGCCACTAGTCTTCTTTTTCATGCATTTTTCTCATTACAGTGCATATAAACAATAATTCATCATACTCTAGAGCTAAAGTAGAATGTGAAAGGAAGTATTCTTCATCATCCTTATAGTTATTCTCATCATCATGCCCGAAAGGTTGGGCAGTAAAGGGATTTATCTTCTCTTTGCCTTTTCCTTTATAGTGGCATGCTCGTACATTTAAGTGAGTACAAGACTGATTTTTCTCTTTGTTAATCACTATAGCATCGATCCTAGTTTAAGGCCTTGCTCTTTCCTCTTTTCTTGTTCTGTTTTCTGCTTTATTATCTTTAGTAGATGCAAGAGACTTTTTATTTTTTTTTATTGAGTGCAATAGACTATACTACAATTTAAGGCCAAAGCCTGTCATAAAAGCTGTAACACCCTAATCCACTAACCATGGATAATCATCAATCATTATCATCATAAACCTAGTATTACACAAGCAAAAATAATAATAATAAGACAGGCCATAATTACATGTCATAATAAGATAAACAAGCTTATAGATAAATGATCATAACATAAATGGCCTTCTGCATCCTGAGATCCCCCAAGGCAACTGCATCCTATCCGATCCTCTGGAGCTTAACTTGAACCTACATGGATAAACAAACCCGTGCTAAGATATAAAGCTCAGTGGGGAACAAAACTCTATGAACAGGATCTTACCAAATTATCATTAATACACTACAACCTTCAATAAATAAATTAAATATATGTCTGCAGTATTAATTATTTCATAATGAATATTTCAGATAGATCTTCAATTTAACAATACTAATATACTTACATACATGTAAAGCATGACATGAAATTGGTTAATTCCCAAAGGTTTTTCAATTTACTTTAATAATTAAAGCTCTTTCTTGTTAAACTAGTATAATTTATAGACCTCTTAATCCTTTCATTTATGAATTCTGAGCTCGTTATTACTAATGGTACAACCTCCAATCATATGGATTTAATCTCATTAGTTACGTAAAATATGCATCTAATGTTCATTCAAAGCATAAGAAGTGCATGTGTCATGTAACTGTTAGTGTAAGCCCTAGCCCCAATATATTGTAATAAAACACTTTGTTTAATAAATGAGGCATTTGTTTTATCTGTTGTATTCCTGTGCATATCAATAGATAGAACTATCCAAGAATTTTGTTTCAGTTTAAGTTATCATGTGTGAGGCACATGGTTGTAAGACCTTGAAACAAATGAGACTTCATTCTAAATATCCCTAGTCAGTCATTGTTATGGGAATAATAATGAATTAAGACTAATATGCTCTCTCTAATAAGTTGAGTTCTATCTTACGAATCATAAGGACAAGAGTGTCAATCAGAGATCATAGATACATGTTTATAACATGGTATCTGGATTCGATATGTTCATGAGAACACTATGTGGTATAAGTCATAAGTGTTTCTCATGTGCAAGTTTTGCATTGGAGTTCTTAGACCTAAAATCTCTATGAAACTCTTTATGAATTACTGTGTGCTTTGACATACACCTAACGTGCTCGCAACAGAGTGACAAGTACCGGTATGCTTGGGTATGCATTGATTCATGTTAGAAAGCATGAGAGAAGTGAATGGATTACCCCTCTCTATAAGAGAGAAAATATCATCGACAACTTGATCAGTGAACTGAGAAGTGTATGGCCATACCGAGATAAAATAATGAGTAATCATTATTTATCTGAGAGTTCAGTGTCACTGGAATATCAAAAAAGGAATTAATATATATAAGGATGACTAGTTCCATGCCTTATATTAATTCTGATATTTATGGATAAGGGACTATGCAAAATTGCGTCAGGTCACTAAATGCCATATGAATTTTCATTTAATTTGGAATGCTATAATATATTGCTAGAGAATATATATAGCCTTTGAATTAATTCATTAATTCATTGCCAACATTAAATGGAACTATAGGATCGCACACAAAGCATTGGGCTTAAAATATTTAAATAAAGTATTGGGCATTAATTTGGGCTTTTAATTAAAGACAAATTAATGTATGTAATGGGCATTATAAATGCTATTGGACCTTGGCCCATGAGAGAGAGAAATTCAGACCACATGGTTTAATTTCAATTAATTAATTATCTTGTATTAATTAAGTTAATTGAGTATTAAAGCCTAAAAGAATTTAAATTAAATTAAATCATTTAAATATAAGTTGAAGTGGCCGAAATTCCAAGATAAAAAAATTCCAAGATAAAAACCAAGGAATTTCGGCACATGCACATTACTTATATTAAGTGGTTTTATTTAATTAAATGTCTTGTGTTTTATTTCAAATTTGAATTTTAAATTCAAAGGAGTTTAAATCAATATATATTACTTATTTTTAGGAAGTGATTAAAGTTGAATTAATTATCTTGAGATGGTAAAATTCAAATCAAATACTTGCCAAAAGATAAGGATATACATATGAAAAGAAATAAAACCCTAGTGGAAAAACTAGATTTTGGCGTGAAACCCTAGTTTCTCTAGGTTTGGCGTGAATTCCTCTCTCTCTCTCTCACAAAATTCTTTTGGCCAATTTTCACAAGGAGAAAGGATTGTTCCTCATTCTCTTGTGTTCTTGGGTAGTAATAGCAACCTAAGAGAAGTACAAAATCAAATTTTGTAGCTTCAAACCATAGCCATTACACAATACCGTAAAAGAGAGCTAGCAATCTCGATTTTAAGCCGTCGGTGCAATTGTGTGTGTGAGAATAGAGGAAGTGGCATAAAAGGCTGTTCCTTGGCATTGGTGATCAAGATCTAAGGTGGATAAAGTTATCTTGGTTATTGGTCATCACCAAATTCAAGATTTAAAAGGCATCAAAAGTTGTAAGTTTTAAAAACCCTAAAATTGCATGTTTCAATTCGTGTCATGGAATTTATGGCATGTATGATTGTTTTATCGTTTTTTCGCTGTACGATTACCATGAACATATCATTTCATATTCCATCAGTTGTATCAGAGCCTAATCATGCTTATTTTAGTGCTTTAGATGCATGAAAAAAATTAATTAAAAATCGTTATTTTGAAAACATGCAATGCTGAAATTTTCTGTTTTGAGTTTTTTGCATTGTTTTGGTGTAAAAACAATTTTAATTGATTAGATAGGTATTATAATTAATATGACATGTTAATATACGGTCCTAAGATGCTCTAGGAGCTGTTAATGGTCGGATTTAATTGATAATACCTGATGGTACATGTTAATATTAAAACTAGGTGCTTTTTGGCATGTTAATTGTTAGTTTAACAACTAGTTTTAAATTTTAAATGTAAAAACGTTTTTGGCATGTTTGTAAGTGATTTTTAATGATTAAATATCAGGTATGGACATTTTTTAAATTTGGTTTTAATTCTGGTCCATGACAATTTAATTGATTAATTTTAAAATCACTTAAAACTATGACTAGTTTGTGTTTGTTACAAGTTTAATCAACATTGTTTGTTTTGTTTTGATTAAAATGGTAAAAACACATTTAGATCAGATTGGTACAGAATATTAAATCAATATTTATAACCTTATTTAAATTATTAAATGACTCATAAAATTGATTTAAGTATTTGTGCATTTTGTGGCATCACATAAGCATTAAACAACTAGTTTTGTTGTTTGTTTGTTTTTATATGCATGCCGTGTAGCTTATATATGTTCTTCATGATTTTGTGTTTAATTCATGTTGGTACATATTATATGTATTTTTAATGTTTATGGTTTGTATGACATAAAATTAAAAAATGGCAAAATTGGAAATTATACTAGAGTTGATTTATGGCACAAATCTAACTAGTTAGTGTTTTGGGCTTTTAAGAGAACTTATTCAATAAGAGGATTTAGTCCATTGGGCTTTGGCCCAGGCCCATCAAGGGGTCATCTCTTAAAGGTTCAAGTACACAATTTCCATTAATGGGCTTGGCTAAATTAATTAAAATTGGACTTTGTTTGATCCATAAATGTTATGTATATTTATTTGCTTGTTTGGTGTGATGAATGGATATGCATGGTGCATTCATGGGCCTTGGGTTTTTGTAATTAGATATGGCCTACGAGCCATTATGTATTATTGTAAAAGTTTCATTTATTTCTTAGAATAGAATATACTTGAAGACTTTGTAAATCAAGACGAAGCCCACCGGAGTGGAGAAGCCCAACTCGAAGATTCTTATGTAATAGTATAGAATCTTAGTTGTAGGTTTTTAGGCCCATGTTTGTCACGCTTTACTTTATACAATTATTTATATATGCATGCTATAAATGGATTACAAGGCGTATGCCATGTAAGCCGTAATAAAATGAATCCCTAAAAATAATAAGTCACAAAGTTGCCTTCCTAATTCGAAACATGTCAAGGCATCGATCATCGGTCACGTAGACTAGGAGTCCTAGATGCGCTCGATTATCTATGTGAGGCATGGGTTGTGAATGTAGGTTGGACTTAGCATGGAAAGGGATGCCCGGACCTAGGCAACTAATAAATGGGTTTGTGCTATAACATCTTAAGATGTTAGCCCATTTGATCCAAGAGTCATGTACGAGACATGATTGGAGTTTTCCTACCTAAGTAACTTAACTTGTTAGATGTACAAGCTCAGCTTGACTAATAAGTTGTTGTGAAAAGTGGATCTTGGCCCACATTAAATCACTAATGTGAATTATTTAAAGGGATATTAATTCGGTTTGTGGGATTATAAATAAGACCTCATTTAATCTTGCTAAATTTTATTGTAGATTGAAAATGGCATCTTAAAACAACAATTTCTCATTGCGATCGGTCCTTGAAAAGGACAAATTGAATGGCACCAATTTCATAAACTGGTCTCGAAACTTAAGAATAGTTCTTAAGTAAGAGAAAAGTCGTATGTTTTGGAAGCACCCTTGCCTGAAGAACCTGCTAGGAACGCCTCTGCGGTTCAAAAGGAAACTTTTGAGATCAAGAAGAGCGACTCCAATGATGTGACCTGTCTGATGCTGGCCACTATGGTGCCTGACTTGCAAAAGCAATTTATGGACCAAGAGGCTCTCATGGTGCACCTCAAGGACATGTTCTAAGAGCAAGCTCGTCACGAGTGGTTCGTGACAACAAAGGCCTTGATTTCTTGTAAGATGGCTGTGGGTACTCCTGTTAGTACCCATGTACTCAAGATGAAAGGGTATCTTGATACACTTGAGAAGCTTGAGGTACAAGTGCCAAAGGAATTGGCCACTAACTTGATCTTAGGATCATTGACTGATGATTATGATCCATTTTTGATGAATTATAACATGCATGTAATGAACAAGTCAGTCACTGAGCTTCATGGGATGCTTAAGAATGCTGAAGAGAACTTTCGAAAGACCAATCCCGTATTGATGGTTCAAGGGGGCATTAAAAAGGGACCCGCCGAGGGAAAGGGAAAGGGAAAGGCAAAACCCAAGAATGACCTGGCTCGGTTCAAGTCAAGTGGGAGTAAACCTCAGGCCCAATCCAAGCCCAAGGCATAAAAGCTCAAAGAGAGTGAGAGCACTTGCTTCCATTGCAACAAGATAGGGCATTGGAGGAAGAATTGCGCTCTCTTCAAGGAAGAACAAAAGAAGAATGGAGCCAAGGCATCCAGTTCTGGTATTTTTGTTGTTGAGATTAACCTTTCTATTTCTACCACTTGGGTATTGGATACCGGTTGTGGTTCTCACATTTGTTCAAATGTGCAGGGGCTAAGAAATAGACGGTTACTTGGGAAGAATGAAGTGGACCTCCGTGTGGGGAATGGAGCACGAGTTGCTACCATGGAGATAGGCGACTATCAACTCACTTTACCTTCTGGACTTTGTTTAGTTTTGAAAAATTGTTATTATGTGCCTGCTATGAGCAGAAACATTATTTCAGTTTCATGTTTGGATTTGGATGAATTTGATTTTGTTATTAAAAATGGCAATGCTCACATTCATCGCCAAGGCATTTCTTATGGCAATGCCATGTTGCAAAATGGCCTTTATATCCTTGATTTACAAAACAAAGAGTCCATATACAACATTAATACAAAGAGGGTTAAATCAAATGAATTGAACCCTACTTACTTCTAGCATTGTCGTTTAGGACATGAAAACGAAAAATGCATTTCAAGACTCCACAAAACTGGAGTGTTTGGGTCATTCGACTTAGAGTCTTATGATACATGCGAGCCATGTTTGCATGGAAAAAGGACAAAGAGTCCTTTTAACAAGAAAGGTGAAAGGACTAATGGCTTTGTAAGGGCCCAAATTAGGCCTTTGTAAAATTCAAGGACATAATTCCAATTATTAATGTTTAATCAAGCTTAATTAGATGAATTATTATAAGCTTATATATTGAAGGATAAACTAGTTGTTTATATCTATGTGTAATTGAAATAATATTTTACTTCAAGGATTAATTGGGATATAAGTGTTATTAAGTTATCTATAATTATGTGATAAATGTGTAAATTATATGGTATGAATTTTATAAAGTCATAATTAAATTATTATAGTTGGTTTAATAACATTCAATGGTGTAATTAAAGTACAAGTATTAGTTTAGGGCTCAATTTGTAAATTCAGCATCTTAAAGGTCAAAGGTGAATAAATGAATAATTGAGAGGTTAATTTAAGAGAAAGAATAAGTGATTAGGTTGATTTATGACATGCAAAAAGGTGTGGGTTGATTAAAGGACATGCATTTTGTTGAGGGATCAAGAAGGGAATTTTCCTAACTATTATATAAAGTCTTTTGCTAGTGGAATGAAAGGAAAAAACTCATTAGAGATGGTGGTGAACGAAATTTTAGAGAGAGAGTTACAGCAATTTCCTTTTCTTCTTCTTATTTCTTAAAGCCATAGATGAATTCTCAAGGTCTTCTTGAAGAGGAAATATTGCATGTTGTTCAATCTAGATCATTAGTATAGCTTTAAGGTAATATCCTAACTTGATAGTTCATCTCTTCATCTTCATCTCTTTCTTAATTTGATTGATGATGGAAGATTGTTGTTGAATGTATGAAATAATCTATAAGGAGAGAGAAAAGGTGGAAGAAACAAGGAAAAAGGGCTTGCAAGGGGTTGAAGACAAAGGAATTTTCAGCTAAGGTATGGGAATGTAGGTTGTTCATATTGCATGTGGAATTGGTTGCTGAATTTGGATGTAATTTACAGAAATTGAAGTTACGTTTTTTTCTGGGTTTTCGGGTTGATTTTGGAAGAACGGATTTCATCAGTTGTGAGAGTCAGTGCCGAGTCGTGAAGCACTTCACGAGTCGTGAACTTTTGTCCGACTCGTGAAGCTCTTCACGTGTCGTGAAATTCTGCCCTTTTTCACCACTTGTGAGCCCCTTCACGAGTAGTGAAATGCTGCCTTTTTTCTCTACTCGTGAGCCCCTTCACGAGTCGTGAAATGTTGCCCTTTTACTTCACTCGTGAGCCTCTTCACGAGTAGAACGTTTCTTCATGACTGATTGACCTATCTGGATTGTTTTACTCATAAGTTGAGCTACAGAACAGAAAATTGAGTGATTCTTTTTGCATTAGAAACTAGACTTCCATACCTATATTTCATATGAAGAAACCTAAACTTAAATCGGTCTCTAAGTATATGGAATTTAGGGTTGAATTCGGACTAGTTTCCTAAACTGCTCACAGAAACAGATTTACTATTATGTGCATATTGTTGCTACACTTGATAATATGATTTCTTTAATAAATTGAGAGAGATATTTGTTTATGTGACAGTAAAGTTAATTGGTTAAAGCATGTAATATGGCTATCCATGAAGGATTTATATGAATACATATGCATTCAATTGTGTATATCAATAAAGACTAATGATGAAATATCTAACTTATACATGTAAATAGTTTTGTACATGATTGTCACATGCCAAATTGATATATATATTATACACATGTAACCTTATGACATGAAAGTGCACATTTTGACATGTATTTATGCTATGAAATAAGGACTGCAATAGTATGACCTTGGCATGTGTATATGCCCATATGGAAACATGTTGACATTCTGTATAGCACATGATTTTAATGATGATAAAGATATATATATATACATATATATATATATTTGGTAAATATGCTCATATGAGTAAGTCTACTATATGCGAGTGTACCCACAGGTACGTACATCTATGATTATGTACATGAGTGTATGAGCATGAATTTGTACTATGAGATAGAAAATGTTTTAGCATGACTGTGAACATGTGAGATGCTTAATGTGATTTGTGGATTATGTGAACATATAAACGTATGTCTATAAATATAATATGATCTTACATGATTGGGTTTGACTGTTGAAAGAAGTTTGAGAGTAATGATTCAAAGAAAATGAGTAAAGTGAAACGTATGAATACGTCTTTACTTAATTGAAATGATATGATTAAGCATATGTGTGGTCACATGATAGCATGCTAAAATACAGATCTACAGTGCTATAGACACCATTATAGAAATTTTATTAAAGTATATAATGGTAATGTCATACAAGACTATATATACAAGTGTATGCATCACAGAAGGAGTATCTTGTCATGTGATTATTATATGAGAAAAGTGTATAATTGTTTATGATTAGTGCATATATGTATATGTACTAAAGAAGATTTATATATATTTTACATGATCATGTATGGGTACAAATGGCATTATATAAGTATAATCTTGACATACGAACTAGCCACATAAGTGAATATGATTACAAGAACAGAATAGCATTACCCAACAGTGAAATGTTCACTGGTTTACAGAAAGTTATATATGAACATGAGTATGAGTACATTGTTCATAGTTATACAAGAGTATACATGTGCATATAAGAATATGAATGAATAATTGAAAGATAAAGTAAATAGATCTTATTGCCTGTGTTGAGTCTAGGAAGTGGATAGATAGGCATGCCTATAAGGGTACCATGCAGCTGCAGAAAAACTTGTGCCTTCGGGTACCATCGTTCAACCCCGTTTGGGTTGTAGTCAGCCCCATTTGGGTGACTAAACAATTTGTGCCTTCGGGTACCATCGTTCAACCCCGTTTGGGTTGTAGTCAGCCCCGTTTGGGTGACTAAACAGGTTGTGCCTTCGGGTACCATCGTTTAACCCGTTATCCACCTCTTTAGAATAGTGCAGGCCTTATACCAAAGTTAAGAATAGTTTGATGTTAATTTAAAGCTTTATAAAGCATAACAATTCATAAATTGATTTCAGAATCTAATTTATATATGAAATTCCTTTACAGCACAAATGGAAATTATGGTATTAAAAGATGTTACAATATACACTTATGCATGATTATCGCATATAGAAACAGTACGTAGAGTTATATAAATGAACTAGTGCATCACTAATATATAATTATGAACTATATTAGAGATAGTATGTTCTCTAAAGCAAATGAATATAAGAGTTTATGAATGGGTATTCATGTTGGTGACTGCTTTTCAAATTAATATAGTTGAGTTATATGTTTTCCCTATATTTACTCGTTCTTGCTCTTGATTAAGAAATGATGTATATTGTCTTGTGCATACACATAAAGCATTTATAGATTTACAAGAGATAAAGTTCACATGAAAATGGTATTGGATATAAAAGCAAGCTAGAAATTCTATGTATGCATTGGTACAATAAGTAATTCGAATATATTTCTTGATTGATAAATGATGAACTTTCATAGTACTAATGCCTTGTTTTACTTGCGAATATTTATATGTGAATGTTGATCATAGCTTATATGTGAATGTTGATCATAGCTCATATCTGAATATGTATATGCTTATATTCCTATCTTATATGAGGAAGTGGAAGGAATGACTAAGTATAAACAGTGGTAAAATAATCAATGAATGAATCGCAAGATTAAAGGACAATTATGCTTATATGGTTAATTGTTGAGTATAAGTTATACTTTATAGTTTATAATGTATGCTTGTTGACGACCACTGTGAGTAGTCGTTATCATTTATAGTATTCCCCACTAAGCTTTATAGCTTAGCACGGATTTTTGTTTATCCGTGTAGGTTGGGAGAACAGGACTTTCTTCCAGGTCTGTTTTCTGCAGCAGGTTGGCCAACACAAGTCTTAGAAGATTGATATTAGAGTCTTCTTTTTGTCCTTATGATTTGTAGTTGTGGAAACTTTAAATTCTGGAAATTTTGTAATTACTACAGATGCTTTGTATATGTAATATTTGATGTTAGTAAGTTGCACCTGTAAGTGAAGCTTCTAATAGTTAACTTTTGGATATCTGTTTAGTGGATTATCAGATGAAATGTTGATAAGCATGCTTGATTAATATTAATCACAGTGTTATAGCTAAGTGCAGGGTAAGGGTGTTACAGGCTTATTGGAACTAATACATACCGATGTATGTGGACCATTAAGTACACAAGCTAGAGGTGGTTTTAGCTACTTCGTGACATTCATAGATGACTTCAGTAGATATGGCTATGTCTATCTAATGAAGTAAAAGTCTGAAACTTTTGAGAAATTCAAAGAGTTTAAGAACGAAGTAGAAAAACAACTTGGCGAAAGTATAAAAGCCATTCAATCAGATCGAGGTGGCGAATACTTAAGCCAAGAATTTGACACTCATCTAAAAGAGTGTGGTATTATTTCACAACTCACTCCTCCCGGAACGCCACAATGGAATGGTGTGTCCGAAAGGAGAAATCAAACTCTGTTGGACATGGTTCGATCTATGATGAGTCAAGCTAATCTTTCTGTCTCTTTCTGGGTTTATGCATTAGAAACTGCTGCGTTTCAACTAAACCGTACTCCAACTAAAGCAGTTGAGAAGACACCATACGAGGTATGGAGTGGAAAAGAACCCAATATGTAGTTTCTCAGGATTTGGGGCTGTGAAGCACATGTTAAGAAATTAACATCTGACAAACTAGAGTCCAAATCCACAATCTATTTGTTTGTGGGTTATCCCAAAGAAACAAAGGGATACTACTTTTACTCATAAGCTGAGAACAAAGTATTCGTTGCTCGCAAGGCTGTTTTCTTGGAAAAGGAGTTCCTTCTCAAGAAAAACAGTAGGAGTAAAGTAGAACTTGGAGAAATTCAAGTGCCACAAGCTCTTATAGAGGATGAGTTGGAAGTGGGATCAAGTTCACAACCAGTTGTGGAACAATAACCCATTACATAAGTACCTAGAAGGTCCGGTAGGTTATGTCAGGAGATTGAGAGATATGGATTTCTAATCACTGACAGTGACACTATTGAGTTAGTAGATCGTGAGGATCCTACAACCTACCGAGAAGCTATTAAAAGCCCAGACTCAAAAAATTGGCTTGAAGCCATGAAATTCGAGATGCAATCAATGTACAATAACCAAGTTTGGACCTTGGTTGATCCACCGGAAGGTGCAAAGGTAATTGAATGCAAGTGGCTATTCAAACTCAAAGCTGATAAGACCTACAAAGGTAGACTAATAGCAAAAGGTTTTCGACAAACTCATGGTGTAGACTATGACAAGACCTTTTCGCCTGTAGTCATGCTCAAGTCCATTAGGATCTTGCTTGACATAGCTGCATATCATGATTATGAGATATGGCAAATAGATGTCAAAACTGCTTTCCTCAACGGAATTTTACTTGAGGATGTGTATATGACACAGCCTGAGGGTTTTGTCAGTCCCAAGCATCCTCAGAAGGTTTGCAAGCTTCAAAAATCCATTTATGGATTAAAGCAAGTATCCCGAAGTTGGAATGTTCGTTTTGATGAGGTAGTCAAAGAATTTGACTTCATCAAGAACGAAGATAAGCCTTGTGTGTACAAGAAGGTTAATGGGAGCATAGTAGTATTTCTGGTCCTATATGTGGACAACATCCTTCTCATTGGGAATGACATTCCAACATTGCAAAAGGTTAAGCAATGGTTGGGAAAATGTTTCTCAATGAAAGATTTAGGTGAAGCCGAGACAATACTTGGTATTCAAATCTATAGAGATAGATCGAATCGGCTTTTGGGACTAAGTCAAGAAAAGTACATAGACAAAGTACTAAAGCATTTTAGTATGGAAGACTTAAAGAAAGGGTACATACCTTTGGCTTTGGGAGTTCCTTTGACTAAAGAACAGTGCCCTAAAACCAAAGAGGAAAGGGACGACATGAGTAGAATCCCATATGCATCTGCTATTAGATCTATCATGTATGCTATGTTATGTACTAGGTTGGATGTTGCTCATGCACTAAGTATAACCAGTAGATTTCAACAAGACCCTGGTGAGAAGCACTGGTCTGCTGTAAAAGGGATTCTGAAGTACCTACGAAGGGCTAAGGATCGCTTCTTGGTGTATGGTGGTCAAGAAGAGCTCGTCATACAAGGTTATGCCAATGCTGCTTTTCAGACCAGCACTCAGGATTCTAGATCGCAATCTGGGTTTGTTTTTTTTTAAACGGTGGTGCTATCAGCTGGAGAGGCTCGAAGCAAGAGACCGTTGCCGACTCAACTACAGAATCTAAGTATATTGCAGCGAGTGAGGCTGCAAAAGAGGCTGTTTGGATTAAAAATTTCATTTCTGGATTAGGAGTGGTCCCAAGCATCCTAGATCCATTAAAAGTTTTCTGTGACAACAAAGGGGCCATCGTACAGGCTAAGGAGCCCCGGTCACACCAGAAATCCAAACACATACTCAGGAGGTACCACCTGATCAGAGAAATTATTGATCCTGGGGACGTCCAGGTTAGCAAGATAGCAAGTGAAGATAATGTAGCAGATCCTTTGATGAAACAGTTGCGTTCAAATTTGTACGAAGCTCATTTTAGAGCATTCGATCCTAGGGCTATGCCCAATTGGGACTAGTGCTAGTGGGAGATTGTTAGTGTAAGCCCTAGGCCCAATACATTGGAATAAAACACTTTGGTTAATAAATGAGGCATTTTTTTATCTATTGTATTCCTATGCATATCAATAGATAGAACTATCCAAGAATGTTGTTTCAGTTTAAGTTATCATGTGTGAGGCACATGGTTGTAAGACCTTGAAACAAATGAGACTTCATTCTAAATATCCCTAGTCAGTCATTGTTATGGGAATAACAATGAATTAAGACTAGTATGCTTTCTCTAATAAGTTGAGTTCTGTCTTACGGATCATAAGGACAAGTGTGTCAATCAAAGATCATAGATACATGTTTAGAACATGGTATCTGGATTCGATCCACTCATGAGAACACTACATGATACAAGTCATAAGTGTTTCTCATATGCAAGTTTTGTATCGGAGTTCTTAGACCTAAAATCTATATGAAACTCTTTATGAATTACTGTGTGCTTTGACATACATCTAACGTGCTTGTAACAGAGTGACAAGTACGGGTATGCTTGGGTATGCATTGATTCATGTTAGAGAGCATGAGAGAAGTGAAGGGATTATCCCTCTCTATAAGAGAGAAAATATCATCGACCACTTGATCAGTGAACTGAGAAGTGTATGGCCATATCGAGATGAAATAATGAGTAATCATTTTTTATCTGAGAGTTCAGTGTCACTAGAATATCAAGAAAGGAATTAATATATATAAGGATGACTAGTTCCATGCCTTATATTAATTTTGATATTTATGGGTAAGGGACTATGCAAAATTGCATTAGGTCACTTAATGCCATATGCATTTTCATTTAATTTTGAATGCTATAATATCTTGCTAGAAAATATATATAGCCTTTGAATTAGTTCATTAATTCATTGCCAACATTAAATGGACCTATAGGATCGCACACAAATCATTAGGCTTAAAATATTTACATAAAGTATTGGCCATTAATTTGGGCTTTTAATTAAAGTCAAATTAATGTATGTAACGGGCATTATAAATGCTATTGGACCTTAGCCCATGAGAGAGAGAAATTCAGCCCACATGGTTTAATTTCAATTAATTATTTATCTTGTATTAATTAAGTTAATTGAGTATTAAAGCCTAAAAGAATTTAAATTAAATTAAATCATTTAAATATAAGGTGAAGTGGCCGAAATTCCAAGATAAAAACCAAGGAATTTCGGCACATGCACATTACTTATATTAAGTGGTTTTATTTAATTAAATGTCTTGTGTTTTATTTCAAATTTGAATTTTAAATTCAAAGGAGTTTAAATCAATATATATTACTTATTTTTAGGAAGTGATTGAAGTTGAATTAATTATCTTGAGATGGTAAAATTCAGATCAAACACTTGCCCAAAGATAAGGATATATATATGAAAAGAAATAAAACCCTAGTGGAAAAACTAGATTTTGGCGTGAATTCCTCTCTCTCTCACAAAATTCTTTTGGCCAATTTTCACAAGGAGAAAGGATTGTTCCTCATTCTCTTGTGTTCTTGGGTAGTAATAGCAACCTAAGAGAAGTACAAAATCAAATTTTGTAGCTTCAAACCATAGCCATTACACAATATCGTAAAAGAGAGCTAGCAATCTCGATTTTATGCCATCGGTGCAATTGTGTGTGTGAGAATAGAGGGAGTGGCATAAAAGGCTGTTCCTTGGCATTGGTGATCAAGATCTAAGGCAGATAAAGTTATCTTAGTTGCTGGTCATCACGAAATTCAAGATTTAAAAGGCATCAAAAGTTGTAAGTTTTAAAAACCCTAAAATTGCATGTTTCGATTCTTGTCATGGAATTGTATGGCATGTATGATTGTTTTATCGTTTTTTCGCTACACAATTACCATGAACATATCATGTCATATTCCATCAGTAACTTCTATAAAGTTATTACTAGGTATGATTACTTCATATATATATTTATCATACAATCATAATTATTATTCATGAAGGGATTCATGACTTATGAAGGGATTCACGACTCGTGAAGCAAATGTCTAAACTTCATGACTCATGAAGGGATTCACGAGTGAAGCAAAAGGACTCATTCTTACGAGTCATGAAAGGGCTCACTAGTGAAACAAGAAGGTTGAATTTCACGACTCATGTAGGGAATCATGAGCCGAAAAAGAATGCATGACTCGTGAAAGGATTCACGAGTCAGCAACCAAAGGAGAACATCACATTCACGAGTGACCTAGGGAAAATGGTGCATGACTCATGAAGAAGTTCACAACTTGACACCCTGAGCAAACAATCTTCCATTTTCATCTTAAAATCCTGATTTATGTATCCAGATAACATAACCCTAATTCCTTTAGTTTCATCTATAGGCAACAATAATCAATAACACTCCCATTTACATAATCATCATAATAGTCCAATACCTTAATGAAGCTTTAAATCAACTCCTCTACTTATGATTTTTTTCTTCTCTGTCACTTGATTTGTCTGCTTTTTCTCTCTCCCTTTCCTTACATATGGTGACAACGCAGAATCTTGTAATCTTTCATCACCATAATTCATAAATAAAAAGAAGAGAAAGAAGAGATCTTCAAGGGAAAACATTACCTATGATGCTAACTGACAAACCCTAGCTCCCTTCTCCAAATCGTAACCAAAAGAGAGAGAAAGAGTGCCGATCAAACTTCTCCCATCCCCATGAGTTCCTTCTTCAAGAAGCTAAAAAGGAGTTAGTGGGGTAAATATCTCCTCAGGTGAATTTTCCAAAATCGCCCTTTTTCAATTTAACCTCCATCAACTTATATTTCCTAACATTTAACCCCTAAGCTTCCAATTTACTTCAACTATATCCCTCTTTTATCTTATTTTAACCGTACTCAATATACATATATGCTGAAATTACCAAAATGTCCCTTTTGGGACTTAACCTCGATAATTGCAAAATAATCTAATTTTGACTTAATTAACGATAGTCCTCATTAATTAACAATAATCCAAATAGGGTCATGATTGGGTCCTCACAATTCTCTCCCCCTTAAAAGAATTTCGTCCTCAAAATTCAAAAATGGTAATCTTTATCTTTATTGCTAGCAATTCTTAACTGTGCTTTAGCTATAAAGAACTATATCAATAAACATTCGCTGTATCCATAATAAACTCATCGATCTATAATCTTTGGTATCTGTCTCTAATTTTCAGATACTCTTATGCTTGTATTTCTTATCCTGAGTATCTTAATAACCTTAACATCTTGCATCATTATCTATGCCTAAGATAAAGTTCTCTTCTAATCATATGAACTTTTCCTCAAACATCTTAATAAATAATGTAGACATACTTATAATCAATCTTATGCTATACCTCAATCATAAAACATTAAAGCCTTTAAGCACCTCCAATACCAGAAGGTGAGAGATATTGACAATTCCTCAAATATCATCTCATAATCTCTATCAAAATCTTGCTAATTGTCAAATATATATCAATCATAGGTCAACAACCTAACATAATCATCAAGATATATGCCAATACAAATAACACCATGGTCTAGACCAAAATCATCTTAATCCTTCAAGTATAACTTCTTAATTTCTTATTTCCCAGAAAAGACTAAACCTGGGTGCTCTGATACCACTAACTGTAACACCCTAATCCACTAACCATGGATAATCTTCAATCATCATCATCATAAACCTAGTATTGGTCAGGCAGAAATAATAATAATAATAAAACAGGCCATAATTAAATGCCATAATAAGATAAACAAGCTTATAGATATGGCCTTCATGCATCCTAAGATCCCCCAAGGCAACTGCATCTTGTCTAATCCTCTGGAACTTAACTTGAACCTACACGGATAAACAAACTCGTGTTAAACTATAAAGCTTAGTGGGGAACAAAACTCTATAAACATGATCTTACCAAATTATCATTAATAGACTACAACCTTCAATAAATAAATTAAATATATGTCTGCAGTATTGATTATTTTATAATGAATATTTTAGATAGATCTTCAAGTTAACAATACTAATATACTTACATACATGTAAAGCCTGGCATGAACTCGGTTAGTTCCCAAAGGCTTTTCAATTTACTTTGATAATTAAAGCTCTTTCTTGTTAAACTAGCATAATTTATAGACCTCTTAATCATTTCATTCATGAATTCTGAGGTTGTTATTACTAATGGTACAACCTCCAATCATATGGATTTAATCTCATTAGTTACATAAAATATGCATTTAATGTTCATTCAAATCATAAGAAGTGCATGTGTCATGTAACTTCTATAAAGTTATTGCTAGGCATGATTACTTTATATATATATTTATCACACAATCATAATTATGAAATACAATTATAACTCACAACTTCTATTTACAACCATGTATTCCTTCATTTATCATAGTATGGTAACTAAATGTCAATCAACATCATATTATGTCACACACCATCCTTTGGCTTATATCAGAGTTATTGGAGTGCACAAATAGATGTAAACACATATAGGTATTAACTAATTAGCTTTACATGCAATCACAGAGAACACCCTTACATGTCATGGTTACCGCGAAGGTCCAATTATTTCATACATACGTTCATGAATCCTAAGAATGTGAAATTTATTGTATAGGCTTTAACCCAAATAGTTCTCATTATAATATTGTGCGCATTCTTTCATAGCATGGCAATTTAAATTTCATAGATATACATTCTAATAACTTCATTTCATTTAAATAGTTTATAGCCAAAACAAATCATGGTAAGCAATATAATATGCCATTCATCATGCGTAAATTAAGTAAGAGAAGCAATTAATGCATGTTTTACTTCATCTTGTGTACATTTTATCATCATTAATAGCCTCCCTAAGTATTAGTTCAATAGGTGGATAACGGGAGCAATGGATACCCGAAGGTATCAAACTATGGATATCCGAAGATATCAAACAATGGACCCAAATGAGGTTAAACATTGGTTCCAGCAAGGAACAAACTATGGACCCAAAAGGGCCGAACGATGGATCCATTAAGGAACAAGAACGGAATGGAGTCAACTATGGCAGCTGCAACTATATCCCTTTAGGCATGCCTATCTAATCCACAACTGAACTAAAACCCGTAGGCTTAACCATTTTAAGAACATCTTTGATTTAACATATTATTCTTTACTTAGTACATCATTTGGCTGAAAGCCTCATTTCATAAAAGAATGCATATCATTCTAATCATATTTACATATTGAGCTATAACTTCCGAAATATATGGATGCTATCATATGATCACATAGTTGCATCAGATTTCGTTCATTCATATCATAATAGTTGCATGATTATGCAAACATGATAAAATATAACCTTTCATTGATCTATATCGTCATAAACAATATTATGCATGGTTTCAATAAGGCAATATGAAAATATGGATCTTGCTTCTAAAAGTCTTCATTACATTAAATGCATATCCATAAACTTATAAATGCAAATTGAATCATGGCAATACGTGATTTTGTTATTTATACATGTTCACATATTAAGTTAGACCACTTATCATAACATAGATACATCAACAATAGACATAGATACATCAGTAATAGATATTATATTTATCTACTTCATCAACAGTTCTCAATGACATACCTTGTTGTTGTTCGCCGAGAGTAGCTTCCATACCATATCATAGTCATTCATATCAACACATAATCACTTAAAAAATAATTAAGTAGCTATGAACGATATAATAAGATGAATACACTAATTACATCTTTAGGTCAACACTTGTTCTTAGTTAAGCCCTTAGTTTACTTTTATACTCTATTAGATTATGGACCATAGGTTATATACCCTGACGTGATCATATATGTATCAAATCATCATACTTGTACATTTTATCATATTTTATCTTACCATCGGGTACATTTATGCAATATTATCCCATCTTATATGCTAGCACACTACTTGTGGGTATGAGGTTTACATATTAAAATACATGGCATAAGCAAAAGAAAAGCATGTTCCTCTATATCAAGGCTAATCACTACTTTCCATTATGACTTAAAGCATAACTTAACTTCTATGGTCTCATGACTAAGCCTAAAAAGGCAATGTCCCAACTCTTTCAACTTAGACTTATAACCTTGCAACTATCATCTTATTGTCATTAGGTTATGTCATAGTATTCTAATGTCATTGTAGAGAAATATCAGTGTGCAATATTTTTAGGCAAAGCGAAAATCACATGTGTATACTTATTATAATACCATCAATTACTAGTAAACAATTTCATGTAGTCTAATGTTAGTGTTCATTTACTAACTTTATTCTCATGTAATATTTCATTTAATCATGTTTAGTGTCATAACTTATCCTTATTTTATCGTTAAAATGCTTTAAAGTTACTTAAAAAGGTTTAGACTAGCTTTGGTTACACTATAGGGCTTAAAAATCATGTTTGGATCAAGTAGGGAAGTGTCATAAGTCATGAGGGGTGTCAATACTCGTGAAAGGGAGCTAACCGAATGCTAGCAAGTGTACTAGATCGGCTAAGTAATATAGGAAAATATAATTATGACCCAAAATATCGAACCCAAGGGAAACTTGTGTTTGTATGTGCTATTTCAATTTCAAAATCAATTTTGTGTGTAAAAGAAAGAAGAGAAATCCCAAAGTTGTGATGATTGAGGATTTAAAACTAAAAGCAAACTAAAACAAAATAAAGAGTTAAAATAAATAAAGATCTAATAAAAGCAAGTAAATTGAGTGAGGTAAAAATCAATATTAAAAACAACTTTCACTAAAGGACTATCCACCTTAACAAATATTGCTAAGACTTAAACAAAAGAAAACATACAAGTGCTTATGGAGAATTCAATTTAAAAAACCTAGATAACTTTATTCAAGATTACCATTCCAAGCATCAAAATTTTCTTATTCAGATAAACTTAACACTTAGCATAGAGAACTAAATTAACTCTCCTAGATGTCTATTAAAGCCTTTCTCAAGAGATTTAACTTACACCTATTCTTAGTTACAGTTTTTCTCAATCTTAACGTACTCAAATTAGCACACAATTATAGCTTGTTTAGATTATAATCATGCATTAATCCAAATAAATTAACCTAAGAACATGCAAGACATTAATCAACTTAAACCAATTAATTAACCAATGCTTAATCAAGTTAACAATCAACTTAAATTTAAGTAAAGAAAAGACTATGTTTAAGAACTAAGAAATAATCAACTTGTATTGAATTGAAGAACAAACTTAAGTCATAACAATACAAGTTAAGGATTCAAGTATCCTTTAGCAAAAGTTAAAGAAAACTACTCATAAGACATACTTAAAATTAAAACAAAGTGTTGAAGAAAAATAGTGAAAGTAAAACAACGTAAAAATAAACTAAGGAAGTAATGCTTAAATCTAAGGTTGATCTCCCCTTTCTCTGCTGTTTTAGACTGCTATTTATAGGGCAAAAATGTAGTAGATTCATTCTTAAACTCCAGAAATCAAATAGGAAGTGAACTCTGCTAAATAAGGAAGCTCGAGAAAATCCTTCGCGAAGTGGGAGTCTTTAGCACGTGGCCACGCCTTTCCCCTTGCATTTTTACACGTGGTCACGTGTCCCTTAAGCTTTCCTCACACGTGTTCACGTGTCCATTAACCCTTCCTCACACGTGGTCACGTGTTTGCATGATTTTCTTCATTTGGTCTTTCACGTGGCCATGGATGAAAATGCCTTAACCTTTCACGTGGCCATGTCTTCCAAGCTTTATGCCTTCACGTGGCCACGGGTAGATTTATTCATTGATTTCACGTGGTCACGTGAAAAGCTTCTAAACTGAACGCTCACTTTCTTGCATAAATTTTCCATATTTGCAGTTTTGGCCCCAATCTTTGCCTTTTTTGCAATTTAAGCCCTTTATTAACAATTTAAACCTGAAAATCAAACAAAACATTGGATTAACCTTAAAAACATATAAATTAACAATTTAACTCTATTTTAACCTAAATAATACCAAAATAACTAAATAACAAAGCTTAAAACATCTCAAAAACTATATATAACTCACACTTATCAAATACCCCACACTTAAACTTTGCTTGCCCTCAAGCAAATTAGAACAATCCCACCTTCAAAGCCATCAAACTTGTACAAAGACATGTAATTTCAAAACCAAACTTAGCATTTTAACAAAAGCACTTAATACAATCCCTAAAATAGATCAACTTTAAGCAAGAGAATATAAGTTAATTTCCTTGAGTGTGTGCAAGACCAAATCATTTTAAGCAATTTTGAAAATCTAAGCATCAACACAACTAGGTAATGAAGTATAGAACATATGAATGCATAAGCATACAATTGGTTTCGTGCTTGAAACTCTAGAAACAAAATAGGCCTCTTCTTTAGCATCGAAACTCGAAGGTCATCTTCGCTAAACAACTCGAAACAAGCTTAAAATCACATAGGTCTTTCAAAGGTTGTAATGGGGCTAAAGATTAGGTTATCAAAGAATGGATAAAAGACAATCAAAATGAATAGCCACTCTAAGACAAAATAGATTACTAAATCCCAACAACTTAAGCAACATATATTTTGCTCATTCTTGCCTCACTTTCAAACTTTCTTTTAAGAGTTGTTATGCCCTTTTATCAAGAACTCATCATAACTTTGTTTCTCCTTGTATTACCCCACACTTAGATTTTTTCATAATTGCTATCTCTTTTTCTTTTTCTTTTTTCAAACATTCAAACGTTTTTTTTTCTAGCATTCATAATCTAATTTGAATGATCTCAAGGTATACAAGGTAGATTTCTCACTTTAACTCTATCAATGATTCTTGATAAAATTTTCTTTGCTAAACCCAATAGATTTTTAATACTCTCACACATCCATTTAATCTTAAAGTGGCCAATTCCATATGGTGAGATAAAAGATTTTTAGGTTATATGGTTAAAACATTAGGTGTAACAAGAAAATATTAATGGTACGCATTAAGCATACCTCATTAGGCTCAAAATGGCTTAACAAAGGATAATTTCATCAAGGTAGGACAAAAAGTCTTTAAGAAAGTTTATCAAGAAAATTGTTGCCTACATCATTTTCTAAGTTGTTTGAGTTGTTCATATGCTTTGAAGGGTGATGAGAAAGGTTCTAGTGCTCTAAATTTCCTAACTTCACTACTTCATTGTATTGATTTTTTCTAGGTTAAAAACTGGTCTAAGTGCTTTCAAGAATTTGGAAACTAACAAATATTTATCAAGCTGAAGATTAACCTATCTAACGATCTATTAAACAACATAAATGTTCTCTTGCTAAGCAAAGGTTCAAAACATGCATATTCTATATTCAAGTTCAAATTGTTCAAAGTTTTGAAGTCAACCGGGGCCAACTAAGTTCACATGCAAACTAAGTGAAAAGGTGAGCTACATAAGTTTTCAATAAGTTTTACATGCTTAAGAAAACAAACAAAACTTACAAAAAGCAAAATAAAAGAAAACAAAACACAACACACAAAACAAAACCCAATTCATGAAAAAGAAAAGGAAATGTTGAAGACAAACTCCCTGAAAGGAGGCTACCCCCTCCTCAAAATTTTGTTGTCCGCAGCAAATGAAGAATTATTCATGTGCAGGCTGAGGTGGAGGATACCGCTGCCAAAACTAGTGTATAAAGCACTCAACAATCCTATTACCTTCCATCACCATATCCCGTGATGTATCTAGTCGTCCTTGCATTTGATCTAGCCGAATTTGCTGAGCATCCAAATGACTACTTAACTAATTAAACGGACCTTCCCATTCAGGTGTTGCAGGCTCATTAATTGGAGAAGGTGTAGCTGGTGCAACATACTCCTCATTTGGCTCATCCTCCTGATCCTCAATCCGAATGTTGTTTTCTCTTAAGTATTCCTCTGGAGTTGTCCAATGACCACGAGGCCTAGGAATCAGAATTTTCATCTGCTTGAGCATCTTATTATCAATTCAAGGTAAATCTCCTAGAAGTGGGTCTCCATAACCCGGATGTTCAACTGCAATTGCCATCACTGTAGCTATCCACCCAATGGAAATATTATCAATATGTCCTGCCATTTTCTACAATTCCTTAATCCGAGCTGCTATAATTCCCACTCCATTGATTGTTATGCCATCCATCATGCATCGGAGGACCATAACTTGAGAAACACTAATAGTGCTTGAATTTTTCAAATTGTTATACATGCTCTTAGCCAAAAAATGATGAACGATCCTTAAAGCATGATTTCTTAAAGCATGTACCTTACATTGTCCTCCTACCCATGGCTCATCTAGTTCAAGATCTTTGATTCTGTCCTAATTTTCCACAGGAGATGCATCCTCTAATTTCGTTGGGGTACCGGGCACAAATCTTAAAATTTCTGAAAACTGACTAAAAGTTAAGGAGTAACCTTTCTTGCCAAACTTGAAACCAATTGTTCTGTCCTCCGTATCTCTCTTAAAGTTGCATTCAAAAGAGTATAGAAAGTCTCGTGCCCTATCCGGATATACCTTAGACTTCTTTTCAATGAATTTTATCCATCCAATATTTTGAAATAATGGTTCTATCTCATGATCCCACAAATTTCCAGCCGGACTATTGAGGAAGTATTGACTTAAATAAGCGGGCTGGACATATTTACACTTACTGAAGTAATCAAACTTATTGACCTTAGCCCTATCCACATATAATGGGATGCGTACACTGGAAGAGCTTGCCACATCAGGATACTTGGTCCTTCAAGGTGGCACTAAAAAGAAAGAAAAACATAATGTAAGTGTCAACTCATAAACCAAAATATACAAAGTTGTAAGTACATGAACATGTATTGAATGAAATGACGTACAATTGGATGAAATGAAAAATGTTGATAGCATAAATGCACCATATATGAGTGGAGATCAAAATGTTAGGCATAATATGGATTAAAAAGTTGGGCACAAAGAATATGTCAAAAATAATGCCTAACATGCATGAATAGAGTCATGAACCAATCTTTCAAGAGGTGAATTAGGTTGTGCTGCATCAATGCAAATCATGAACATGCCAACCAAAGAGTGAAAATTAAATAATTTGAAAGAAAAACTCATTGGGTCATTTCATCGAGCATGTTATGGGCACAAGTTTAAGCATCAATTTAAAGATCATAACGAAGATTGTTCATTACCCAATTGAATACCAAGCATCTATAACATGTATTTAATACTCATAATCATCCAAAGAGGCAAAAGGAATTAATATGAAAGCAAAATGTTAAATGCAAGTTAACCTTAGAACTACACATTCATAAGCAATAATGGCACAAAACATAATCATATGGAAACAATAAATAAGAAGGAAGGAGAGTGGATACTTACTTGAAAGTGAAAACCGAACCAAATTACAGCACCAAGTTGAAGTGGTGTGTGTGAGTTGTGAAAACCCTAATATAATGGAGAAAATATGGAGAAGGAAGAGATGATGGGTAAGAGAGAGAAAAATAGCATGGAGAGAGGAAATAGTGGTCGGAGATGGTGATGATCGGTGGTGAGTAAAAATCTGTGGCCGTGGGTCAATTTGGTGTTGGTGAGGCATGGGCACAGGTGAGAGTAGACTAGAACAAAAAAAAAGCATACAAAGGACGTGGAAATGTTTTAAAAGGTCCAGGAACAAATTACATGGCCACGGGTTTCCAAGGGAGGAACCATACATGGTCACGTGTGCTTTTGTTGTGAAGCATGCGTGGCCACGTGAAGTTCTTCTCCTGGAATCACGTGGTCACGTGATATTTAAAGGAATGGGGCAGAAATTTAAGCCATGGCCACGTGATGGCAAAGGGAAAGCCACACGTGGTCACGTGTATGTGCATATTTAGGCTTCACTTGAATCTTTTGAAACACATACGCATATCTATGCTTCCTTAAATGTAATTTTTCCATTTTAAGCTTTGAAAACACAAACTCCTTTCCAGTAAAAACATGTCGTCTTTTAAAAACCCTGTTTACTCATTCTTTTCATGAATCAAAACAAACAAACACAGAAAATATGAAAAACACAAAAACTTAACTGTAAAAATAAAAGAGAGAAAGATTAGAAGTTCTGAGTTTTTAAAGTCTCCAGCTAGACTATCCAAACCATTTTTTAAGTATCTTGAAGAACCATGGTTGCTTCAGCAACCTCTTGTTGTCCGATTTGGTATGGTTTGAGCCGATGACCATTGACTGTAAATTCACATCCATCTTTTAAGCTTTTGATTGTCACTACACCAAAGTTACTACTTGACACCATTTGGTATGGTCCGAGCCACTTCGATTTCAGTTTTCCTAGAAACAAATGAAGACGACTATTATATAGGAGCACTAGCATTCCCGGAACAAAATCTTTTACCCTTAAATGCTTGTCATGCCATCGTTTAGTCTTTTCTTTATAAAGTGCAGCATTGTCATATGACCATTGTCGAATTTAATCAAGTTCATTGAGCTGCAATTTTCTTCTTTCTCCTGCATTTCTCAAATCAAAGTTAAGAAATTTTATAGCCCAATAAGCTTTATGCTCTAATTCTACTGAAAGGTGACATGCTTTTCCAAAAATAATTCTAAAGGGAGACATACCTATAGGGGTTTTGAATGCAGTTCGATAAGCCCATAGAGCCTCATCTAACCTAAGAGACCAATATTTTCTAGACTTGTTAACCGTTTTCTCTAAGATTGATTTCAACTTCCTATTAGATACTTCCACTTGTCCATTAGCTTGAGGGTGATATAGGGTTGTGATTTTGTGCTTAACACCAAATTTCTTAAGCAAGGTTTTGAACTGATGGTTGACAAAATGTTTGCCTCCATCACTTATAATAGCTCTAGGTGCTTCGAATCTAGTGAAAATATTTTTCCTAATGAATTCAAGCACAATTTTTGCATCACATGTCCTAGTAGCTATTGCCTTTACCCATTTACTCACATAATCCATTGCTACCAAGATATATTCAAACCCAAATGAATTTGGAAAGGGTCCCATAAAATCAATGCCCCATACATCAAAGATTTCTACTTCTAGCATATTGTTTATAGGCATCTCATCTCTTTTGGATATATTTCCTACTCGTTGGCATCTATCACAAGTTGCTATAAAAGATTTTACATCTTCAAACAAAGTAGGCCAGAAAAAACCTGATTGAAGTATCTTTTGAAATGTTCTATTTGATCCGTGATGTCCCCCAACTTCACCTCCATGGCATTGTTGCATGATAGCTTTTTGCTCTGATTCCGGTACATGCCTTCTTAGCACTTGATCCGCACATATTTTGATGAGATATAGATCATCCAAAAGGTAGTGTTTGGCACCCGCTATGAGCTTTTTCTTTTGTTGCCAAGTAAACTCCTTGGGAAGATAACCACCTGCAAGAAAATTAGCTATATTAGCATACCATGGAACTGAATTTTCATAAGTGTAACAAGCACAAATATGTTCATCGGGAAATAAGTCAGAAATTTCTCCCTTTTCGATACTAGCATGATCCAATCTAGATAGATGGTCAGCTACAAAGTTTTTTTCTCCTTTCTTGTCTTTAATCTGAATATCAAATTCTTATAGTAGTAACACCCATCGGATAAGTCTCGGTTTAGAATCCTTCTTTGCAAAAAGATGCCTTAATGCCGCATGGTCCGACCACACTGTAATTTTGGATCCTAAAAGGTAAGATCTGAATTTCTCGAAGGAAAAGACTATTGCCAAGAGTTCTTTCTCCGTCGTGGTGTAATTTACTTGGGCTCCGGTGAGTGTATGGCTTGCATAGTAGATGGTGTAGAAAATCTTCTCTTTTCGTTGTCCTAAGACTGCTCCAACTGCATAATCACTTGCATCACACATAATTTCAAATGGTAAGCTCTAATTGGGTGATGTAATGACCGGTGCACTAACTAAATTTTGCTTCAATAGATTAAAAGCTTGCAAGCACTCAGCATCAAAGTTAAATGTAGCTTCTTTAAGCAATAAATTAGAAAGTGGTTTGGCAATTTTAGAAAAGTCCTTAATAAACCGACGATAAAACCTGGCATGACCAAGAAAACTCCTAATGCCTTTAACACTAGTTGGTGGAGGTAGTTTTTCTATCACATCAGCTTTTGCTTTATCAACCTCAATGCCTTTTTCAGAAATTTTATGCCCTAAGACAATGCCTTCTCTAACCATGAAATGACATTTTCCTAATTTAGAACAAGATTATTTTTTTGACACCTCTTTAAAACCAATGCTAGATTATGCAAACAAGATTCAAAGTCATGACCATAAATAGTGAAATCATCCATGAAAACTTCTTTAAATTTCTCAATAAAATCATGAAATATGGCCTGCATCGTTGAAATATGACAAGTGAATTACAAAGACCAAAAGGCATTTTTCTATATGCAAAAGTTCCATATAGACATGTGAATGTGGTTTTTTCTTGGTCTTTCGGGGCTATAGGCATTTGCATATACCTCGAATATCCATCTAAGAAACAATAAAATTTATTTCCTGCCAATCTTTCTAACATTTGGTCAATAAAGGGTAATGGAAAATGGTCCTTTCCAGTGCATTGTTCAACCTCCTATAGTTAATGCATACTCTCCATCCCGTTACCGTGCGTGTAGGAATTAATTCATTATTTTCACTGATCACTACAGTCATTCCCCCCTTTTTAGGCACACATTAATAGGACTTACCCAATTACTATCAGAAATAGGATAGATAATACCTGCATCAAGTAATTTCAATACTTCCTTTTTCACTACTTCTTGCATAGTTGGGTTGAGCCTTCATTGAGGTTGTACCACCGGCTTAAAATTATCCTCTATGGGTATACGATGTGTGCAATAGCTGGGGCTAATCCCTTTTAAATTGGATGTTGCCCAACCAATTGCTCCCTTGTGCTTCTTAAGGACTTCAATGAGCTTTTCCTCTTCCAAACCTGTCAATAAAGATGAAATACTTATTGGCTCAGTATTATCTTTTAAAAATACATATTTCAAATGAGATGGAAGTGTTTTAAGTTCAGAATCTCCCTTAGGAGGGGATGGTTCATCCTCCGTTTCATTTTCTTCACCGTGTTCTTGTTCCAGATTTTGTATCAACTTTTTCTCCTTTGCTTCCAACTCTTTCATTTTCTTGGGATGCATTAAGCAACTTTGAAGCTCATTATTGAGAATGATTTCCTCTTGTTTTGTGTTGGTACATTCTTGAACTTCATTAATAAAATAAATGGATTCTTTAAAATCATACGAGGGGTGTTTTAAAATTTTATTAACATTGAAAATCATTTCCTCCTCGTTGAATCTCAAAGTAACCGTTTGTCCATGAATATCGATTAGTGCTCTTGCTATATTCAAGAATGGCCTCCCCACAATTAATGGCACCTTCCTATCTTCTTCCATGTCCATGACCACAAAATCAACCGGAAAGATAAAACTTCCAACTTTCACCAATAAGTCCTCAATGATTCTTTTTGGCTTCTTTACCGATCTATCTGCCAATTGAAGTGTCATTCGGGTTTCCTTTAGATCACCTAGGTTCAATTTCCTGCAAATTGAATAAGGCATCAAGTTAATACTAGCACCCAAATCACATAAAGCATGCCCAACAAAATTACCTCCTAGTTCACAAGGCAATGTAAAACTACCAGGATCTTCTAATTTTTCAGGAATTTTATTGGTTAATATGGCACTACAATTACCGGATAATTGAACCGTTCCTATACCTTCTAGATTTTTCTTATTAGTGCACAATTCCTTCATAAATTTAGCATATTTAGGCATGTGTAGTAAAGCTTTAGCAAATGGTAAATTTATATGTAGCTTCTTAAACATGTCTAAAAATCTACTCAATTATTCATTTTGTCTTTCTTTTCTAGCTAGAACAGGAAATGATAATTGAAATTCATCAAGTATAATAGAAACAAGTTTTTCTTTACCTTTACCCTTCTCAACTGTAGGAGGCACTTTTTCATTATTTTCAGAGTTAGAAACACTTACCTCCGTTATCGGTTCCACCCTTGGGGAAGAATTCTTACCAATTTTAGTCTTCTCTAACTCTTTCCTACTCTTTAAGGTGATTGCTTTGGCTTCCTCTTTTGGATTTCTATCCACATTAGATGGAAATGTCCCTTGAGTAAGGTTTGATAAAGAACTAGCGAGTTGTCCCATTTGGTTTTCTAGATTCCTAATGGATGCCTCTTGGTTCCTCATCCAAATATCTTACGATTTCCATCTAGCATCTTGGCTAGCTAAAATTGAGTTTTGGGAGGCCATGAAGTTTGCAATCATTTCTTCAATGTTGGATTTCTTTTCTTGAGGAGGGGGAGGTTGAGGTTTTTGAAAATCGGGTGGTTGGTGGTATAATTGTAATGGGTATTTGTTTGGGTAATTTGGTGGAGCTTGGTTTTGGTATGGAAGTTGATTATTGGGAGGTTGATTATGGTTAAATTGAGGTCTAGGATTAGGGTCAGAAGAAGAACCTTGATTACCTTCCCTCTATGAAAAATTTGGATGGTTTCTCCATCCTGGATTATAAGTGTTGCTATATGGGTTCAAGGCATTTACTTCTTCTACCATACCTTCATTATTCTTTATTCCCAAAGGCCCTAGAATTCCTGCATAAGAATCAACTTCATTAGATAGCATAGAAACATTTTTAGCTTTAAGCTCATTTATTTCTTTTAAATGCCTTTTTTCTATTAATTCTAATTGAGCTTTCAACATATCTACTTCATCAATATTATGAAATCCCTGTTTCTTTTGAGCTGCTCTAGAGGTTGCCCATTGAGCATCATTGGTAGCCATCTCATCAAGAAGCAAAAATGCATCTTCCGAAATTTGGTTCATGAAACTACCATTTGAGGTTGCGTCTAACAAAGACCTTGTTGATGGATGGGAACCTATATAGAAAATGCGCATTAGTTGATAAACAGAAACTTCATGATGAGGACAACTTTTTAAAAGTCTCCTAAATCTTTCCCATGCTTCATGGAATGGCTCCTCATAAAATTGCTGGAAATCACTAATTTGTTTTCTAATGAGGGCAGTCTTAGTAGGTGGAAAGAATTTGCACATGAATTTTTCTTGAATTTGTTGCCAAGAATGGATGGATTGATTTGGTAGCATTTGTAGCCAATCCCTAGCTTTTCCTATGAGGGTGAATGGGAAGAGTTTCAACCTAATTGTATTAGTTGATACATTAGGAATTTGCATAGTGTCACTAACTTCTAAGAACATATCCAAATATTGTGCAGGATCCTCTATATCCGAACCCGAAAATTGGTTTCTTTATACCATTGTGATGGTAGCGGGTTTAATCTCAAAAGGCTGGTGGTGAGGAATCTTAATGGTTCTATGTTCTTCATTCCACCTAGGAATAGCATAATCCCTAATGGTTCTAGGTCTATGCCCATTTCCGGGAGCTTGGTGGGGTATGTTTTGCTCTTCGATCCTAGGTGGTAGATCATTCATAGGTTGTTTTATTTTTGGTTCATTCATGTTGCCTCTTAGCCTTCTAATCCTATGAAATGTCCTTTCAATTTCAGGATCTAATGGTAGGATGGGGTTGTTTCTCACTATAAACCACTAGTCAGCTAAAAAGAAAAACTGAAAAAAGGTGAAGAAGAGAAGAAAACACACAAAAATCACTTTAAAATCAAAATAAATAAAAAAAGGCCAATGAGTTCCCCGACAACGATGCCAAAAACTTGACCGGATGCTAGCAAGTGTACTAGATCGGCTAAGTAATATAGGGAAATATAATTATGACCCAAAATATCGAACACAAGGGAAACTTGTGCTTGTATGTGCTATTTCAATTTCAAAACCAATTTTGTGTGTAAAAGAAAGAAGAGAAATCCCAAAGTTGTGATGATTGAGGATTTAAAACTAAAAGCAAACTAAAACAAAATAAAGAGTTAAAATAAATAAAGATCTAATAAAAGCAAGTAAATTGAGTGAGGTAAAAATCAATATTAAAAACAACTTTCACTAAAGGACTATCCACCTTAACAAATATTGCTATGACTTAAACAAAAGAAAACATACAAGTGATTATAGAGAATTCAATTTAATAAACCTAGATAACTTTATTCAAGATTACCATTCCAAGCATCAAAATTTTTTTATTCAAATAAATTTAACACTTAGCATAGAGAACTGAATTAACTCTCCTAGATGTCTATTAAAGCCTTTCTCAAGAGATTTAACTTCCACCTATTCTTGGTTACACTTTTCTAAATCTTAACTTATTCAAATCAACACACAATTATAGCTTGTTCAGATTATAATCATGAATTAATCCAAATAAATTAATCTAAGAACATACAAGTTATTAATCAACTTAAACCAATTAATTAACCCATACTTAATCAAGTTAACAATCAACTTAAATTTGAGTAAAGACAAGACTATGTTTAAGAACTAAGAAATAATCAACTTGTATTGAATTAAAGAACAAACTTAAGTCATAACAATACAAGTTAAGGATTCAAGTATCTTTTAGCAAAAGTTAAAGAAAATACTCACAAGACATACTTAAAATTAAAACAAAGTGTTGAAGAAAAACAGTGAAAGTAAAACAACGTAAAAATAAACTAAGGAAGTAATGCTTAATTCTAAGGTTGATCTCCCCTTCCTCTGCTTTTTTAGACTGCTATTTATATGGAAAAAATGTAGTAGATTCATTCTTAAACTCCAGACATCAAATAGGAAGTGAACTCTGCTAAATCAAGAAGCTCGAGAAAATCCTTCACGAAGTGGGTGCCTTTAGCACGTGGCCATGCCTTTCCCCTTGCCTTTTTACACGTGGTCACGTGTCCCTTAAGCTTTCTTCACACATGGTCACGTGTCCATTAACCCTTCCTCACACGTGGTCTCGTGTTTGCATGATTTTCTTTATTTGGTCTTTCATGTGGCCATGGATGAAAATGCCTTAACCCTTCACGTGGCCATGTCTTCCAAGCTTTATGCCTTCATGTGGCCACGGGTAGATTTCTTCATTGATTTCACATGGTCACTTGAAAAGCTTCTGAACTGAACGCTCGCTTTCTCGCATAAATTTTCCATATTTGCAGTTTTGGCCCCAATCTTTTCCTTTTTTGCAATTTAAGCCCTTTATTAACAATTTAAACCTGAAAATCAAACAAAACATTGGATTAACCTTAAAAACATATAAATTAACAATTTAACTCTATTTTAACGTAAATAATACCAAAATAACTAAACAACAAAGCTTAAAACATCTCAAAAACTATATATAACTCACACTTATCAGAAGCAAACTTCCCGACTCGTGCATTTGTTCACGAGTAACATATGTCACGAGTTGTGAACAATTAGGCAGTTTTTTGAGTTCGATTTGTAAGCAGTTTTTGACATACTAAAAGGCATTTTCAGCAAAAATGGTCTTCTAAAAACTTTTTCACTATATTTCTAGTTTCTGAAACATCAAAAATCATCTTGATATCATTTCTATATTTTTTGATATTTACAAAACACTCAGGTCTGCTCATAGTGACTAGGCAATAAACTATTCCAGAATTCAAGCTGAAATATAACCTATTAAGAAAAAGATTTAGGACTTGATTTCTTCATTTGAAATATATTTATTAAAGTCTATTTTGAAATGCAATAAGAATAATTCAATTTGGTGTTCTCTAGCTCAACTTATAAGAAAAATAGTCCAGATAGATCTATTAGTCTTGAAGAAGTGTTTGACTCGTGAAGGGATTTCAAGAGTGAAGTACAGGGATGAGGTTCACGAGTGAAGAAAAATGGCTATCTTTCACAAATCGTGAAGGGGCTCATGACTGAAGAAAAAGGGCTATATTTCATGACTCGTGAAGGGACTCACGAGTGAAGCAAATATCTAAACTTCACGACTCGTGAAGGGATTCACGAGTGAAGCAAAAGGACTCATTTTCATGACTCGTGAAAGGGCTCACGAGTCAAGCAAGAAGGTTGAATTTCATAACTCGTGAAGGGATTCATGAGTCGGATAAGAATGCAGAACTCGTGAAAGGATTAACGAGTCAGCAACCAAAAGAGAACATCACATTCACGAGTGACCTAGGGGAAATGGTTAACGACTCATGAAGAAGTTCACAACTCGGCACCCTGAGCAAACAATCTTCCATTTTCATCTTAAAATCTTGATTTATGTATCCAGATAACATAACCCTAATTCCTTTAGTTTCATCTATAGGCAACAATAATCAATAACACTCCCATTTACATAATCATCATAATAGTCCCATACCTTAATGAAGCTTTAAATTAACTCCTCTACTCATGATTTTTTTCTTTTCTTTCACTTGATTTGTCTGCTTTTTCTCTTCTCCCTTTCCTTACATATGGTGACAACGCAGAATCTTGTAATATTTCATCACCATAAATCATGAATAAAAAGAAGAGATCATCAAGGGAAAACATTACCTTTGATGCTAACTCACAAACCCTAGCTCTCTTCTCTAAATCGTAACCAAGAGAGAGAAAGAGAGAGAGTGCCGATCCAACTTCTCCCATCCCCATGAGTTCCTTCTTCAAGAAGCTAAAGAGTTAGTGGGGTAAATATCTCCTTAGGTGAATTTTCCAAAATCACCCTTTTTCAATTTAACCCCCATCAACTTATATTTCTAAACATTTAACCAGTAAACTTCCAATTTACTTCAAATATATCCCTCTTTTATATTAGTTTAACCATACTCAATATACATATATGCTGAAATTACCAAAATTTCCCTTACGGGTCGTAACCTCGATAATGGCAAAATAATCTAATTTTGCCTTAATTAACGATAGTCCTCATTAATTAACAATAATTCGAATATGGTCATGATTGGGTCCACACAATTCTCTCCCCCTTAAAAGAATTTCGTCCTCAAAATTCAAAAATGGTAATCTTTATCTTTATTGCTAGCAATTCTTAACTGTGCTTTAGCTATAAAGAACTATATCCATAAGCATTTGTTGTATCCATAATAAACTCATCGATCTATAATCTTTGGTATCTGTCTCTAATTTTCAGATACTCTTATGCTCGTATTTCTTATCCTGAGTATCTTAATAACCTTAACATCTTGCATTATTATCTATGGCTAAGATCAAGTTCTCTTCTAATCATATGAACTTTTCCTCAAACATCTTAATAAATAATGTAGACATACTTATAATCAATCTTATGCTATACCTCAATCATAAAACATTAAAGCCTTTAAGCACCTCCAATACCAGGAGGTGAGAGATATTGACAATTCCTCAAATATCATCTCACAATCTCTACCAAAATCTTGCTAATGGTCCAATATATATAAATCATAGGTCAAACACCTAACATAGTAATCAAGATGTATGCCAATAACAATAACACCATGATCTAGACCAATATCATCTTAATCCTTCAAGAATAACTTCTTAATTTCTTATTGCCCAGAAAAGACTAAACATGGGTGCTCTGATACCACTAACTGTAACACCATAATCTACTAACCATGGATAATCATCAATCATCATCATTATCATAAACCTAGTATTGCTCAAGAAGAAATAATAATAATAAGACAGGCGATAATTACATGTCATAATAAGATAAACAAGCTTATAGATAAATGGTCATAACATAAATGGCCTTTATGCATCCTGAGATCCCCCAAGGCAACTACATCCCGCCCGATCCTCTGGAGCTTAACTTGAACCTACACGGATAAACAAAACTGTGTTAAACTATAAAGCTTAGTGGGGAACAAAACTCTATTGACAAGATCTTAACAAATTATTATCAATACACTACAACCTTCAATAAATAAATTAAATATATGTTTGCAGTATTAATTATTTCATAATGAATATTTTAGATAGATCTTCAAGTTAACAATACTAATATACTTACATACATGTAAAGCATGGCATGAACTCAGTTAGTTCCTAAAGGTTTTTCAATTTTCTTTGATAATTAAAGCTCTTTCTTGTTAAACTAGCATAATTTATAGACCTTTTAATCCTTTCATTCATGAATTCTGAGCTCGTTATTACTAATGTTACAACCTCTAATCATATGGATTTAATCTCATTAGTTACATAAAATATGCATTTAATGTTCATTCAAAGTATAAAAAGTGTATGTGTCATGTAACTTCTATAAAGTTATTGCTAGGCATGATTACTTCATATATATATTTATCATACAATCATAATTATGAAATACAATTACAACTCTCAACTTCTATTCACAACCATTTATTCCTTCATTTATCCTAGTATGGTAACTAAATGTCAATCAACATCATATTATTTCACACACCATTTTTTGGCTTATATCAGAGTTATTGGAGTGCACAAATAGATGTAAACACATATAGATATTAACTAATCAGCTTTGCATGCAATCACATAGAACAGCCTTACATGTCATGGTTACCATGAAGGTCCAATTATTTCATACATAAGTTCATAAATTCCACCCATGTTAAATTTATTGTATAGGTTATAACCCACATAGTTCTCATTATAATATTGTGTGCATTTTTTCATAGCATGGCAATTTAAATTTCATAGATATACATTCCAATAACTTCATTTCATTGAAATAGTTTATAGCCAAAAGAAATCATGGTAAGCGATATAATATGCCATTCATCATGCTTACATTACGTAAGAGAAGCAATTAATGCATGTTTTACTTCATCTTGTGTACATTTTATCATAATTAATAGCCTGCCTAAGTACTAGTTCAAAAGGTGGATAACGGGAGCAATGGATACCCGAAGGTATCAAACTATGGATATCCGAAGATATCAAACAATGGACCCAAACGAGATCAAATAATGGTTTTAGCAAGGAATAAACTATGGACCCAAAAGGGCAAAACGATGGTTCCATTAAGGAACAAGACCCAAATGGGGTCAACTATATCCCTTTAGGCATGCCTATCTAATACACAACTGAACTAAGACCCGCAGGCTTAACCACTCTAAGAACATATTTGATTTAACATATTATTCTTTACTTAGTACATCATTTGGCTGAAAGCCTCATTTCATAAAAGAATGCATATCATTCTAATCATATTTACATGTTGAGCTATAAGTTCCAGTATATATGGATGTTATCATATGATCACATAGTTGCATCAAATTTCGTTCATTCATATCATAATAGTTGTATGATTATGCAAACATAATAAAATATAACCTTTCATTGATCTATATCGTCATAAACAATATTGTGCATGGTTTCCATAAGGCAATGTGAAAATATGGATCTTGCTACTAAAAGTCTTCATAACGTTAAATGCATATCCATAAACTTATAAATGCAAATTGAATCATGGCAATACATGATTTTGTTATTTATACCTATTCACATATTAAGTTAAACCACTTATCATAACATAGATACATCAATAATAGATATTGTATTTATCTACTTCATCAATAGTTCTCAATGGCATACCTTGTTGTTGTTCGTCGACAGTTGTTTCCATACCATATCATAGCCATTCATATCAACACATAATCACTTAAACAATAATTAAGTAGCTATGAACGATATAATAATATGAATACACTAATTACATCTTTAGGTCAACACTGGTTCTTAGTTTACTTTTATAGTCTATTAGATTATGGACCACAGGTTATATACCCTGACGTGATCATATATGCATCAAATCATCATACTTGTACATTTTATCTTATTTGATCTTACCATCAGGTACGTTTATTCAATATTATCCCATCTTATATGCTAGCACACTACTTGTGGGTATTAGGTTTACATAGTAAAATACACGACATAAGCAAAAGACAAGCATGCTCCTTTATATCAAGGCTAATCACTACTTTCCATTTTGACTTAAAGCATAACTTAACTTCTATGGTCTCATGACTAAGCCTAAAAAGGAAATGTCCCAACTCATTCAACTTAGACTTATAACCTTGCAACTATCATCTTATTGTCATTAGGTTATGTCATAGTATTATCATGTCATTATAGAGAAATATCAGTGTGTAATATTTTTAGGTAAAGCCAAAATCACATATGTATACTCATTATAATACCATCAATTACCAGTAAATATTTTCATGCATTCTAATGTTAGTGTTCATTTACTAACTTTATTCTCATGTAATATTTCATTTAATCATGTTTAGTGTCATAACTTATCCTTATTTTATGTTTAAAATGCTTTAAAGTTACTTAAAAAAAGTTTTAGACCAGCTTTGGTGACACTATAGGGCTTAAAAATTATGTTTGGGTCAAGTAGGGAAGTGTCACAAGTCATGAGGGGTGTCACTACTCGTGAAAGGAAGTAAACTTCAAGACTCATGCACTTGTTCACGAGTAACATATGACACGAGTCATGACAGGAGTCACAAGTTGTGAACAATTAGGCAATTTTCTGAGTTCGATTTGTAAGCAATTTTTGACATAATAAATGCATTTTCAGCAAAAATGGTCGTCTATAAACTTGTTCCACTATGTTTCTAGTTTCTGAAACATCAAAAATCATCTTGATATCATTTCTCTATTTTTAGATATTTACAAAACACTAAGGTCTGCTCCTAGTGACTAGGCAAGAAACTATTCTTGAATTCAAGCTAAAATATGAAATATTTAGAAATAGATTTAGGATTTGGTTTCTTCATATGAAATATAGGTGTGGAAGTCTCTTTTCAAACGCAACAAGAAACATTCAATTTGGTGTTCTCTAGCTTAATTTACATGCAAAACAGTTTAAATAGGTCTATTAGTCTTGAAGAAGCGTTTGACTCGTGGAGGGATTTCAAGAGTGAAGCAAAGGGATGAGGTTCACGAATTGTCAAGAGGTTCACGAGTGAAGAAAAATGGCTATCTTTCATGACTCGTGAAGGGGCTTAAGAGTGAAGAAAAAGGGCTACATTTCACGACTCGTGAAAGGACTCACGAGTGAAGCAAATGTCTAAACTTCACGACTCGTGAAGGGATTCCCGAGTGAAGCAAAAGGACCCATTTTCATGAATCATGAAAGGGCTCACAAGTGAAGCAAGAAGGTTGAATTTCACGACTCGTGAAGGGATTCACGAGTCGGACAAGAATGTATAACCCATGAAAGGATTCATGAGTCAGCAACCAAAGGAGAACATCACATTCACGAGTGACCTAGGGAAAATGGTGCATGACTCGTGAAGAAGTTCATGACTCGGCACCCTAAGCAAACAATCTTCCATTTTCATCTTAAAATCCCGATTTACGTATCCAAATAACATAACCATATTCCTTTAGTTTCATCTACGGTCAACAATAATCAACAACACTCCCATTTATATAATCATCATAATAGTTCCATACCTTAATGAAGCTTTAAATCCAACTCCTTTACTCATGATTTCTTTCTTCTCTTTCACTTGATTTGTCTGCTTTTTCCCTTCTCCCTTTCCTTACACATGGTGACAACACAGAATCTTGTAATCTTTCATCACCATAAATCATGATTAAAAAGAAGAGAAAGAAGAGATCTTCAAGGGAAAACATTACCTTTGATGCTAACTCACAAACCCTTCCAAACTGTAACCAAGAGAGAGAGAGAGAGAGAGCCAATCCAAATTCTCCCATCCCTATGAGTTCCTTCTTCAAGAAGCTAAAAAGGAGTTAGTGGGGTAAATATCTTCTTAGGTGAATTTTCCAAAATTGCCCTCCCATCAACTTATATTTCTTAACATTTAACCACTAAACTTCCAATTTACTTCAACTATATCCCTCTTTTATCTTAGTTTAACTGTACTCAATATACATACATGCTGAAATTACCAAAATGTCCCTTTCGGGACTTAACCTCGATCATTGCAAAATAATCTAATTTTGCCTTAATTAACAATAGTCCTCATTAATTAACAATAATCCGAATAGGGTCATGATTGGGTCCTCACAAAAAGCTTTGAGGTCTTTTGTTATGATGAGAGTGGCATCATCGAGTCGGTTAATAACATTGAGGAGCTCTTTATCATAAAAGACAAGCAAAAGTTCTTCGGGTGTTCTATCTCTGCGAACGGTGGATCTCTCATGTCTCTCTCCTTCTTAAAGGTCAGAGGATTTATCCATCGCAACCTCTAAATGAGAGCACCGATTGATAAATTCAATAATGTCAAAAGACAAAGTTAGATGGACGATTAAGATGAATGTGCAAGTGCCGATTGGTAGTAGCAGGATATGTAACACAAAAGAATACTTTCGTTTGATTGGCAAGGGATTAGCATTTCGAAGATTAGGTTAGTGAGAGAATGAAGAGGGAGAAATCAAAATGCAATGTTGTTACTTGGATTATGGAGACTTTTGCTATTTATAGTACCTACGTGGCAATAGCCAATGAATGCCAAATCTAGCCATATCTACTGCATGCAAAATTAGGGTGGATGATGTGAACTTGTAGAGCATGGACCGTTGATGTGTTAGGTTTGATCAACATTAATGCGTTTGATCGGTTTTGGGTCGATCATACTACTAATAAATCGTGTGTTATTAATACCAATTGGGTCCCTTGACTTAGGCCTTTTATTAGGTTTACGTCTTTTGGGTCGGGATTAAGGGAATAATATGTGATATTATCATGTATCATGGAGAATTACATTTCGTTTAAATTATAGAAAATTCTATATACTTTTGAAGTTTGAATTTTATCATTCTCTGGCCTCAAAGATGTATAATATAAAAAAAAAAACAAAAATATATTTCATGGATAGATAAATCCTTATTATTACGAAATTAACTATTAATTTACTAAAAATTGTGTTACAGAAATAAAATAAAAATCAACAACTATAACAAGCGTAAGGTTTTGTTTCTTTAATTTGTATCTAGGATAATTCATAATCACATGCCTGATAAAATTAACTGTTATTTAATATTTTTTATATTAATATTTGTAATTCAAAACTTACAAATCTAATTAATTTAATTTACATTGAGTAAATACAAATAAGGGGCAAAATAACTTCTGCAGAATAAATTCTCTCAATTTAAAATATTCAAAAATATTTTATATGTATAATTTAAATATGAGTTTTCTAATTAAAGTAGAAGAGATCCATCTCATATCATCCCATAAAACCAAGCATTTTTAATTCATTTCCATTTTCATTTGGTGAAAGTGCACGTACAACGCTTTCGAAATTAATTAGTAACAGTACTTGCGATTTTTAAAATAAAAATTTCTCACTCTGCTAATAACGGTAATTCAAGAAGATAATAGATAATATTTTACCAAATTCGGGTGGAACATAAAATACTCAAAAAAATGAGATTTAAATCTAAACTTCAAAATAAGAAATTTTTACTTTATACTCTTAGCAATTTAAGAGGCTAATAGATGGTGTATTAGTATAAGGTTTGTTTCCCTTGTATTTATTAGCATTAAAATAAGGAAACTATAAAAATAAATTCCACGCAAGAAGGAATGAAACAAAATGGAACTGTGTGAAACAAACCCAACCGACCACACAAGGAGGGGAAAAAAACAAAAAAAAAAACAAACGAAATCCAAAATTTGAATATAGTCCTTGGTCAAATACTCGCCAAACATGCCTTTTTACTTTTTTCATCTGCTTATTTGTTTTCTATTTTCTTTTTGTCACTTTCCGTCCATCAATTAATCCATGCTTGTTGCCCTTTCTTTCATATAAATCCCACTCCTCTCTACTCTTCTCTCCACCGTCACCGTCCTCTAGTGTTCTCATTTCTCTCTCTTTTTCTCCCTCTTTCTCCGTCTAAAATGGCAATGAAAATGTTGATGCCTAAACCTAGTTACAGTTTGACCAATTTAGGGGACAATCAGCCACCCAGTTCCTATTCTATTAAGCAAGTTTGTTTCCGTAAAAAGACTGAAAAAGTTTCACCAAAACAATCATTTGTTGCTTCTGGTGCAACAACAGCAGCAGAAGCCGCCATGGCTATCAAGATTGGTGGAAAATCAAACATTGCTGCTCCAAACTTGAGTAGTCTTTGGAGAGAGATTCAAGGGTCCAACAATTGGAAGAACCTTGTGGAGCCTTTACACCCTCTTCTCCGACAAGAAATCATTAGGTACGGTGACTTTGTGACGGCTTGTTACAAAGCGTTTGATGTTGATCCCAATTCTAAACGATTCTTATGCTGCAAATACGGAAAAAATAAGATGCTTAAAGAAGTGGGAATGGAGAATTGTGGGTATGAAGTGAGCAAGTATATCTATGCCACTCCGGATATTATCATTCCAATCCAAAATGGATCTTCATGTGGGCGATGGATTGGCTATGTTGCTATATCATCCGATGATGCAGTTCAACAATTAGGGAGAAGAGATATAGTGATTACATTTCGGGGCACAGTGACTAACCATGAGTGGCTCTCCAATTTGATGAGCTCACTCACTCCACCAAGATTAGACCCTAATAATCCACTCCCTGATGTGAAAGTAGAAGCTAGGTTTTTGAGCTTATACACTTCTGAGGAAACTCATCATAAATTCGGACTCCAAAGCTGTCGCCAACAGCTTCTATCGGAAGTCTCAAGATTGTTATACAAGTACAGAGGAGAAGAGATTAGCATATCCCTTGCTGGTCATAGCATGGGAAGTTCACTTGCTCTTCTTCTTGCTTATGATATATCAGAGCTTGGATTGAACAGGGTTAATCTCGATGGGGATAATATTATCCCAGTCACTGTTTTCTCATTTGGTGGGCCTAGAGTAGGCAACGTAGGGTTTAAGGAGAGATGTGAAGAATTGGGGGTAAAGGTTTTAAGAATTGTGAATGTTAATGATCCAATCACAAAGTTACCAGGTCTTCTGTTGAATGAGAAGTTTAGGGTTTTTGGTGGAAAATTTGAACTTCCATGGAGTTGCTCATGTTATGCTCATGTTGGTATCGAATTACTACTCGATTTCTTTAGTGTGCAAAATCCATCATATGCTCATGATTTGGAAGCTTATATCCAGAGCCTGTTGACCAAATGCACCACTAGAATTGATAGTGGTGATGTTGATGATGATGACGACGGCGATAAACATCGTCAACTGCAGATGGATTTTTTAAAAAGATCTATGGAGTTTCTAACCAATGCACAAAATATTAACATTTTACCACTTGAATTTGCTATGAGCAATTTCATTAACTTTTTCCAGTCTCAAAGAGCTGATTTCTTAATTGATGATAATTTATATATTTGGATACACAGCTTGGCTTTTTATATTTTTTTATAGGCAGAGATGTTTATCTGTGGCTATTTATGAAACATTACTAAAACAAATTGTATATTAGAGAATCTTTTTGAAAGATCAACAAGCTATTCTGCTTATTGTTTATGCATATATGTGTCTTTCAGTTGTAGATCAAATCGTCGGATTTAGGTCATTTCATTATAGCTGAAAAGTATATTAATGCCTGAAATTAGGCTTCAATGTTTTTCTTTTCGACTGAGATTCAATTTTATAACCTCAAGAATTTTTTTCTTTTATTTTTATTATTTTTATTTTTTTGGGAAATAATCAAGATTTTGATTAATTATGCTTCTAATTTAATTAGCTAAAATTATACAAAAGTCAAACATTACAATAGTGAAATCTGACAGTTTCGTTGCCTGGTTCTCTTGTATATGTGTATATATAGAAGCTTAGTTAAGTCCATTACAAACAATTTGAGTTTATAAATTTGGATCAATCCAACTAGCTAAACATGTATATGAAAATATAACCGGCCAATATTACAAATAAGATGTATAGCTCATAAGTTAGCCATTAAACTAGACATTACAAGACAATAAAGTCTAACTATTAATTACAAGTAGATTTTCTATATATAATGATCAAATTCTTTCTATATTCCATTATTTCTCTCTTGATTTTTCTATTCAACGAATTTAACTTGACCGTTCTAAATTTCTACCGATCTTTTTTTTTTCCAGATATTAAATTTGGATTAGGATTTTTTTAGAGCTTTATCAAATAGAATTGGGATTATTTTTATCCATGGTCACTGAACTTATGTCTAATTGCCGTAAAGTATTGATTTATTTTTTATGATTTAAATGTCACTGAATTTATCACATTTTTATAGAAAAATTATCTTCACCAGTTTTTGACGATAATTCTTACCGAAATACTAACGTGATACGTCACGTCATATATCTGGATACACGTAGCATAACAAGTTAGCAGCCACGTTATTGAAAGAGGTCATATTACCGGAAGATGTCACGTTTGTCCAGACATATAATGTGACGTGTTGACATATTGTATGCTATGACATCTTTCGGTGACGTGATTGCTAATGTGTCATGCCACATGAATCCAGATATATGACGTGGCATGTCACGTCAATATTTTGGTAAGAATTATCTTTGAAAACCGGTCACGATAATTTTTCTGCAAAAATGTGATAAGTTCAGTAATATTTAAATTACAAAAAATAAGTCAGTTATTTTTGGGCGATTAGGAGTAAATCCAATTAACATGAATGACATTGACTCAATAGAATTGATGATTATCATTAGGCTCTTTCTTTGAAATCCATTCATTAAAATTATCATTCTTAATTAAGTATTATGCTGAATTTTCCACGTAATAATTACAGTTTCTAACTCAGTCCCTTTTGAGTTCCATTCTCCGGCGGGGCCTGCACTTAATTAGCAGTAATTCTAATAATTTTTTGATGGCTCTAAACCTAATTGTCTTTTTTTAATTCTTTCATCAGTTCTCTTCCTACTACTACAACGACTTCTTCCACTGCTGCTGCTATTATTATTATTATTATTATTATTATTATTATTATTATTATTATTATTATTATTATTATTATTATTATTAACTAATTAAAATTTTTTAATTCTGTTTCTAGCTCAAATCTTTCTGTTTCTAATCATCTAGGGCTGCTCGTAATTAATTGGTCATCCTATAATTAGTTGATGGCTCGAATTTGCTTTTGTTTATTATTTTGACTAGTTTTCATCTTGAGATTATTAGGGAAACTCATTCCAAAAAAAAGTAGAAACAATAATTACTTATTTGCATCTGAAACTAAAATGATTTTTTTTTTTTACTTGATCTGAACCCACCTAAAAATAGAGATTGAATTCAAAAGACATTTGAATGATCCGAAAAATTTAAAATCGAATTCAACTCAAATTAAAAAAAATCCCATTGAAAATACGTGAAATCCAAACCGAACCAATAACTTGATTTTTCTCAATAAAATTTTCTTTTACATTATATATATACATATATTCTTCATTATATTTAATATACTCATCATATATTACTTATTATCATAGAATTTACTATAAATAGTAATTAAATATATTAGTATAAAAAATTTGTTACAAAATAAAACAATAAACTATAATAAGATAATTTAATATTAAAAAATACTGTAATTATATACTATATAATTGTATGCCATAAAAATATAAATTTAAAAGACTTTCATCAGTAATTCTTATAATTGTACAAGATGTTAAGATTAGATATTAGGTAAAGTAAGAGTTTTCAGAAGATATATATTCTAATCAACCATCAATATATATAAGCCAAAAATTATATAATATTGATTCATATAATATATAATAGAAAAATGTTAAATAAAAATATATTCTAAATATATATTCATATCTATTAAAAATAATAAAAATCCTTGATTATCTTACTTGACAAAAAGTTCATTTATAAACAATAATTACATTGTAACGGTTATAGTTTTGTGGTAAAAGTGTGATTCATTCTATTAGTTTTAATAGTTAATAAGGAATCCCTTGGCTAATATTCTGATAAAAAAAAATTATTTTTTATTACTAATGCTGCAGATAGATATGTTTTTAATATTACATTTAAAATTCTTCTTTTGTACTCATTATTGTTGGTGTAATCAATAATATTTATTTTATTCTAATATATGATGACAATACATATTTGATTCAAATATTTATGAAATTAAAGGACATTTCCATTTTTTGTTTTAATGAAAGAATCACCTTTCAATTAAGAATGAAAAGAATAAGCATCCAGATGGATGAAATCCATAACATGAGAAGGGGCTTCCTCAACCCAAATCAAAACAGAGAGACTAAATAGACATGACTTAGCTAAATAATGGGCAACTCTCTTCCCATTTCTTGGAGTAAAAGACCAGCAGCTCGAAGGAAAACAGGAGTAAACCCCATTTCGAAAATCTACCTTTCCCACCAAATAGTCAATCACATGCTAACAATCTGATTCCATCAATACATGAGTAAACCCCATTTCTTTAGAGTAGAGAGCCCAGATAAGATAGACATTGCTTCAGAAATGAAAGGGGTCCATAAAACAGCCACCGACTTCTAACCACAAGCCAACACTTGACCATTCTGATCTCTAAACACAGCACCTAGCTCCACCACTGCCTCACTCACGATTCCAGCATCCACATTAATCTTGACAGCATTATCTAGGGGAGGCTGCCAATGACAATTACTAGAGTCATGGGGTTTAACACTAACACCTGGTTGAACTACCAAAGCTTGAAACTCCTCCATCGAATTTTTTGCCAAGAGTTTAACTTGAGAATAACTGACTCCAAGACCCTCATGAAAAAGCTTATTTCTCGCCGTCCACAGCTGGTAACGAATGAACGAGAAGAGCATCAGGTCTTCCATGTTCAAGCATTGCATTAATTCAGATAACCAACCCCTATAATTATAAACTTGGACATCCAGAATTCTCTGAAGACCCACCACTTTCCAGACTTTCCTCTCAAAATGGCATTCTTTAAAAACATGCATCACCGACTCCACCCCATTGCAGCGTTGACAGGAGGACGAGATGCTATGAATTCTCAACTGCAGAATTTCAGTGACAGGCAATGAATTTAAAGCTGATCGCCACGGTAAACTTTTTATCCTTGGGGGCACTGTAATACTCCAAAGAGGTTTCAAAAATCAGGATTCTAGGCCCTCAGATGTAGTGCCGACGGGATCTCTAATTCAAATTTAAATGTACAAAGATAAGATTTCTCTTTTCTTTAAAAAAGAAGGTTCCAATTTATTACTAGCATTTTCGATATTTATGTGAGTTTATTATTTTATAATATATGATATGATATGATATCAAGAAAAAAAATGGCAAGCGACATCAACGAGAAAAATGAAAAATTAGATTTTTGATTCCTTTATAGAATCTATAAAGAATTAAGCAAATAATTTTCAAAAAGTGTCATTTCTTTCGGATATATCTATATATATATATATATATTGTTAGTTATATTTTTAATCACCCTTTTGTTGTAATTTTTTTTTCAATAGATGATGATGTATATTTCTTATAGTCAATGCATAATTAATTAATGAAAAGTAGCGGTGAGCACGGTTAACGAAAAATCGATCCGAAATCGAACCAATTTTCAAGTTAACCGAACCAAAATTTTAGCTTTATAATTGTTACTTTAAAAACCGGTGGTTAACAGATTCGAAATCGAAACTATATATATATATATTTTCAATTTTACACTTATAGTTTTTAATTTTTGTGTAATTTATAAATATTATGATATATAATTTTGTAAAATATATATTTTTAGTAAATAAACATTAAAATTATGTGCATAATTAGCGTTCTATTGTTAGTTTTATATTGAACATTTTTAATTCTTATAATTAACTATGGAAATTTTATTTTTATTTTGATTATTTTAATGGATATTGTATTTAATTGATATTTTTTCATTTTTAAAGCATTTTTAACTATTAAAAATAATATTATAAATTTTATAATTTATTAAATTTATATATTAAAATTTTTCAGTGGTTAATTAACCGATCCGAAAAATCGAGTTAAAAATCGAAACTGATATAACGGTTAACCGGTAGTAATGGACTGGCTTGAGAAAATTATTAATAGATTGATAAACCGGTCCATGTGCATCCCTAATTGAAAGAATCAGATTTTATTGAATTATTAGCACAAAATCTTTAACTTTATCTTTAAAATAATACTTACTACTCATAAATTTTTTGTGTAAAAATTAAAAAATCAAGAACTGAATTTAAAAATTTAGTAAGCAAAAAAGCAATCTGAAAAGAAGAATCAAAGAATTGAAAAAGAAAAAAAAAATTCTGCAATGTGACATTGATACGTGTGAGGCATAAATAAAATATATGCCATAATGACAAAATGAAATTTAATTCATTTTATTCAAGAGATTAATGTAAAAGAAAATATAAATAAAACTAGGGATGAGAATAGACATGTTAACCGGTCTATTAATAATTTTATGAATCAGACAATTAATTTCGGTTAATTATTATATTGATTTCAATTTTTAACCAATTTTTTCGGATCGGTTTATTGGTCAACCACTAAATATTTTAACATATAAATTTAATAAATTATACAATTTGTAATATTATTTGAATGGTTAAAAATACTTTAGAAATGGAGGATTACAAATTAAATATAATATCCATTTAAAAGAATCAAAAGAAAATTAATTTTTTATGATTAATTATGAGAATTAAATATATTCAATATAAAACTAAGAATAGAGTGTTGATTATGTATATATAATGAATAAATAATAGTAATAAAATAATAATTTTCGTGTTTATTTACAAAAAATATATATTATAATAATATTTTAGAAAATTATATATCATAATATTTATAAATTACAAAAGTGTTGAAAAATTTAAGCGTAAAATTTAAAATATAATATAAAAAATGCATATAGATCAGTTGACTATTAGTCAACGGTTAACTGTCGATTTTTAATAATAGAAACTGTAAATCTAAATTTTCGATTTGGTTAACCTAAAATAGATTTGATTTCGGATTGGTTTTTCAATTAACAAAATTTTTTGATTTTTTTACTCACCCTTAAATAAAGCTATACATATAATTATTCTAGAAAGAAATCTTGATTATTTTATTTATATTGTTTTACTTTATTTGATATGTGCTCCAAATATATCATCAATGTTTTTTCCATTTACATTTTATTTAAATTATTAAAATAATTTTTAGTTTTATTTTTTGCAATCATAAATAAATTATATATACATAGAAAAATATTGCAAAATTTTAAATTCCTAACATCTTAACTCTCTCGCTTCTCTTTTTTGTTGTTCATCCTTCTTATTTGTTGCGCTCTTTGTTTAATTCAATCTATTTATATTGCTATCGGCTTTCTAACTCTGGCAACATCTTTGTCGGTTATCTCTTCACCTTAAAATTCTCTCCTAACTCCAATTTAAGGTATGCTATGTAATACCCTCTATACCAGTTCTATAGCTCCTGCATGACATCTCGAGACTCATGTGCCCAATACCTATGTCAAATCATTCCATTCCAGCATTCTTATCGGCATAGGTGGAGCACAACTCATTATGGTATATATGGGTCAATTTCATTCATAGTCACCGAACTTACGTCTAATCATCCAAAAGTAACTGACTTATTTTTCGTGACTTAAATGTCATTGAACTTATCACATTTTTGCAGAAAAGTCATCTTGACTAGTTTTTGACGATAATTTTTACTAAAATGCTGATGTGGCATGCCATGCCATATGCCTGGATACACGTGGCATAACACATCAACAATCATATCACCGAAAGATGTCACATATGTCCATGTATATGATGTGGCGTGTTGATGTGCATGTGATGTGGCCTCTTCGGGTGATGCGAATACTGATGTGTCATGCCACGTGTATCCAGACATATGATGTGACGTGCAACGTCAGCATTTTGGCAAAAATTATCATTAAAAACCGGTTAAGATGACTTTTCTGCAAAAAAATAATAAGTTTAGTGACATTTAAGTCACGAAAAATAAGTCAGTTACTTTTGGGCAATTAGACGTAAGTCCAGTGACCATGGATGAAATTGACTCTCATACATATAGAACCTGTTGCTTTCATGTCAAGTTAGATTCATGCAACAATTTATGCTTATACGATTTCACGCTATAAAATTTCATTTCATATATCATATAAAACAATTATAAAATTATATTTACATTATGTAATCATTTATGTACATCTCAATTCATAATACAATTCAAAATATATTTATATTACATATGTTATTACACAAAAATTTATACATATCCAAAATCCTCATGACTTTATTAGTTGGCTTTTGATATTGCAGCTTGTCCTTATGAAGAATTCTTATCCTTTTCACATATATGGATTAACATCAGTGCTAATTTTAAGAAGTTAGTAGGGAACACTTAACTCTCAATGACCATCCACAAAAGTTTCTCGCCAATCGCACAAAACAAATATAATATAATCACATCAATATCAAAGCATAATAAAATAACAACAACCTTACATTTATGTTTATGAATATTATTTATGTCACATGTAGTTATCAATCTAAATATTTATCTTTATATATGAGATTTATAATATGCATTTCTTGTAGTGCTTCTTTTGAGGGCCTTTACTGTTACCATACATACCATATTGATAGTAAACAAAATCAAATTATCCATCTTTTGCCTCCATTATTGAAGAATCTATCAAGCTTGGATATTATATGTAATACCCTAATTTCTAACCCATTCACATTGTTGCATTTCATGCTTAATAGGAAAATTCGATCACTTACTTACATGCCATGCATATACATTCTATAAGCAGGATATTCATAAATGTCACATAGTAACATTGTAACTGTTTTACAAGTCATAAATAAATTTACTTAACTATTGGCTTACAGATATCTTACAATTATATTTACATATTTATCTCAAATATTACAACAAAACTTAAACCTTATAACCCGAAGTTTCTCTTTTTGTGCTGGCCTTTAGATATGTAGATTATTTTTTAGGATAACTTCCTTCTCCTGAACCTATATGGATAAAACCCGTGCTAAGCTAACAAGCTTAGTATGGAACTAAAGCAAGAGGATAACTCATCACGCAAGTCGTCACAACACACACATTCATATAGTCATACACATATGCACATAGTACTTAAAGTAATTTATAAGAAATGTGTTCAAGCTTACAAATGTCCTAATTACCCATTTCATTCAAATATCAACTTACTCTTTCCTTCTAATCATTTATATTTCCTTTAACTCTTATATTCATCTAGGTGTGAATAAACTCCTTATGAAGCCAAGTATGTATACCTATAATATCAGCTTATTTTAGTACAAATTATATGTAATCAATACATTTTCATGCAAGCTTTTAAGGTGTATTAGCATAACTTTATAAAATTTACATGCATCAATCAGAACACTTACATAATAATTTATAAATTATAACACAACTATATGTATTAGGTATACTACACAAAGTCAAACAATATACATTTATATATGCATTTTATAACACCCTTTGTATAATTGCACTCCATATATACATAATCCATAATTTCAATTGTACGTAATTCATATTGTATCTTTCCCCTAAATTCATATTATTTTCCATTTTGTAACTAGGAAAAGTTTCCAAACATGCCTATTTCATATCATATAATTGTCATTATATTCATATGTGTGCATTCTAGTAATATTATAAGTATAAGTCCAAATATAACGGTCTTTTAATTATGCACTCAATAATATGTGTAAACATCATTCAACTCAAACCATGTATTTTTTATATCATTATCGTCATATTTCTTATAGCAATGCATTAATCATTTCTTTTAATAGGCCTGTATCTTTCTAAGAATGCAGCTAACAGGTTATACTATGGTACCGGAAGCCACAAATCAAGATACTTGTAGGTATCAATCATAGGGACCCAGAGTCAATACCATACTATGAACCGATCATATGGACCCAAATAGGACCAATGTTGTATTATAACCCAATAGGGTCAAAACTATGGCAGATGCAATATACTCTTATAGGCTTGCCTATCTATCCACTTAATTTGGATCTCTAAAATCTAACCTATAGGTAAAACAGTTGTGCTAGATCAAGTTAACAGATTTTTGCTATCTTAAGGATAACTCTTATATTTTGGTTCTTATGCCCCATTAAACATTGTATCCATGTTTCCATCTCATTAATACATGCCATCTCAATGCATTATACAGAAATAAGCACATGCACAAAAATTTTAGGAGTTCCTATACCTTTTATGAAATCAAAACACCTTCTTCAATCCCTCTCAACTACTTTTCCTTTTATGTAGAACAAGTTACATATGTGAACACTAACCTACTCTCTCAAATTTAATTTTTATCATATAGAACAAAATAAGAAATTAAGAGGGAGTTCTTACCTTAGGGAGAAAATAACAAAATAAGAACAAAATACCAACCACTAAATTATATCTCTTCATAAATCATATGTTTCAAATTAAGGGTTATTTAGGGAGAAAAATGGTTGCCTTCATTCTCTAGAGTGGTAGGCCAACCATTCTCCTTAAATCTTTTATGCTTTCTTCTTTTCTTAGGAGAATTCTAAGGAATCTAGGTGTTCTTACCTCATTGGCCCACTTGTTGGCCCTAAATAAATTTCCCTTTGTTCCTTCATTCTCTACCATTTCTTATTGTTATCCTAAAATTTTCTTTCTTGTATTTCATTTGAATCCTTTATATTTATATAATTCCAGTATATGACTTCTTGTATGACATTTAAACATTAAACATATCATGTTATATTTGATTAAATTTATAAAATTAATAATTAAACTTGTATATTCATATTATACACATATAGGCAATGAATATGCAATAAATCATTTATATAGGTACAAACTTCCTTTAGCATGCTTTATTTTCAATCCTACACTATAAGATTTAAACACCTAAGTCATATGTGATGAGTTATGATTCACTTATTTCTAGGTGTTTGCAAAGTTTTGTGAATATTAGAGAAGGTTTGGTTCAGTTTTGGTTGCATTCGGGAACAAAATGTCTAATAAAGGCATATGGGACAATATAAGGACACATGATAGGGAAAATAGTCACTAGCTACAACCTTTAGGATGCAGCTAAAAAATGTTCTTTTGTTGATGCTTTCCTCATAAGATGAGCCTCCTATGATCATGTTGATAACTCCCAATCTCTACCTGGGCCTCTCGGAGTCCTTAGGTTTCCTTTTTTCATCATTATCATCATTACAATCTGATTGGCCTTTTCCTTCATTAGTTGGCTTGCAGGAACCTATCAGCATTGGGCCTAAAAATCTCTTCAAAGAGTTTATTGGCAGGAGTTTTTTGATCTTTTCTTTTAACACATTGCAATCATCCATGGTGTGGCCAACATCTTTCTGAAACTGATAGTATTTGATTTACTTCCTAGAGGTATATACCCGATCTGACATCTTTTTGGGCTAGTTTCATTTAGTGTGCTTCTCTTTTATCCACATCAAAAATTGTGATGAAGGAGCGTTCAATAGTGTAAATGTTTTGGCTATATTGCATGCATAACATTCAATCCTATCATGCTCACTCTCCCTTCATTTTCCCTGCTTTTTTAGGAGCTTCCCTTTTTTGGGTCTTCTATTCCTCCTGTCATTCCCCAATCAGTGGACTCCTATTTCTCCGATCATTCCACTCGATCGGTTAAATCCTATTGGCCTTTATTAGTCTTTCACTTGCTCTTAATGCATCATCTAATAGGATAAAATGGTTTGCCTCGATCCATTAAATTTATAAAATCTATCGACTAGTAAGTGATGATAGAGTCAAACAGTTGTGGACATGTATTATTTCTCACCAAGATATATGCTACTATGTTAGGATGTACATGTTTTATTCCTCATGCCAAAGTTTAAAACCTATCGATGAAGTCTTTTAGATTTTCATCAGGTCTTTACACCAAGTTGCATAGATCGTTGACTGTCTTGGAGGTTTTGATTTGTATTATGAATTTTGTGATAAATAGATCCTTGAGTTGCTTGATGGTGTGGATCGATTCTAAGGGTAGATCGTGGAACCAATCCAAGGCATCACTTGTAAGAGTAGTTTAAAATACCTTATCGTCGAAACAGCATATTTGTATATGAGTCAGATATTCATAGATATGAAATTTTGGGTTAGATTTACATATATATCGAGGTATTTTTATTCCTCTAAATCTATTTGGGAGTTTGGATTCTCTTATCTCTTTACTGAAGGGTGAAAATATATTCCCTTTAAAAATTGATTTTTTTTGGATGACCAAAACCAAACTTCTTAACTTGCTATATGAAACAATACTCGTTCTTATCTAACACACCATTTTCATTATTTTCTTTTTCCTTTATTACCAATCTCCTCTTAAGAGTGCACATAAATCCCAAATCATCACTTATTTCCAAGAAAGGGGATCATCTTAATGCAAGAATCATGTGGTGTCTCCTCTTGGGGGTACATATATAGCCAAGATCATTATACTTGTTAGCTAAAGGAGATCACCTTGCCCTATTGTAATCAACATCATATTCTTCATACATCTGTCCTTTACCCTTTCTTTTATTAGATTATTAAAAATTTAAATAGGTTCCTATTATGCTTTTTTGCTCTTCGATCTTTATTCTTGCATTCCTTAACCTATACATTCTATGGCTCTCCACTGCTGTATCTCTATTAGAAGTTTAAGGCCACTTGGCCTTTTTTATTATTTCCAACATCTGCTTTTTAAAATCACTCAAGATAGCCTTAAGGTCTTTAGTTGTCACTAGGGTATAGTTTGGCTAGGCCACGAGAGCATTATTAAACCTAGTAGCAAATTATTAATAGGAGTTCTTATCAGAGATCTCTGTAGAGGTCTATTTGGAGACCTTATTGGGGGCTTTAATAGAGTCCTAGGTAGGGGTCTTATTGGAGACCTTGATGGGGATCTGTTGAACTTCTTTTCAACTTGGGATCTTAATCACCTTTTATCCCTATTAAATTGATCCTTGGTTCTAGAGTTTGAGTGTTTCGACATGGCTATAAATGTTCCTCTCAATGAAAGTACCAAATGATAATCCTAAGAATATCAAAAGTAGGAAACAGTGTGAACCAATTAGGTTATGAGTGATCTAAAACCTATAAGAAGGCTAGTCCGGTTGGTCTGAGCTTTAGCACTCCAAAGTTTAAGTTAGTAAGAGACTTAAAGAGATAAAGTAAAGAGAGAGAGAGAGTCTCAAGAGTGCAATACATAGAGCCCTCAAGGACTGAGCTATTAATAAGAGATAAGGCCTACTAGGTAGGGATACTTGAGTGGGAGTGGTTGGTAGGTAAAGGGTAAGGTCTGATAGTGATTTGAATTACCTTTTGTTAAAGCTTTAGCTCACATGACCAATTATGCTAAGTTCATGAAAGAACTTTGTTCTAATAAAAAGAAATTAGAAGGATATGCAACTATGCAACTCATAGAGAATTGTAGTGCAATTATCATGAATAAGATTCTGGAAAAATTGGAAGATCCAGGTAGCTTTACTTTACCCTGTGAAATTGGTGAGATTTTTGTTGGGAATGCCTTGTGTGACTTAGGAGCCAGCACTAACTTGATGCCTTATTCTATGTGTAGAAAACTCAATTTAAGCGATCTCAAGGAGATAGGAATGAGACTTCAGCTTACGGATAGATCAATAAGAAAACTAAAAGGAGGAATTGAGGATTTATTGGTAAAAGTGGGAAAATTCATTTTCCCCGTGGATTTCGTGGTCATGAAAATGGAGGAGGATAGAAAGGTGCCACTAATTATAGGAAACCATTCCTGAACACCACAAAGGCTCTGATAGATGTTCATGGTCAAAAAGTCACCATTCGATTCAACGAGGAATTTATGTTAGACATGAATAAAGCTCAAAAGTATCCATCAAGTGACTTGGAGGAGTTGGTCTATTTCGTGGACAATATGGATGAATGTGTATAGGAAACTCAAGAAAAAATGTTGCTAACTGATCCAGTGAATTCAAGTTTGATGCATTCGGTGGAGGATGAAGAGTTGGATGTAATAGAAGGAGAATTGATAGCAGCTGTGGAGAAGGATTTTAAAGATGAGAAATTGAAGAAAAATAGAACTACTTTACAAGAGGGGAATTCAAAATCAAAACTTAAACCCCTTCCTCCTCATTTAAAGTATGTATTTTTGGAGCAAAAAGCAAAGCCAGAAATTATCTCTTCTTTGTTTATAGGTTTTGAAGAGAAGACACTGCTCAAAGTGTTCAAAAAGCATAAAGAAGCGATATGATGGGAGACATCAGACTTAAAATGTATTAATCCAAGTTACTGCAGTCATTGGATTCCTATGGAGGATGATTGCAAACCAGCAACTCAACCCCAAAGAAGGCTCAATTTGGCTATACAAGAGGTTGTCAAAAAAGAGGTACTCAAATTGCTTAATTCAGGTATAATCTATCCAATCTCTAATAGTAAGTGGGTTAGCCCAGTGCAATGTGTCCCTAAGAAAGGGGGAATGATAGTGGTTAAGAATGAACTTGATGAACTCATTCCAACTCAAACAGTTACGGGTTGGAGAGTATGCATGGATTATAAGAAATTGAACCATGCCACTAAAAAAGATCATTTTCCATTGCCATTTATTGATCAGATGTTAGAAAGGTTAGCGAGAAATAGGTTCTATTGTTTCTTAGATTGGTATTTGGAAGATTTGCAAATTCCCACAACCTTTACCTACCCTGATGGCACATTCACTTAGAGGAGGATGCCCTTTGGACTGTGTAATACGCCGGTTATTTTTCAGCAGTGCATGATGGCAATTTTCCATGACTTTATAGAAAAATTTATGGAGGTGTTCATGGATGATTTTACCATTTATGGGCTAAATTTTGAGTGCTATTTAGAACATCTTGATTTGGTGCTAGGTAGGTGTAGAAAGACCAACTTGTTACTAAATTGGGAGAAGTGCCACTTTATGGTAAGGGAAGGCATAGTTTTGGAGCACAAAATTTTAGAAAAAGGGATTGAGGCAGACAAAGCCAAGATAGAAGTTATAGAGAAGCTCCCACCACCAACCAATGTCAAAGGAGTTATGAGCTTTCTAAGGCATGCAAGTTTCTACCATAGGTTTATAAAGGATTTTTTAAAAATTGCAAAGCTTTTATCTAATTTGCTAATGAAAGATGCTCCTTTTCAATTCACTGATAAATGTTTGTTGGCTTTTGAATTGTTGAAGCAAAGGCTTATTTCAGCCCTGATGATCATATCTCCGGATTGGAATTTGCCTTTTGAGCTAATGTGTGATGCAAGTGATTTTACAGTGGGAGCGGTGCTCAAACAAAGGCAAGAGAAAGTGTTTTGTGAAATTTATTATACAAGCCACACTTTGACAAGAGCTCAAGTCAATTATACCACAATTGAAAAGGAAATTTTTGCCATTGTATTTGCCTTAAAAAGTTTCGATCATATTTTCTTGGAGCAAAAATTATGGTGTGGTCTGACCATACAGTATTAAGATATCTCTTTACCAAGAAGGAATCCAAATCGAGATTTATAAGATGGGTGCTCTTGTTGTAAGAATTCAACTTGGAAATTAAGGACAAGAAGGGGGCCAAAAATTTTATGGCGGATCATTTATCAAGATTGGACCATGATCATATTGAAAAGGGGAGATTTTAGATTTATTCCTTGATTAGCGTATTTGTGCCTTGTTTGTTTGTGAAGTTTTCATACCTTGGTTCGCTAATGTTGCAAATTTTCTCGCAGATGGTTATATGCCAAGGGACTTCACATGGCAACAAAAGGAAGAAGCTGAAAGCTGATGCGAAGCATTACATTTGAGATGATCCTTATCTTTTCCGCCTTTGTACTGAGAAGGTACAAACCAAATAAGAACAAAAGGAGATTATCCAAGCCTGTCATAGTGGAGAAGCTAGTGGGCATCATGGACCAAACCACACGATATCAAAGATTCTATCTTTTAGATTTTATTGGCCCACTTTGCTTAATGATGTTAAAATGTTTATTCAATCTTGCGATCGATGTTAAAGAGTGAGAAATATATATAAGAGAGATGAGATGCCATTAACCAATATGCTTGAGGTAGAGTTGTTTGATTTGTGGGGAATATATTTTATGGGACCTTTATTCGGTCTTCTATGGATTTGAATATATCTTGGTGGCAGTAGACTATGTGAGTAAGTGGGTAGATGCTATGGCCACTAGGACTTGTGATGCAAAAGTTGTCTTAGAAGTTTTAAGAAAGAATATATTCACCCATTATGGAGCCCCGAGAGCTATCATCAGTGATGGTGGGAAACACTTTGTTAACCACCATTTTAAAGCTTTATTGAAAAAATTTGGAGTAAGGCATAAAATCACTACCCCCTATCATGTCCAAGCTAATGGCCAAGTTAAGGTGTCTAACCAAGAGCTAAAAGCCATTTTGGAGAAAACGGTCAATGCATCTAGAAAGGACTAGTACCTTAAGGTAGATAAAGCTTTGTGGGTGTATAGGACAACATTTAAGACACCGATAAGGATGTCACCTTTCAGGTTAGTTTTTGGCAAGTCCTGTCACCTACTGGTGGAGTTAGAACATAATACATTTTGGGCTACTAAGTTTTTGAATTTTGATCTTGAGAATGCAGGAAAGTGCAGGTTTTTATAGATAAATGAATTGGAAGAACTTAGATTTTAGGCCTATAAACATGCCAAGAAGTACAAGGACAACATGAAAAACTGGCATGATCGTAGAGTAGCCAAGAAGGAATTTGTGCCCATAATAAAGGTGCTTCTTTATGATGGTAGAATGAGGTTATTTCCCAAGAAGTTGAAATCAAGGTGGAAAAGGCCTTTTGAGGTTACAGAAGTCTCTAGCTATGAAGCAGTGACCATTAAACATTCGGCAGAAGGTCATGGTTGTGAATTCAAAGTCAATGGTCACCGATTGAAGCCATATTTGATTCCAATTATGAGGCTGCATCAGTGATCCTCACTTTAGAAGATGACCCATGAGAGCTATCAAAGTCGAGCTGGTGACTTGTTAAACCCATAACTTTTTCTTACCTTTGAACTTAATTGCTTTTCTTTTTAATTTGCCTTTAATTTCTTGTAAGTTTAAATGTCTAGTGTTGTTAATTTTTATCTATAGAATGGTAATTAGTTGTGCTTGTTAGAGTGGAAAATTTTCAAGAATTTTGCTAAGAGAGGGAGAAATTTCAATATAATAGTGTAAATTTTTACTGGTCACAGTTGAGACAGAGTAGTCCCAGCCGTGTCCCATTCATTCTTGATAAGGCAGAATAGATGCACGGCTGAGACAACATTGTCCCAGCCGTGGCCAATATCATGTTCATAAGGCAGAATCGTGGTATGACTAAGACATTTAGGTTCTAACCATGCCACAAAAGAGAGGGAATTTTTTTTGAATAGGCTAGTGCACAACCAAGACCAACTGTCCCAACCGTGCCAGTTTGTTGCTTGGAGTCCAGAAGAGAGGTACGATGAGACCATAGTGTCCCAGCCATGGCTATGTTAAAATCTAATTAGTGGAATTTATTATCCCACAGTCGAGACTATCAAGTCCCAGCTATGGCTTGCTATTTACTTTCAAATCTAGAGGGGTAGCATAACAAAGATAACTTAGTCCTAGCCGTGCCTTTCACTATATCAAAACAGGGAGTTTTACTTTTATACATATCGTGGTTGAGACAAGTTTGTCCGAGTTATGCCTTGCAGGGTTTCTGTCGTGGCCATCTATATATAACCCAACCAATTGCAACCCCTCTGGTGTTTCTTTTTCAATTTTCTCTGTGCCTCTCTTTAAATTTTCGGCCATCATCTCTTTTTCCTCTCATTTTTGTTGCATTCTCTATTCACTCTCTTCAAGAATCAAGTAAGTCACCCTCTCTTTTCTCTCTATTTTAGTTTAACTCTTATTTTGCTTTAAGTTTAAGTTTGATTTTTTTTGTAGTTTTATTTCTCCATGTTTTGCATTTTTCTCTTTGCATTTTGTGTTTCCATCTTCAAGTTCTTGCTTCTTTAACTTTGATTCTAGGCTTGGTTATGATTTTTGTCATATAATCTGTTAGTTTCACGCATAAAGGTTGTGTTATTTGTTGTTTTTGTTGCCAAATGAATCATGCCCACCTCCTGTTCGATGAAATGCCAAAGAGAAGTAAGATAGTGGTTTTCCTTTAGTTATTTTGTTGCATGCCCTTTGTTTACCTAACACTCATGCCTTAAGGAGCATTTGACATGTATTTTTATGCTTAAAAATGGTAGAAAAGGCTAATGTAGGTTTTTGGCAAATAGATGTTTTAGGGCCATTTTGTTAACTTGTTGCTATCCCGATGTTTTTGTTCATGAATCTAGTTAATTTTATGCATGTTTTTGTTTAATCTATAAAAGTTATACTTTGTTAAAGGTCATTTGTATGGTTAAGCATGGTAGTTCTATTTTATTCCCATCTTTTATCTATATTTTTGTTCAAGAATGCTTTTGAGTTGTGCATTTATGTTTGTATATGCTTGTTCATCATGTTTTCGATGTGTTGTTTGTTTTTTTGCTTGTTTGTATATGGTAGTTGCTACTTACAATCTACTTATATAATTTTTGTTGTTCAAGTGCATTGTTTTGTCCTGAATTTCTTTTTAGTGCTTATATTTTGTGTTGTTTGTTATTGTAGGAGCAACGCCACCCAAGCGTGCCCGTATTGAAGCTGGATCATCATTTTCTACTCCTCAGGGGTCCTCCAAGCCCAAGGTGCCAGCATGGGTTCCAAACAAATTTGCAGATTGGTGGACTCTCTTCCACAAGCAGGATTATCTAGCCACCCCACACTTAGACATGGAATTGATGGCGGAACTAGGATTTAAAAATGAGATAGAAAGGTTAATTGATGGTGTAGGCTAGAGAGTTTTCTTTGAGAGAAATGAGAAAGTCTATCCTCACTTGGTCCATGACTTCTTGGGCATAGTAAAATTTAGAATTGGAGCAAACAGTCATGTTGACCCAGGCCATGTGAGTTTTTGGCTCGATATCATTCCTTATCAAATGTCTTTTAATGATTTCTCTAAGGTATTGGGATTCTATCAACATGCTGCTAGGGACATTCCTATTCTGAATATGCAAGAAATCTTGATGGGAATTTATGATCTCGAGGACCCTACCCACTTCAATCCTAAGAACATCAAGGCCCATCATTTGGGAGATCACCCTATGAGGATCATGCATCGTTACTTGGCCTTAGAATTTTTTTAGCCACTTTGAAAGGCCTGGAAATGTAAATGCAAGCGAGGCCATAATTCTTTATGCTATGCACAATGGTATCCGGTTGAATGGAGCCGCATTCCTTACTCAGAAAGTTACAGATTTGCACACCTTCATGAAGATGGATTCCAAGTTGGCACTTGGAGGTTTTGTCACTACATTAGCCCACTTTCATAAGCATCCAAAGCTTGGCACTTCAGTTGAAAATCCCATGGTAATTGATTGTAGAATGCTAAGAAATATGGCAATCCTGATTGACATCCTCACTTTCTAGGGCAAGGGTGTTTGGTGGTTTCAGACAGAGCCTTGTATAGGGATGCTGTGTGCAAGGGAGCTATGAAATTGGAAAGAGTTGGAGCTCATACAATTACCTTATCCCCTGAGTATTATACTGCTATTAACACCCGACTTGACGAGATCACTCAAAGGATGGATTCCAGTTTCACTTCAATCACACAGCATATGGATGATATTGTCACTACTCTTGGGATGTTACAATCCCAGTTTGATAGCTAGTTTCCACCTCCACCACTCCCTTCCTTGCAATGATTATGATTTTAGGGATTTTTTCTCCACTCATCATTCCTTTGTTTTTTATTCTCTTTTGGTCTTTTGCTGGGGATAGCAAAATTTTAAGTGTGGGGTAAGGGTTTAAGGATGAAGACCAATTAGATTTTCTTTATTTGACTATGTGGTGTTATTTTATGACTTTAGATTCCTAATCAAATTTGTTTCATGTTTGTCATATTTTCGTAGCTTTTTATCTTGTTTGTTTGATTTTAGTTGTAGTTTTTATCTTTAGTGTTTAAGTTTAATTTTAGTTAAGTACCTTCTAGTATGATGTTTTCAGTGTTTTTTGTTTAAATCCTTCTCTGTTAGTAAGTTTATTGCATTCTGCATTCCTTTAGTTTTGATTTAGAGTAGTTCTTTTTAATTCAATTTCATTTACTATTTTATTGTTTTCCTTTGCAAATTTGGTTAGAATACTTGTGTTTGTCGAGTTGTTAATTACTTTTGCAGTTAGCCTGAGCTTGCCAGTTAATCTTGAATTGAGTCAATTTGAACTCAAAATTTTAACTGCTTGTTTAGGAGGTGTAAGTAGCCAAAGAGTAGTAGCATTATTCAGTGAAGTTTTTCTTTTGAATTGATCTCGATTAATTATATACCATTCAATTTCTAACTTAATAAGTACAGTAGGCTAAGTTCTATGAAATTAAACCTAGTGAGTGAGGGCAATCGAGTGAAGGAGTTCTTGAATAGCTAGAACCTTCCTCATCACCCTTCGAAATGAATATTCAACTCAAACAAGATTAGGATATGACCCATATAGCCTTTCTTTGGTAACCAATTTTCAATTGACTTTTGACCTACCCTTGGTAAATTTTGCCATTGTTAGTCCCTTTGAGCTTAAATGGTATGCTAAAAGCATACTATTTATTTTTTTTATAGTGCACTAATGCTAAACCATATAACCTAATGCCTTTGTCTTTCCCATTTTGGAATTGGCCACTCTACGTTGGGTAATGAAAATTGCATGTTGGGTTTGATTCATTGGTTGCTTGTTAATCAAGAAATGAGGGGAACTGAAAAATTTTAAGGGTTGTGAGCTTAAATTTCTGAAAAATTTTAGGATATGGATGATAAAAATTAGTGCTTTTGGTGCTCCTCTCAGTAAGTGAATAAAACTTTCACTGTTAAAAAAATCCAGAAAAAATAGGGATGGGCTGCAGGAATTCCATTTGATTCATACTGCAGAAAATAAGTGTGGGGTACCTAGCGATTGAGGGAAGTATTAATTAGTTGAGCTAGGAGATTTTAGCTCTTACTCCCTAAGATTTTGAGAACTCATGTCCTGAAATTCATCTTCCTAATTGATAGTAAGAAAGCATAAATTTTGAAGAGTTATTTTTCTTAGGAAAGTTAGGTGGTATTTGTTTTGGGCAGTGTGGCTAATTCTATCTTGATGACTTTATCAATTTTCTTTTCTAAAGCCAATACCTTCACCCCATTACAACCTTATTGTAAGCCCTAGTGATCCTGTTTTGTTCTAATTTGTTTAGTGGAGAAGACCCTTGTGGTTTAGGTACTAAAGGAGAGACTTATGGCTGTTTCAACTTTTAAGTGCAAAACAAACATATTTTTAATTTGTTGCTTGATTGCTGGAGTTCACTGGCATTTTTTGGTTATGAAAAGATACAACTCTATTTTGTCCTAGTACACACACAAGAACTTGTTTGGTATAGATCACTTTGAGTCTTTTTGATTGAATTCTTCATCTGAGTGTCTTCTGCTAAGTGTTGCTAGGGTCTCTCTGAATTTGCCTGTTCTAAATTGGAGTTTGAGTTTTCAAGATTGTAGATGATTCATTTGCTCGAGGGCGAGCAAGGGGCTAAGTGTGGGGTAGTTGATAGCTTTGATTTTAATGTTTGTTTTTAGGATAATTTTGTGTTTTTTAGTGTCTCATCTTGCATGTTTTTAGTGTTTTTAGTATTAAAATATTTTTCCTATGTTTATTTTAGTTATTTTGATAAATTTAAAGTTTTTTGGTGATTAATGGTATTAATTTGAATTTTGTGCAAAAAAAATATGTTGGAGCATGGCTGAGACAATTTGTCCCCATCGTGTCCCATGCAAAAGTTCAAAGCTTGCCATTTCACAAAAGGTTGTAGATGAGACAACTTGCTCATAGCCGTGACCAATGTAGCCTGCGAAGATGTTTTGATCCATAATCTTGCCGTGGTTGAGATAAAATTGTCCTAGCCGTGCCCAAAGCAACCTACCACTCTGTCTTCTTATGTCTTAGCCGATACAAAAGTGTCCCAGCCATGTCTACTTTTACTTTATTTGTCTTTTACGTTATGGATAGTGAGTAGCCCTTTTTGTTGTTTGGGGAGCTTTGAATCCCCTATTCATAATGTGAATATTGAACATATTTTGATTTTTACATGAATGAATGGTCTATTTCACTGTTACTTAATTGTATCTCATGGTTTTTCAATTTATTAAGTTATTTTTCATGCATGGATGAATGGTTTTTATCATATGCCTTTGATGGGTATTGAGCTTAGTGGATTGGATGCTATGAATGATTTTGCTCAACTTTTCTACCATGAATGTTGTTTATTTTGGATGGCTCTGGAATGGGACTCTAACTGTGCGGTATTTGTGAAAGAGATGGGTTTTGGGTTGTTTGGCTTCAGAATGGGAAAGCAAACCAAACTTAGGATGTTAGACCCGTTCGTAGGCTAGTTGTTGGGCTGGCTCTAAAATGGGATGTTTAGCAACTAGAATAGCTGGCTTCGAAATTGGGTGCTTGGGTTAAGAGGGTTATCCCGAATTCGTTCATGTATACTTTTGGGTAAAATTAATTCACGTTGGGTATGGGGTGGATGAGTGAACCTGAGCAACATTTTTTGCATATTGATTTTTACACTTGTTAGTTTATCATAATTTAGCTCTTACTTAAGTTACTACTAGTTTAATTTTAATTTCTTCCCATCAAACATTTTAGCATTTAAAGTCTTCGTTTTAGATAGCCATAACACAATCATCAAACTTTTGGGAATTCTTTAGCATATAATCAACTGTCTCAACTTGTGCACATAATCCCTTGGGTACGATATTTGAGAGTCTTAAAAATACTCCACTTTACTACTTGTCGATCTAGTATACTTGCTAGGGTCGAAACAATTATTATTCATTTGGTAAAATTTTAGGTAGCATGACTACTTGTTTTTCATGCTTTCCAAATACCTGTATAGTCAAATACACTCCCAAAGAACAACCTCCTCCTCCTCCAAAGCTTCAACTATCATACAAGCACTTTTAAAAGTTCATTCCACAATCACATGCATATATAATATGTCCATACACATGATCATATTGTAACACACCAAGGTTATTCCTAGTTTACTGCAAAATATATACAAATATATTAATTTACATCCCACAAAAATATTAACTAAGTCCTTCTCCGCTATGTACATGCCATTCATGTCTTCAATCTTCGTTACCTGTCCTTGCACGTGGTAACAACAACTATGCGTTAAGCAATGGTATTGCTTAGTGGTGGACATAAGTACATAAAATTTCAATGCAAATAAAATACTAAGTATGTAAAATTTATGTTTTACCCTTATTGAACCATTTTTTTGTTACAAAATTCTATTCTTGCTTTTTTAGCTTTAATTATTTTATCTCACGATTTAAATATTCTTGTGTCTCATTTTACACATATTTCTCTATTTACATGATAGTTTACCATTTGGTACCTACACTTTTCTTTTCATCATGGTTAATCCGTTATCACCTTCAATTTACTCGTTTTAACTTTATTTTAATTTTATTCCATTATAAATGTAAAAATTCCACTTCAGTCCCTATTTTTTCATATAAAGTGGAAAATTTCAATTTAATTCCCAAGCTTCTCAAAAATTATGATTTTTTCCTAGTTAGGCTATTTATCATTTTTAACTTCCTTAATCAAATTTTATGATGCTAATTTATGATTTAGTCCCTATTTTCTCATGTAATTACATTTTATCCCTTTTAAATACTTTGATATAATTTTTCAAAATTTTCATACATAAATAACATAATTAACATTTTTATAGGAAAAATTACATTTTAGTCCTTATTTTTTCATAATTATAATTTTTTCCCTAGTATAGCCAGCGGAAAAACTCGAACCAATTATGCAGGATGAGGACTTCAATAATATAAATAGGGACCAAATAATTTGATGTGACCCTGCATCCCGGTTTTAAATGTGTCGGCAAACCAGAATATGTGCAATAAAATAAATCTCATGGTGCAACTGCTGTAATTGTGCCCCTATGGCCCGTCATTATATCATATGATCCCAGATTATCCACTGAATACTAAAGGCAAATTCTTTAACAACTTAATGCCATTTCTTATGTATATTCTCATGGTTTTCACATTATGTAACATCACTATATGGTCATTTCACATTTCCAATGGGTTATTCTTTATGTTTACATCAGGTACACATATGATTACACATGTAAGACATAAAAGTACATAATTTCCCACATGAATACCATTCGGCCACTTTGAGGTCACATACTTATGATGTTATTTTCTCTTTATTTGTATATCATACATGTTTCTAACATCATCATTAATGGTTCTACATGGTTACATCATCACTTTACATGTAAAATATCAAGTTATACATGTAATTACCATTTTGTATACATACATACCATCATGTCCACATGACATTTTTCATTATAACCTTTTCTAAAATGTTCCTTTAATATATGTTATGTGTTTTACATCATATATGCCTTTAATTGTTAAATTAAACTATATTAAAGCATACAAATGAATTTGACCACTTAGGTTCATAGCTTTCCAAGTTGTTTTCATCCTTGATTCATGGTTCTAACATGTTTAATCATCATTTTACCATACCATATCAAATTATTTTCCTATTTAACCTAAGTTACCTTAGTTATATTACGTAAAATCTAACTAAATTTTAATGAAATACATGAAATTAGGTGTAGATGAGTATCCATTAACCTTAAATGGCATAAAAGTCACCTAGACTTTCTTCTCCTTTCCTTTTCCTCTTTTGGTTTGCTTTTCCTCTTAGTTTTCCATTAATTGGTTTAATTTTCTCTTACCACCACACTTTAATTTCTCCTATACTTTTTGCTTCAATCTTGTGTCTAGGATGAAGAGGGGTTTTTCTTATGTATCTATATGAAATTTTAGCTCACAATTTGATAGGAATTGAAAGAAAAAGGAAGAAAAATTATGAGAAACCAAAATGGTGATGGTTCAGATTTCTTATAGAAAAAAAGTGAAGATGGCCAAATTTTACTATGATGTTAAAGGGTTCTAGACTACTCTAAGGTACCTTTATATACCCCGAAGCAATGGCCAAGATTCCTCCATTTGTAATGAAATCCAAAGGCTTACTTTTAAACCACTTATCACCCATTCATTGGTTCCTACCTTCACTCACACCAAACCAATTCTAACATACCCTATATTTTAATGATATTTATACTCTTTTTCATTTAAAATATGATAATTAAGTCCCCTATTTAAATTAACCTTTATATTCCACTCTTTATCAAGAGTTAATGTTCTAGTTGTTAGATTGACATAAAAATTTTCCCCATATACGTAGATATATACAGGAAGGTGTGTCTAAAATTTCAAGCCATTCCGATATCATTTCAATATACTTTTATTTTTAGAGCCAATTTTTACCAATTCAAAATCTGAAATTCTAAAACTGTCAAAAATGCTATTTTTCACTTTCCTGAGTTCACTTATGCTATTTATGATGTATGTGTGAAGTTTGAGTATCATTAGAGATCTTTATGCCACTCAAACATTTGTTCAAACCTATGGTCAAACCCTTTATTGAACCGTGAAATTTTTCTTTATTTACTTATTTGGAAACCTATTTGATCTCAATTTCTCCCCAAACTATACCATTGGACTCCATTTAACTCAAACTACTTTACCAGGTGTTTAACTCACATTTCCCAATAGGTCACCCATCATCCAGGTTGAGCATGTTTAGCTTTTGAACACTGTTAAAATTTTATATCTTATACTAATGCAATTACCCCGAAACTAAACCTAGGGCTACCATTCATGCTCTAGAATATATCATACATATCAAATTGAAATTTTGGGCATTACAGTGCTACTCCACTAAATAAAAATTCATCCTTAAAATTTACCTGGAGTGAACAACTGGGGAGGCTATTTTCTTATGGTTTCCTCTGGCTCCCAAGTGGCTTCTTCTATATTGTGTCGGGTCCATAGTACTTTAACAAGTGGAATGCATTTGTTCCTGAGCTACCTAATCTCCCTATCTAGATTCTTTACTAGTTCCTCATTGTAAGCTAGATCAGGTTGCAACTGAATCTCTGCTGGTGTGATAACATGGGAAGGATCCGATTGATACCTCCTTAGCATGGATACATGGAACACATCATGGACCTTTTCCAATTTTGAAGGCAGTTTGAGCCTGTAAGTAACAATTCCACTCCACTACAATACCTCATATGGATCGATAAATCTAAGGCTAAGTTTGCCCTTTTTGCTGAATGTCATAATCTTTCTATATGGAGAAACTTTCAGAAAGACATGTAGGTGGTCGCCCTTCTCCCACTAGTGACCTTTGAACACTTCCTTTGGCTGGTGAAGCTTTTATAGGTCCACCTCTACCACATCCTTTAACTGCTAAATTAAAGGGTCTATCTGATATGGCCACTGATGCATATGGGCAATCCCTCTGTAAATGTTTATATGATCCACACCTCAAATATGCTTCGATTAATCTCTAACATTCTCTTGGGTGATGTAACCAATAATGCTCACATATTGGATTAATGTATCTAGTTGAACCTCGAGGGTTACTAGCAAAGGAGGTTGTGGATGGAGCAACTCATGTTGTAGACTTTGACTTTGGGCTGGAGCTGATGTAGGAACCTATGAAGCAGCAGTGGAACCCCTCTGTTTCTTACTGGGACCACTAGGAGTGTCTTCTATAGATGGTTTCCTTCTTTGCTTGAATCGGGCCTATTGACTGGCTTTTTCATTTTGTATTACTTTAATCCGTATAGTTGCATGCACTAATTCCATTTGATCTATTTATTCATGCACTGCAAAAGCCTTCCTGATGTCATTATGTAGGCCTTGCTCAAACAACTGGCATAGCTTTTCTGGAGGAATTTGGTAACCTTCCATATATGCACTTAGCCTTTCAAATTCTCAATCATATTCTTGTGTTGTTATGTTGCCTTGCCTTAATCTCTAAAATGCACTTTCTATGGCTCGATGATGTTCTTTTCCCACATATTTGTTGTTGAATTGTTGAAGAACAATGGCCAGATCAGCTGAAAATAAGAAAATTTTATGGTTTCGGTTTAGATAGTACCCTGATTAACTAAGATTTGACCAAAATTTTAAAAATAGCAAATGACCTCTAAAAATCACCAGAATTTTCAAATATACATTAAATAAGATGTAGAATTATATGGTAATAAAAAATAAATTTTTTGTTTAGTTTGAAAAATTGGATTACCGAACTGGTAAAAGTGAACCAGATAAGGAAGCAGTCTCTGATTGACTCAAAAATATTCATGGAGCCTAATGAATAAAATTTAAGGATCATGGAAGTATTTTTAGGAAGGTTTGAACTCAGTAAGTAAGAGAAAAATAATGATTTCATTTTAAATATTAACCGATTAACTATGGGTTTCATCGAGGCTTTAAAAATAGTAAATGATATTTAAAAATTGTAGGAATTTCTACTTAAGCTCTAATAATTATTTATAATTATTTGATGGTGAAAAAGTGATTTTATGGCAACAACGAAAATTTGCTAATGGGGCCAGTTTGAGTGAATAAGACCTGAAACGAACTCTAATTGAGTTAAAAATTTTTATGGAGGCTTAACTTATTATGTTAAGAAATATGAAATTGATTTTGAGTGAATTTGAGCTTGAAAAGAGAGAGAAATAATTTAGAGTGCATTAAATGGGCTTAAAAAATCAAATTAGGCTTAATTAGGCCAAACTACTTTAGTTGAACCAAGTCCAGCCCAAACCAGTCCTATAAATAGTCTAAAAATATAAAATTTTCTAAAAATTTCACCTAGATTCTCCCTCTCTCCCATTTCTTCTTCTTGGTCGAATTGGTCATCCTTGCTCCTATGGCTTTCTTTGTTTTCTCTAACCAAATATTCCATTAAATCAACTTACCCCAAGTGATTTTTAGCCCCTAAATTCAGTTATCTTGATCTCTAGAGCTTATTTAAAGTTGAGGAGATCATAGAAATCAAGTGGAGAAAAAAGGATCAAAAATCAAGTAAGTGATTTTGGTGAAAATAAATTGATTTAATGAGTTTTATGGATAGAATTATGACTAAATATTATTGTTATGTGGTTATATTGAATTAAGGAATAAGGAAAAATGAGGTTTCTTCTGCTTAAAAATTTAGATTCAAAGAAGGAGGAAGTTATTTTTAAAAGGTGAAAAATAAAGAAAACAAGGAGTAGATGTTAAAAAATAAGAATTCAAGGTTAGTGGATGCAATATCCCTTATTTTTCATCAAATTTCCATAAGTTAACAATTATGTTTAGTATGCTTTTTAATGAAATATGAATGGAAAATTGAAATTAAGGTTATAGATATGTGGATAGAGCTTATGAATGAAAGTTTAAAAGCTTAAAATGGATAAAAAAATTTGATAAAGCTTATGAATGATAGTTTAAAGGCTTAAAATGGAGAAAATAAATTTGGTACTTAAATTAAAGGTGAGGCCATGTATATACATAAAATTATAGTTTGATGAATTATGTAAAAGAGTGGAATAAATGATTTCAATTGGATAAATGATAATTTTAAAAAAGAAGTAATTGTATTAATGAGGTTACAAATAAAGAACAAATAATACGAAAGATAATGTAGTGGAAAAAGAATTGAATGTGGAATTGGAGCATGATAGCCGAATAGAGTTTTGGCTAGAAAATTAAATAATTGAAATTTTAATAGACATAACACTTTAGAACAAATATAAAAAAATTTATTAGTAATTTTCAGGGAGTATATTATATCTAAAGTGATAAATTATAGAAAATGTGTATCTTAAGTTAAATCTGAGCATATGAAAGTGTGAAATAAATAATATATGATATAAAGATTGAAATGTATGAAAAAATGAAAAATGATGATAGCGACATCAATTATAAAGATAGTAATATTAGGCAATAGTGGAAAAATATGTGAGCAAATTTAAATTATTATAGTAATATGCATATAATGTATGGTTATAGAATGATAATTGCATAAGAATGTTAAGTGGAGTGACAATGTATTGCTATCCAAGATAAGCCTAAAAAAATGATTGAGGGCTTTTAAAATGAATTTAGACATGAAAAGAAGTGTCTATAAATTTATTAAGAATTTTATGGAATATGTATGAATATATTCAAGTTTGAAATTTTATTATGTTTAAAATGAAAATAATTAATTATGACAAAGCAATTCATAAATTGAATGGAGATGGTGAATTATAGTAAGATAATTCACAAAATATTCAAAGTGATAAAAAAGTGGAATGATCGGTGTATTGACATGTAAAAACAAGTGAAAAGGTTGTGAAAAGTGACTTTGAAGTAAATAAGAAATTTTGCCCTTAGTAATGGTCAGACAATTTAAATCTTGTTCAGAATATAATTAGCAAGCCATGGGGATACCCATACCACGGTACAAGTTTTGGTAATTTAGTTTTCAATGGTAGGACCGTAATGATCTCCTACAGTTTCTATCTAATTGTCTGTTCTGATCTGAGGTGGATTAATGCTTTAGGGTCTTCCCCTATTGCATTGTTGTAGGTCCGTGGGGTCCACATCCCATATATCGGATCTAAAGATTTCTGCCAGAATTGTATTATGGGCATAATGATAAAAGTGACTAAAAATGCAAAAAAAATGGAGTGAAAATTTAAAGTTGAATGAAAAAGGACCTAAATGAAAGAAAATGAAAAGTTTAGGATCAGATTGGTAATTTCCCTAAATAACAAGTTTAGTGACCAAAAATGGCAAACTATTGAATAAAAGGAGTAAAAATAGTGCATAAATAGCCTAAAAATGAACTTTTATAATTTTAAAGGACCAAAATGTAATTTAACATGAAAATATCAAAAAAAAGGACCAATTGGTAATTTGTATGCTAAATAATGAGTGTAGAGTGAAAATGAGTCAACTAGTGACAAAATTGTATATAAAGTTTAAAATTGACAATTTTTTAAATAATTAAAAAGAATTAAAATGGTAAGCCTTAACGGTAAGTGTGGCAAAAATAAGAAAACACTTTTGGAAATATGCAACAAAATAAATAACTAAGTGATTGAATGAATAGTGCATGTCTGAACGTTTAAATGCTTGTGTAATAAGTAAAAGTATGAAGGTTAATTTCCCAAGTGGAAATGAAATATAAGTGAACTTAATTGTAAAGTATGAAAAGAATTGGTACTAGAATGTAAAGTGGCAAGAAAATAGTATGTTAAGGATCAAAATTGCAAATTTTATAATGACCAGTAAATGAAATGCATAAATGAGTTCAACTAGTGATATTAAAGTAATTAATTATAATTGAAGGACAATATTGTATTTCAATGAAAGTTAAGAATATAAATGATCAAATAGGCAAATTAGTGGTTTAATGTATAAGATAATGGTTTAATATGGATTAACATGTGAATTTCCATAAAAATAATATATTAGTGATTAAATGAGAGATTGCACGTTAAATAGAAAATTAAATGTGAAAGTAAAGATGAGTAGTGACACTAGTGTAAATAAGTGATAAAAAAGGGCACTATCGTAAATTAGTGAAAGTGCAAGGACCAAATTGTAATTTAGCAAATGAAATGTTAATTGATGGATAAAATTGTGAATAAATCATATTATATGGTGAAATAGGGACCAAAAGTTTAATTCTTACCCTTAAGTAAAAGTAAAGACTAAATTGTAATTTTACATGTCATAGCATGAATTAAGAGTAAAAGATAGAAAAAAATGAGCTATAGGAATAAACTGTGAAAATATAAGGAAAAAATTGTAAATGTACAACTTTATGACCCACATTGTAGTTTACCAATAATAATGGTAGGAAAAGGACTAAAATGAAAATTCAGAAATAGTATGGCCCAGAAGTGTAATTAAAAGTATAATGAATATTATTTAAGAAATGGTAAAAAATGTAATAGTTGGCATGTGAAAAGTAAATTGTAAATTAGTAGAATTTAAAAGGGAACTTAATTGGAAATTAGTCCTGATAAGATTAAAGGAAGATTAGTTTACAAGCTAGATTAGAATAAGATCAGTAAGTGAAATAAGTCTAAAATTGTTAGGACCATTTACAATGAAAATGTTATAGATAGTGTTAATGTATAGGTTAATGATGTCAGTATTAATGATAAGAATAGTAACAGTAAACTAATTAATAATGCTACTATAATGTTAAAGATTTAATCAAAGGGGTTAGCAAGCATAGATAGATCATAGTAGTAATGAAAAAAAATGCTAGAAAAGTAGATTTGGAAAGTAAGTGATAATATTGCTAAATAAGACCATTGCACTTAAATGTTAATGAATAAGAGTGTAAACTTAATAACAACCAATTATAGTTTTTTATGGGTATTCGAAGTAGCGTTATTTAAAGAGTTAAACGATGGTATAATATGAGAAATAATAAGCTTGTGTATGCATTCATGTGATTGGATTGGAAAGTTTGGGATATGTATCCTATCACTGGGCATTTTAATGCTCAACGGGTAGTATTGTGACTACGTGCAGGTTTTAAAGACATAAAGATTCAGCAAGTTTTGTTAATAGATATGGAAAAAGAAGGAAAAGATAAGATTTAGGAATGGCATGTATATTATCATAAGTAATAGAAATGTAAATGTTAAAGTTATGGTTATGTATAAGTATAGTATAAACTGTATTTAGTATTGCGTGTGAATGGTGTTATTGTAGGTGCTTGAATGTCAATGATGTTTGGAAAAAATTTTAACTGAACTGTCTGGTTTAGTGCATCGAGTGACTGTAGCTCTGAGGTGACATATGAGTTGATCAATCACCATACGTATAGTACAGTATTATAAGGGTGTTACACTGCTCGTAGGGTTTCAAAATAAAAATTAAAAACAAAATCGTAGCAAAAATAGAAACCCACCAAGATCCATGCAATCTAAAGAATAAGAAGGAAGTAACGATTACCAACTTCTCAAAGCGAAGACAAATCGAATTTGTAGGTGTAGCCTCACACAAAACGACACCTTCTATTGGTTTCCACATGCAAATATGATGAACAGTATTGCCCGAGGTGATAGCTACTTTCTCTGGAAGCTAGGGTTTTGATCTTCTACTCTTTCTCAAAGTTATAGAAAAATGAAAATTTTCTCTTTTCTAAAATGGTGGCTGCCACTTTTGAGGTGTGTCTTATTAGGGTTTTAAACTATATATATACACACACACACACACACACACACACACACACACACACACACATATATATATATATATATATATATATGTGTGTGTGTGTGTGTGTGAACTAACCCTAATTTAGAGAAAAAGAAAATTTCAAGCCCACATTTCTTATTTAAATAAGAAATACTTTATTTCTCATTTAAAATAAGAATTATGATATTAATTATTTTTATATTTAATTCAAATTTTAATTTGTCACAAAATAAAATTCAAAATATCTGAATTCACCCTTATGCCATTCATTACATTCTATGTGTGTGATCTAATAGGTTCAAATTATGTTGGCACTGGGCCCCAATCCCATCACGAGCGTACAAGTCATAAGTGGTCTCTAGCCATACCTTATGACTACCCAAATAATATAAATATCGATAATTTGATTTTAACCTATTAGAACATGTTATAATCATTTTGTCACATGATATCTTATTTGAACATAAGTCATAATCCATGTCAAACTTATATAGTCCAAACATATAATTTCTCGATCACTAAGTAAACCGATAATAGCAAATGGCATTAATTACTCTATCAATTTATTTGAGCATGACCATACATTTCTTTGTCCTACTTATCGAGGGACCCAATAGATATCTTTCTCATAAAAGAGATAAATTCCATCTTGATTATTCACTATCCTCTGCATGATTCTAATCATGTCCGATCATAACCTTTATTATCATCCGATTAAAGATAATATTTGATTATGTCAAAATATAATGTTCCTCATATAGGATATTGTGATAATCTTAGGTCTAAGATCGATAACATAACTATAATGAGATCACTAGTGACATTAACCAGTGTAGTATTTCATAATGGGTCTATCTAGTACCCTGTTCTCTAACAAGTATCTACGAGTTTGATTTATATCACTATATATAATCATCCCATGATTATTAATGAAAATCATACAAGTCTTTATTTATCATTATTCCTTTAATGATAAATGACTAGGGATAGTCAAAATAACAATAAATTGTTATTTACATACATTATTATAATGTAACATACCAACAATATAATAAGTTAAGGAAAACCTAATTTTATAAAATGAAATGTGACATTACATAAAGAACCAAATGTTTGCGCTAGGGCATGACCAATAACACTGTTGAAGTTGGAGGTGGTGTGGGCTATCTATGCTCATCAATGGCACTCATGTCACCCCTGCCCATTAAGGCAATGCTTTTTGCTACCTCCTCAATCTCCATGCCTCTTTTAGAGCCGGAAGCCATTCTTTAAGCTATAAAACAAAGAGACGGGTATCAATTAATTCTCAAAATCACCTTAGGCACAATCATTCAATTATGGCTTGTATTTGTAATTCAATTCACCCAAACTTAAGTAGACTTCTATCTTAGAATCACCTAAACCATGCTCTAATATCATAAAATATAGTACCCTAAATTTTTTTAGGTCAGAATATTATCAAATCATAATCGGTTACTGGTTGGGTCTGTATTTACATTGTTAGTAATTATTTCCTATTTCATTTTTGTGTAACTCGAGGTTAGGTTTATATGTCGAATTATTAGTCCATTATGTGCCAACTTGGTTTCTATTACAAATTCACTATTCATTTGGTAAAAGTTTTGGCAGTATAACGGCTATAATTTTAACATATCCCTCGTATAAAAGTTAAAAAATTCACTCCCAATACTCAACCTCCAACTCAAAAATTCCAGGCAACAATACAAGCACTTCTATAATCCATCATAGTTATTACATTCACAAGTCATCAACACATACATATACATTTATAACCTACTTTACCATCCGTAATACATTAGTTCCATAAGTCACAATATGTATGCATATCTTTTCTCTAAATTTATATGCATACAAAAGATAATAAAATACGACTTCTAAATTAGGCTTCCTTTCTCCAAGTTGCTTTACATTCACCACTTGACTACTTATCCCTGCGTGCAGTAAACAACTCCATGCTAAACATATAGGTTAGTGGTGGATACCGGACTAACAAATTTTATTATAATATAGAGATTTTAATATACTTTTTAATTTATGTATTTTTCTTTAATTAATCACTTTAATAATTAATTTCACATTAATTCTTCACACTTTTGCTAACTTACATGACTTAGAGTGAAATTACCTTTACCCTTAATGGTTTACTCTTTTGATAAAATTACATTTGTGTCCCCATCTTTTACCAAAATGACATCAATATTTCATCTTTTACCAAAATGACATTTATATCCCATCATTTACCATAATTACCGTTTTATCCCTAATTTCTCCCTTTAAAGCATATTTTGCCATATTTTTATGTTTTTAACCCCTAAGTTACATTTTCTTTCATTTTAGTCCTTAAATTCATTTCTTTTATCAAAATTACAATTTAATCCCTATTTTCACAACTTTTTCACCTAATTACATTTTGCCCTTCCTTTACCAAATTTATTTCAAATTATAATTTTTACCCTTCTTAATTACATTTCACTATCTTTTGATCATTTTACCCTTAATTACTCATTTTATCAATATTCTTCTTTTTAATTCTTAATTTCCATCGTTATTCTTTATTTACCATTTTCTTCTATTTATTATCACATTACTATTATTTTAGTTTTGTCTTTAGCAGTTTCCAATGGAAATGAAAACCTCAACCTAGATACACGGGACGTGGACTCCATAGGTCCATAACTATATAATTTTTATTTTCCTATCTTTTTCTCAACTTTTCTCATATTTATGGTATGGATTCGCCTCTGGTCCACCTTTACGAGTTGCCATGACTTATTACTGCGATGAGTATCCCCATGGCTAGCTAATTATATTCTATACTTTTAGTTTCAATTCTAAACACTAATGGCAAAACTACTTCCATAACATCCATGTAGAGCATGCATTATTTTCACAATTTCTCACATTTTCACTTTATGTATCAATTAAATTTCAACAATGTACATCATTTTCACTGATTTATCATGTAACTTCATTTTTATGTTTTAGATCACCATGATGACACTAATTAGGTCATATACACCATTTGGCCATAATTAGTAACACATCATACAAGTTCCTTCATGCCATACATGGCTCATATCATGTTTTTAGGATATGAATTACTCATAACTAACTTTAACTAAACTTAACCAACATTTATCTCATTAAAAATCACACTAATACCATTTGTCCACCATTATGTCCCATGTGTATAAATTTGTTTAATTTAGCAAACACATTCCTATCATTTTTTTCATACATATTTAACATGATTATAGCCTTAATGAAATTTATTTCTTTGTCTAACCTTAATTTCACATTCTTAATATAATATGAATCAAAACTAATGTAACATTTTTAATCATATATTTATGCATTTGACTTCACATATCTCATTATTTATCACTTAATTTCATTATTTTACCATAAAATCAAATTATGAACCACATTACGTGCATGAACCCTAAGTTACATAATAGTTCCCAATTCTATTTTTATACTTTTAATCATTCCTTCATGCAATTTTTCATACCAATTCCATTATTTGACATTTAATTTCAATTATCTACCATTAATTTGAATTTAGAAATAATATACACATAGAACCCTAATTTACATAATCTATATTTTCATGAAATAAGTTAGTTTAGGTATCCACATACCTTAATGCACCTTGAATTCTTAAAATTTTCTTTTCTTTTCCTTTCTCATTTCTCTTTCTTTTTTTTTATTCCTCACCTAAATCAAATTGTACATAATAGGTATCCATGAATTCCAAAATCAAATGAAAATAATAACCTACCAAATTCCCCAATTATTCTAATAAAAAAACATGAATTCACTTACTTGGGTGATTTTATCACACTAAAATTCTTCACTTTCCAAACATTTTTTACTTCAATCCTTTATCTAAGATATAGAGGGTGATTTTTATGGTATCTTGATGAAATTTAGGTTAGGAATTTAGTGGCAAATAGGAGCTTGAAGAAAAAAAATGGTGGAAGTTCCAGTCTCATGAAAAAGAAGGAATTGACTAAATCTTAGAGAGATTTGGTGAGATTTCTCCATTTCTATATTTTTGTATCTTAGCGCTTGGGTGGCTAAAATTAACTTGTTCCCTATTCAATCTAATGGCTTATATTAAGCCTCTTGTCATCCTCTCATTGGCTACATGTTTTAATGATTATTTTACCTCCAGAATAAGTATTAAATTATTTAAAAATATTAACCAAGGCATGTTTAAAATTTTAGATTAATCCGATTTCGTTTCGATATATTTCTAACTCTGGAGGTAAAATTTACAAGTCTAAAATTTAAAAATTTAAAGTTGTTAGAAAAATTATTTTTTGCTTCCAACTATTAATTGGGATTATTTCTAATAGGTCCGTGCAAATTGATTAATTTTTATCTATTTTGAAGGCCTATTTAATCTTAATTTTACCTCAAATTATACAATCAGACTCGTCATTAATTGTAATGTCCAATGGTGATGCAAAACTTTTATAGGCCCTCGGATGGTACTGTTTACCCTATGTCACCTGATATCACTATTCACCCTGAAAAATACTATTTTGATGACCTGAATTATTGGTGCATCACATACATATTAAGTAATTTTTTAGGAAAAATAAAATTGTATGAACACACCCAATTTTGTTATCAATTTCTTAAATCATATGCTTTACAAGCCTTAATTCATCATCATTTCTCTTTTTCCTTCTCTTTCATAATCATTTCACCTTTTTTTTCATAAACCCACAAATTAACATAAGTAACTCAATTAAATATATGTAAACACATAAATTCAAGCAATGTAAATAGTTATTTACTCTAATTTTTAATTAACCCAAAGAACAATTAAATCCCCAAAATTTTTCCCCAAATTCCAAAATCCCTAGGTGTAAACTTTCTCCATAATTCATCATCATTTCTCTTTTTCATTCTCTTTCATACTCATTTCACCTTTTTTTTTCATAAACCCACAAATTAACATAAGTAACTCAATTAAATATATGCAAACACATAAATTCAAGCAATGTAAATAGTTATTTACACTAATTTTTAATTAACCCAAAGAATAATTAAATCCCTAAAATTTTTCCCCAAATTCCAAAATCCCTAGGTGTAAACTTCCTCCATTTTCCTCAAATTTTTGACATAATTCATCAACTAAAAGGAGAAACTAAGCTTACCTCATGATTAATGTGAAAATGGCAACAAAGAGGGTAAAAATAAAGGAGAACCAAAGCAAGGAAGGAGAGAATGTTGAGGGAGAGGCAGTGTAAAGCTGGTATTATAAGAAAGAGGAGAGAAAAGGAAAAAAAGATGCCGAAGAGGCTACTGTAGTTGAAGAGCGACAGTGGTGGTACAATGAGAGGAATGAGAAAGGAGGAAGAAGAATAAAAGAAAAAAAAATAAAAGAAGGAGGAGGAGGAATGTGCTTGCTCTTGGAAATATAGCTAAAGGGATGAAGAAATCCCATCCCCAAAACGACATAGTTTTGGGTGAGGATGGAAAAGTTTTAATTTAATCCTGCAAAATTCCCATTTGATCCCTCTAGCTACTTCATTGTTATTCTTAAATCCCCTTTCAAGCATAAATTAAAGTATTAAATTTCTATTTTCCTCTATTATTATCATTTTTATCATTATCATTAATACTCATTTATTTTTTATCGGGTCATACTCAGGGTCGGATTTAACTAATGATATTATTCGGTTAATTAAAGTTGGAGAGTGATAATATCTTTAAAATAGCCCAGAATATTTAACTTATCCCTTCTTAATTTCTATTCATATTTCTTCTTCTTCTTCTTCTTCTTCTTCTTCTTCTTCTTCTTCTTCTAGTCTTCATTTTCACAAAAAATTAAAATTTCTACATGTTTAAATTTTGAAACTCTATATTGAAAACTTATAAATCAATGTTTTATAAAATAAAAAAAAAACATATTATGATCAAAAGAAGAGTATTCATGTCATATGTACGCAAACTAGCCTGCATAAATTTAAATGTTATGTCTAAAATAAAAAAATAATATTTTGTTATTCAATTATCATATTTCATAACATATTGATACCCACGCTAAGTCATTTCTTCTTAAAAGGGTTATTATGTAAATATAATAATTTTTACTTTTAAATTATTTAAATAAGTGAAAAAATAGAGAAGTATAAAAAATAATTATTTTGCTTGTAAGGTGAGTAAAAATAAAAAAATTACTCTTCATAGTTATTGCTTTTAATATACTTAAATAATACAAAAATTAGGAATGATGTATCATATACCATAACGAATGGATTAGAAAAGAAAGGAAAAAGTCAAAAACCATTCTGAGGTCTCTAAATTATTCTTCTTTTTTTGTTATTGAGTCCTTAAAATTTCATTAATTCATATTGAAATCTCAAAAAATTATTTAAATACACATTTAGTCATTTTTTAACTCTAATAATACATATCCGTTATATGCCTTTGACGACCCAATATGCAAGATTATTTAAATAATCCAGCATGTCATTAAAGATGTCAAGTAAATTTGTATTATTAGAGTTAGAAAAGGACTTGAGACGTATTTAAATAATTTTTTAATGTTAGAGAGTATGCCCTAGAGCCCATGTAATAGGGATGTATTTCATATGTATGATTTTATATTCTTAATAAAAGGCATCATTTATTTATTTATTCTATGTTAAAATACATGAGTTTGTAAATCTTAAATTAATAAATGAATTTCTAGATATTATGAACACAGAACAAAGGCAATCATGAAAGTGTTCATGATATGAGATGTCTATTGCATGCAAATGTGTTAATATCTAAATATCCCTAGACATAGAATTAACAAGATAGGGCATTGTTAATTTGGACAGACTAGCAAATGTTATGCTTCTTGAATGGTTCAAGCATTGGATCTCATAATTGTGATTATAGAAGATAATCAAAGCTAACATATGGATGCTTGTTAGAAGAACAAGTTCATTGGAGACCTGCATAGAGAATCCTCACATGGATATTAAATCTATGTCAGTGAGGAATCTCTTCATAGCGGTTGTGCAAGTATCCTTAGACTTGAGATCATCAAAATTATCTTAAGTAGTAAGTGGTATATTTTGACTCCATAATTGATCACTTCCAACTGGGAGTGAAAATAGTTAGGAGATTAGGTATATCACGACTTACTTAAAGATAGTTGAGTGATTGATAAAGGATTCACCATCCCAGATTTAATAAGGGAAGTTATCTCACATGATTCTATAATTGCCTTGTTCAGAGAAATATGCCAAGATGGATAGAGATCCATGGAGGGTATTTTGGGAGCAATGGTTAAATTAATAAAACATACATAATTAGATTTATATGAGTTGACAGAAATCCATACTTAGAATCTAATTGAGATAAGAGTGGTGAAAGGAGTAATTGCACAGTAACTGTTTCTATGGAAGGGTATAGTCAAACCACTTGACTTTCCTGACATTTAGGTAGTCATGATGCCTAACTAGAGGCCAATCATGAATTGTATAATAATGTATCAAGAATATTAATGGGGATTGATAAAATGATTTAAAGGAGTTTAAATCATGTGAGTTTTGAATAGAACTCACAATTACATATTATACTGTTAATATAGACAGGAACCTAATAGGTCACACACATATAGAGAAAAAGGATAAAATGGTAAAATGACAAGGATAATAATATTTGATATCATTATGGGGATAAAGAAGTGAATAAGATAATAATTAATTAAAGAGTTTAATTAATTATGATCAAGTAAAATTATTTACATAACTTTTCTAATATGTTATGTAAAATTGGATCTAATTGAAATAATGTATTGCATAATTAATTATTATTGAACTATAAGTTTTATAAGGCTGATATAATAATTAATAGGCCCATTGGAGGAATTATAAAGGCCCAAAGAAGTTAAGTTGGCACAAAAGCCCTCCTAAAGAAGGGCCACACGCCAACTCCAAAACAGAAGGCCCTAGAGGCCTATTTCTTGGACCAAAATAAATTAAATATGTTAAATAAGTGTTATGGAGCCTACATATTTAATTTGGTTGGATTTGGAATTCATTTGGGTAATTAAATCCAAGTATATGTACAAAGGGCCTAGTTTGTGGATTTTGTGCATAGTCTTTTCTAAAAGGGCTTAAATCGGATTTAATTGAGCCCAAATAATTATAAATAATTCCAGAAGCCCAATTAGTAATTCTCCAGCAATTTTAAAGAGCCCAATCCCATTATGAAGTTGGATTTTTAACCTAACTATAAAAATCTAAGTGATAGGGTATTAGGGTTAAGAGTGTGTGAACACTTAAGAAACGTTTCTTCTCTTTTTCTCTCTACCCTAGCCGCCACTCCCAAAGCTAGCTTCTAGGGTTTTCAGCCAGCCCTTGTTTTCTACCAATTATTGGTTCATTCTATCATTCTCTAATGTGAATTACTCATTAGAGGTGTTCGATTTTTGACACTATGGTTTGCTACAATCCGGTGCAAAGGAAAATAAACTGTACAACAAAAATCAAAGGTGATTTTTCTTATTCTCATTAATATGTATATTGTAAATTCATGGCAAGATCAGATATATTGGTTAAAAAATTTTAAATTTTTCTTATGTATGAGATGCATGTAACCGATAATTCCCAACATTTAAAGACTTAATTTAACCAAATAAAATTTTAGGACCCAATAACATAAAAAATTGAAATAGTTCAAAAATGTCAGATCCATTTTGCCAAATAAAATAATATAATTAAGATGTTATAGCCTATGTCTTGAAAATAAAAGGAAAATAATATAAGAACAACCAAATCACGAAAGCAACAAAATGGTGTTTTAAACACCAAATAACGTTGAATTGCTAACATTTAATTTGATAGAAGCAGAGATTTTTTTTATTATTTTTTAACAAATTTCATTTTTCTTGTTGAATATAATCCAAAAAATAATATGAATGGGAACTAATAATAGCTCAGTTATATCGAACTATTGTCTTGGAGGAGTTTTTGACTTTGCCTCTGGTTGGATGACCAAGGTACCTGAAAACAGAGAAATTCGATGGGGTTTTTGGACAAAGGGAAACTTTGATGGTCAAGTTAGAATGTTGTTAATAATGGAAAATAGTAAAAAGTGCTAAGAGAGAGAAATACCTAAAATTTAGTCCCTATTTATAGATATGGGAATCCTATCTTGAGTAAGATTCTACTTCCTTGTTTAACTATCTTTCTATTGTAAGTAGAGAGCCTATTTATGAAGACTTCTTTATTAAATAAGAATGTATGCATAATCCCATGAATAAGACTCTCTTTCCTTTTCAAATAAGCAAAGTTAGCTCTCCTAGTTTGATTTAAACTCTTTTCTTAGTAAAATGATCATCTAGCGCATTTGCCAGGGTAAGAGCTCAGATTTGAGGATTAGTTTAATGAACTGAACTACCCATTGATCGAACTACTCGAGAGAGCCCGATTATCATAAGTCTCCCTCCCTTAGCATAAGTAAAGGATATTTATGTCAGTAGGTAATGATAGCTCTAAAGGTGGGGGCAGCTCTAGCATAGGCCTTTAAATTTTAAAATAGTTTGACTCTTCAAACTTTTCTCTACTGATAGTTATCCATAGGGTTGCCTTGGTTCTTGCATCAATAAATTAATTGTGGTAAGCTATCAATTCCTAACCCATCCCAGCTATCCATAAGTCAACCAACTAATGGGTTCGACCTTCTATATAATGCCCTTTCATTTCTACATTTCTACATTTGTTCATTTTTGAAATTTTTGATAGTTATCTTATCTATTTTATTACTCTACAACTCATCATCATTCATCATTTAGCTTTCCTCACTTGTTTGTTTGCTCCCTTTTTTTTACCAAATACCTCAGCTTTTTATAGGTTTGTAACTTAAGTCTTTTCTCTTGAATTTTAAGTTTGTTTTCATATTTCTGATGATAAGTGAGTCAAAGAGTTTGAGAGATAGATTTAGGATTAGCAAAGGTTTATTAGACAATAGTTTGCTAAGAACTTTTATCGATAGTCAACCATTAAGGAGAATAATTCAAACCAAATAGAAAAGAAAATAGCCTCAACCACTCCTAAGGGTAATAAGTATCAGTTCCATCATAAAGAGCTCATGTTTAGCTACCTTGAGAGAAAGACTAAAGATATATGATCAGTATGATTTCTAAGCTTTGATCTCTTCTCTTTAAGTTAATGCCAAATTCAGCGATAAGAGCAGAATAGTCCTTTTATGAGGTAGAAGCCATGATGAACATTACCGTGAACCAATTTGAGGTGGCCCTTCTCAACTACTACAACCTCATTGTTAGAAAACCTTTATTCCAATGCTTAGAGAACCATCTCAGCCTTGCAAATTTTGATACACCAATATGATATCGAGCTTACTGTTAAGCTTTACAAAGTAATGCATGTGATTGGATTACAGATAGCTATAGACGACCATCATTATGTGCAAGTATGAGTTGGATATGGTGTGTTCACTGGAAAACATAACTCCCTGAAGAACTAAAAGAACTATTTTTTCATCTTAGAGAGCAAATAGAACTAACCTTTCCACACATCATAGGGAAGATTTATCAATAAGAATGATAATGTACTAGTGCTAACAAAGGATGAAAAAGACACATTAGCTTGCTGGAAGGAGCTTGCTAAAGACAAAAAAGTTATAAGTCTTTAATTAGATCCCTTTTATGCCAAATAAAAATTGAAAGAAGACAAGTAAAAGATTTTTATATTTTAAATTCCAAGTCTAATGTATCCTCAATATGAATTTTTCTTAGGGTGATTTAGAGGAAAAATAAATCCAGCATTATAGAGGCAATACGCCATAAGAAGGCCAAAATTGGGATGAGCCAACCTCTACCAGTGAACACCCCTTTTTGAAGTCCTACAACTGCAATTGTTCCATCCAACAATCCTTTCCTGACCACAATTATTGTTATTCATGACATTTCTCCATCAATGAAATAGAACATGCCACCTGTTAACATGTCTGGACCATCTGCCTCCAAATCCTTTAAAGAAAAGTCTACCCCTCCTCCTTTTCAAATTGAGGGAAAGACTTAACTCCATAGGTGATGAAGTTTGAGAGTTTAAGTAGCAACGAGGTAGAATGTACTACTTAACCAAGTCTGAGTTCAATAGTTTTTGCCATCTCATATCTTATGCCCAGCAAGGTGACCCCTTTGCTGAATCTGCACACCGACCTTCTAGATAGGGTAATCAGGAGATACCAAGTTAAGGTAATAATTTTAAGATAAACTTTTGCTTCTTAATTTTTACAAGTGTTAAAGCCTTAAACCTACTCATTATTTCTTTATGCAAGGTCCATTATTGGAAGCACCATTATCAACAAAATGAACATACTAATAGGTATATGGAAGGAGGATAAGAAAATAATTATCGATTTAGGAAAAAAGCTATACGAGGCAAAGCAAAAAATAAATAATGTCAGGAAGAAAGCCTTTAAGGTTGAAGCCAAGGCCAACGAAGAGTGGAGTCCATCCAAAAGGTTGTAGAGGCCAAAAAGGAAGCCGAGGAAGCCATTCAAAAGGATATCGAGGTTGAGGCTTTTTTAGCTAAAGAGAGAGAGGCACTTTTATCAATGAAGTTAGAGCTAGAGAATCGCTAAAGAGAAAAGGATGAATTTGGGAAAAATATGTTAAACTTGAAGACTAGGCAGTAGAGTTTGCCACTTATAAGTGCATTGCCTTTAGAAAAAAGTTTACAGATGTTGTGAAGGAGAAATTCCTAGATACAGACTTATCATGGATGGATGATATTTATCTAGATGAGGAATAGCTAGGTTTTTATTTCCTTTGTGGTGTAATTACTTTGGCTTATACACTTATCTTTGTAATAAATTGAACTTTTTTTACAATGAAATCATGCAGTTTTGTTAGAACTTTATTTTCCATGAATACCCAATGTTTGTCACTGCCTTCAATAGTTAGGTTTCATAAATTATAAAATAATGGAAAAACTTGCATAACTCAAATGAACAATGGTGATATTGCCAAATCAAACCATCTATAAATTTTTGAATGAATAACGCAATGTATTTTCAGAAGTAAGAATAATGTTCGTGGAAAAATTGTCGAGTTAAATTATAAATGAATAATAATACTCATGGAAAAACTATCAAAATAAGCTACAAATGAAAATAATGCTCATAGCGAAATTATTGAACTGAGCTACAAATGAAAATAATACTAGTGGTAAAATTATCGAACTAAACTACAAATCATTATTGATATATCTTTAGATTAAAGATATTTCATGAGTGCGGCAATAATTTACCGAAATGTCCTTAAGATGATAGGCCTCAAAGTTAACCACTTTATGCACTTCGTATGGTCCAACCCAGTTTGAACTTAACTTATTAACTCCTACCACTAATTGTGCTTTGATGGCTTTCTTGAGCATGAGTCATCCTACCCAAAGAGTTTTTATCTTTAACTTACGATCATGATAGGATGCCATGTGTTGTTTATATGCCGTAACCTGGATCTAGGTAAGCTATCTCTTTTCTTACAATTTATTTAGATGATATAGCAGCTGATCCTTATTGGTCTCATCATTGTATTGAGAAGTTCGAACACTTGGCATACCGATCTCATATGGTATAACTGCTTCAATTTCATAAGTTAGAGAGAATGGTGTAATGCTTATTGTTACTCGAGAGATGTTCGGTAAGCCTATAAGACATTATTCAATTCATCTACCCAAAGACCTTTGGCATCATTGAGCCTCTTTTTGAGACCAATTAAGAAAGTTAGATTTATTACTTTAGTCATTCCATTGGATTGAAGGTGATACATCGAGGTGAATCTAAGCTCGATGTGTAGTTCCTCAGGAAAGTTCCTAAAAGCATGGTAATCAAAATATTTTCCATTATCATTAATAAAGGTGTGAGGAATGCCAAACCTGGTAATAATAGGTTTTTGTAGGAATGTTATTATATTTGCTAGAGTGATTGTTGCTAGAGGCTCAGCTTAAACCCATTTTGTGAAATGATTAACTACAAACACCAAGAGTTTTTGATATCCAGTGGCCAATAGGAAAGGGCCTAATATGTCGATCCCATAATGTGCAAAAGGCCATAGGTTATATATCAACATTTTTTGAGCTGGCCTCTAATGAATAATTCTGTCAAATCACTAGCATTTATCACACTTTTGGACTAACTCCTTCGCATCTCTCTCTATTTTAAACCAATAATACCTTTGTAAGATAGCTTTTCATGCTATTATTTTGTTTCCCTCTTATGCACCATAAATACCTTTATGTATCTCCTTAAGGACATAATTACCTTTTTCTGAGCTCAAACAAAATGCCCAAAGATGAGAGAAAGACTGCCTATATGACTTGCCATTGAGGATAGCATATAGACTTAACTGTTGAACTATTTTCTTGGCTTCAATCTAATTATCTGGGAGAGCACCCATATCTAAAAACTATAGATTAGGAGTTGCCAACCATCCATCTATTCATTAAGCTTGATAGTATGAGACTTATATGATGGTTGGTAATGACAGCCCAAATTATATCCATTTTTGTATTGTACTCTTGGGGGATGCCTATTTTGTTAAAGCATCTGCACCCTTATTTTCCACTAGGGGTATTTTCTTGATGACCTATGAACATCCAATTCTTTCAAGTTGGGATAACTGGATAGTTACAAGTTCTCTATACTGTACTATAGTTTGCTCCTTAGCCTTGAATTTGCTAAGAAGTTGGCTAACAACTAGTTAAGTGTCAAAATAAATAACTAGAGATTCTAGCTTTACTTCCAAGGTGAGCTATATGCCAAAGCGGGTAAGCTATATGCCAAAGTGGGTAAGCTATATGCCAAAGCATGGGGCTTTCTATTCTATAACATTGTTGGATGCAGAAAATGATATTTGAACCATTCTTCGAATAGAGATTCTACTAGGATTCATCAGGATAACTCCAACTTCACCTCCTTTAGAAGACACTACACCATCTACATATAAGCTTCAAGAATGTAAGCACCGGATCCTAAAGAGGCTTTTGTCAAGGTTACCCAATAAGGAAAATTGTTCCTTTAAAGACAACAAATCAAGAATGGTGAACCCTTTTCAGTGTTGAAACTATTCTTCAAAAAAACATTTTAAAAGGTTTCTTATGCTTAATTTAAGTAGTTAAGCAACATAGAGGGCCAAGCGATGAGATATACCTTTGATTAGGGACTTAAAATGGAGCTAAGTAGGTTTATAAGCCTAGCACACCATGTATGTAGGCTTGTACACCCTGGGACACAAGGAGAATCTCATTATTTACCCTAGTGTTAGGAGTTTTCCCCATTTTTAGCAATGCATGACCATGTAAAGGGATCATACAGCTGTACATCATAAGAATTTGGCCTTTTCAAGAAAGTTGCCTTAGGTACTTGAGATGCACGCCTGTACACTTTTATTGGTACGGTAGTACACACCAAAAGTGATTAGAATTCCCAGAGAGTAGGTGGGCAAGTGGCTAAATTTTTGAATGTACACCCATGCAAGTACCTATGCACAACTTTACATTCGTCAATATATAAAGCATTGCCCAAATACTTTAAAGGAAGTTGGGAAATTGTTTATTTGAAAGGTTTATTTTGCTCTCATAGAAAGTTTTCAAGAAGTTTTAATTGAAAAGTGATTTTGGACACTTATTTCTTCAAACTTTTCAACTGCTTTTGTTGGTATCAACACAATAAGAGTCCACATATTTGACATTCAATAGTCTAATCAACTAAGTACACTGAAAGTAATATAAAAAGCCTTTCTAATTATTTTTTGATTATTGTAAGTTTTGATTATCATCCTTATTTATAGTTTTCACTTTATAGTAACCTTTATTAGATTTAGGTTATGAAACCCTTTTCAAGACTATTTTTACCGTGTGATAGAAATCATTAGGTTGTCCCCCTCATACTATCTATTTTCCATTCTAAAGTCATCCTTTTTTTAGAAACTTTGATGTAAAAACCATCCTTGTTCTTTTAATCTTCTCTTTTTGCTCCCTTTTGGATCTATTAATCGATGATGACTTTATATTAAAGAGAGAGAGAAAACTAATTGTTGCCACACTAATGTGGTCGTGTATTATCTAGTGTACACTCATGCAATATGCGATGAACGACCTAAAATATGTTCTCTTGCTTTTTAAGGTAAAAGAGTCGATTGTATGTCACCAAGTGTACCTATGTGCACTTTTGACATACGTGCTGGATTCTCTTTCTTTTCTTTTATTTATTCCATTTGGTTTTATGTATGTTCTCTTTTCATTTTCCTTTTTGTTATCATTATTACTTTCCTTATTATTATTGTTATTATTATCATCATTATTGTTATTACTATCGCTACTGTTCTCGTGGAATACACCCTTTTGTAAGCATGATTGGGCTGGCGCTATAGGTAAGTTCACAATCCCTTTTATAAAAGTCTTTTTGGCCATAGTTGGAAAATGTCCCAAAAATGTTTATAGAAAATAATTGGGACATTTTATTAATAAAATCGAACTAATGTTTTCCTTTTTCCCAGGAAACTCACATGCATAGATTCAACTTTTAATCATGTAAATGATTTTATACATAATTAAATAACACAAGATGTTTCTTAAACAAAATTTGGATTGGCAAGTCCCTATCTTTAAACTCTCACAATGAAATACTTCTTCAATAATACATATGCAAGGACCAAATTCCTCACCTGAAAAGGTTATAATAAATTGCCCGATTTATGGTTGGTTTTACTGCTTTAATTATATGCCATGATTTATCGCTTTCTTACGTAATTGGGTGTATTTTTAGTTTTTTATATTTGTTATAATTTTGCATGAAAGAACAGGGATGACTCAAATAATTTGAAAGCCGTTATGTCACATCTATCAAAGATAAAAATAGGAGCAAAGTTTCAAACCATCTTTAGATTTTTTGGCTTTACAAGGTCAAAACACTCTTCATTACCAATATTTTATTGGATGGCAACTCCTTATTATATGCCTTATAGTGCCTAACTAAATGCCTCCCAGCTATCAATCATTAGCGATGAGATAGGGACACCTAAGCATGCCACCTTTTACCTTTCAAGGCTTGAGATTTGGCAAGTTAAGTTGATTTTTTTTTCCTATCGCGAAGTGATCATCAGCCTAGGTAGGCAACTTTAACCTAGTCGGACCCTAAAAGTGGGACCCAATCGCTAAAGGTTAAAGGTTTCCTCACTTGAGCTTGATGAACCCTTAGTTCCAGAGATGAAATCGATATTCAAAAGAAAGAGTGTGCGTCATAGGAGTGACTCCACTAGGGAGGTTTTGAGACTTTGCATTGAAAATACTATTGATTTATGTGACAAAAAAGGCTTTTGATTAAGAAATTTTATCTTTTTTTGAAACTACATTAGAATCCTGCTAAAGCCTTAAAATAAGTTAGGCATCTTGATTTTTTAACCCTGGTGCATTCTCAAAGCACTCACTTATCATTCACTCAACAGAGGGTTGCATTAGGGATAATCACCAATCGAAGTCTAGTACCTTTTGGTATATCAAATAGTAAACTAATCATTGTTATGCTTGTGATGAGCTAGACCTATTGGCAGGGACCATGTTTGGGTAGCCTTCTAATTGAGTCCTGGACCAAAAGCCTATTTAATGACATAGAAATCTCCATAAGAATATTCGTAATAATCTTTCATTGTTGGTGATATGGATCCTTATGTACTAGGTGTATTAATAACTCCTATTCAGTGTTTAGTTTTAGATTGATTTTAGTCTAGTTTTCAATGTCTTTCTATTGTCTTTTACTTTATTTTGCTTACATATAATAATTTAATCCCATTCTTTGTTAATTCTAATTGTTGTTTGATTTAGAGAGCTTTTGATGGAATTTTATGCTAAACTATGATTTTTGTAGGTACCTTACAGTTACTAGGTTTTCCTGGTAACCGTGACCTAAGTCTTCTGCCAAAACGCACAATTTTTGAGGCTTGCCATTGTGATCAAAGCAATTGTGCATAGAGAGATGTTCATTATGACCAATAAAGCTCTTCAATATAGAACCTAAAGGAGAAGTACCTCACGATTACTAGGTTTTTGGAAAGGACCGTGACGTAGTCATGTTTTTAGTCCATAATGTAAGAGAGAGCTATGTTACGGTTACCAGATTTTTGGTAGTAACCATGACCCCCCTTCCAGATGCAATTTGAATCTACATTACAGTTACTAGGAATTTCCAAATGATTGTGACTCAAGCAAATTAAAAGAGGGATTTTTAAGTAGGTCACAGTCAATAAGGAATCCTTAGTAACTGTGACCTATGTTGGCCTATAAATAGTAGATTTTTTTGTAGAGTCATGGAGGCTGGTTTTTCTTTAGTTTTACGGTTTTATTTCTTCCTTCTTTCATTCCTTTATTCATTTTTCACAGATAGATACATAGATTTACTTGCAATTAGATAGATTTACAGTAAAATGCGTAGATTAAACACAGATTTATAGTTTAGAAGTATAGATTTCCATAGTTTTTAGCTTATTTCCTATCAAGCATTGGAGAAGAAGATTCATGGACTTGGGATTAAACTGGGTATTCTTCCACCATGAGTTTCAAGGTTTATTCTATCCTTTTCTCTTTTTATTTTGTAATGGGAAGTATATAGTCTCTTAGTTATTTGGTAGATCTTTGAATCCCCTACCCATATTGTGAATATTGAATATATTATCATTACATATATATGAATGAATGGTTTATTTCACCATTGCTTATTTTTATTTCATTAGTTTTCAGCTCCTCGAGTGATTTTGTAGCTTTGTTGAATGGTTTTTATCTTATATCTTTATTGGATGTTGATACTTATGTGGGTTGAATGCTATGAATGATTTTTTCTTAGCTTTTAGATTGCTTTGGAGTGGGACTCTAGATGTTTAGTATTTTATGGTTTTAGGGTTGGAGTGTGGACTAAAATAGATGAGTTTTGGGTTGTTTGGCTCTGGAATGGAAAAGAAAATCGAACTTATGATTTAAAACCTATACTTAGGCTAGTTGTAAGGCTTGCTCCAGAATGGGATGCTTTGTAATTAGAGTAGCTGGCTTAGGAATGAGACGCTTAGGTTAAAAGGGTTATCCCAAATTCGTTCATATACTACATTAGGTTGAATTAATTCACATTGGGTATGGGGTGGATGAGTGAACCTGAGCAACATTTTCCTTATATAGATTTTTGAACTCGTTAATTTTTCATAATTTAGTTCATATTAAAAATACTGTTGGTTTGAATTTAATTTCTTTCCCTTGCACATTTTAGTTGTTAGTCTTCATCATAGAAAATATATAACTCAAACACATAAAACAATTGGAAATTCTTTAGCATACAATTAATTTCCATAGCTTACACACACAATCCTTTGGGTATGATATTTGAGGGTCCTAAATATATCCCACTTTATTACTTATCCATCTAGTGCACTTGCTAGGTTTAGCAACAAGTTTTTGGCACCGTTGCCGAGGATTGGCATTGTTTATGAGTTGTGATTGTTGTTTGTATGTGTTTTCTTTTCCTTATTTTATTTTTCTTGATTTTTAGGTGACAGAGGTGTATGGATTGAGCAATATGAGAGCAATTAGTGCCTTTTAATCCTAAAATCGAGAGGATCTTACATCAAAGAATGAGAACCAATAGAGATAATGATATGGAGCTTATCCTTTTGATGAGCTTCCTCTTGAGAATGAACAATTACCGAGGGCACATGAAGAGATGCTAGGGACACAAAGAGAAAAATTGCCTAGGCTGACGATTATAAGGGACTATGCTGTGCCAATGTGGAATGAAGATCATAGGACAATTATATTACCAAGAGAGGTGTAATTTGAGCTCAAACCAGCGACTATCACTATGGTACAGAGCAATCATTTCTTCGGTTCGGAAGTAGAAAATCCAGCTCAACATATTGATATATTTCTGAAGGTTAGTGACACGGTTCAAATTTTGGGTGTTAGTACAGATGCAGAGAGATTAAAGTTGTTTCCATTCACTTTGATTGGAAAAGCGAGGGAGTGGCTACAAATGCTACTAAACAAATCAATATAGTCATGGGATCAGTTGCAAGAAAAGTTTTTTATAAGACTCTTCCCTCATACCAAGACTGCAAGTATTCACAACAATATAATAGGGTTTCAACAAATGAATGAAGAGCCTTTTTATGAGGCTTGTGAGAGGTTTAAAAGGATATTAAGGAGCTATGCACACTATGAGATAACTATCTAACAATTAATGACCATATTTTATGTTGAAGTTACACCTCAAACAAGGTCACTATTGGATGCATCATCTGGAGGATCTTTCTTAAACAAGTTACCTAAAGAAGCTTTTCATTTGTTAGACGAGATAGCAGCGAATGATTCTTAATGGACTACTCTTAGATCAGGTTCAAGGAGGCAAGGGGTGCATAATATAGATGAAGTAGCATTGTTGAAGGCATAGTTAGAGTTGGTGAAGAATGAGCTAAGTGGTTTGAAAGTACAAAATGTAGCCTCAATTGCTCAATAGAGTGGGTCGTATGAAGGCAGACTGTGTGTTCAATAAGGTAGAGTTATGGGTTATGTAAATGCTGTGGGATATTATCAAAGAAATGATCCCTATAGTAATACATATAATTCGGGGTGGAGGAATCACCCAAATTTCTCTTGAAAGGATGGAAATCAGTATACCTCATCATCTCAACCACTTGCAAGAGCTTTTTTCAACCAAAATATCCATCATAACTACAACCAACCTTACCAACCTCAAGCCACCACTCACTACCAAACCCCCTATCCACCAAATCACCATCAAGGACAAAGCTCAAACCAACCCCAACCATAACCATACCACCCATCGAGAATTCAACAAAGACCACCTGTGTAAGAGAAAAAAGCCTAATCTTGAAGATTTGTTAGCAAGTTTCATGAATAGTCAATAGCAATTTGTGAATAGTTAGCAACAATTTATGACTATTCAAGAGACGTGGTGGAAATCACAAAAACAACGAAATCAAAATCAATACGCTTCCATAAGGAACCTAGAGACATAGTTGGGCTAACTTGTAACTTCAATTTCTAACACATAACAAGGGACTTTTCCTTCAAATGTGGACTACAATCTTAAGGAAGAGGCCAAGGCAATTACATTGAGAAGTGGAAAAGAGGTAGCACAAGAGGAAGAGAAAGTTAAATCACCAACTTTATCATCTCATATTGAGGAGCCAACATGAAAGGTAAGTGATTCTAACTCTAAATTAGAGGTAGATTTAGATGCTCCAAAGATTAACAAAGGAAAGAGTATAGTGAATCGAAGACATAAATAGGTTGCCATTTTCTGTTATAGCTAGGAAAGAAAATAAAAATGAACAATTAGCTAGGTTTTTAGAAATGTTCAAGAAATTGCAAATTAATTTACCTTTCGCTAAAGCCTTAGGTCACATGTCCAACTATACTAAATTTATGAAAGAACTTTATTCTAATAAAAAAATTAGAAGGGTGTGGTACGGTACAATTAACAGAGAATTGTAGTGCAATTATCATGAACAAGATTTAAAAAAAAATTGAAAGATTCAGGTAGCTTTACTTTACCCTTTGAAATTGGTGAAACTTTTATTGGGAATACCTTGTGTGACTTAGGGGCCAGCATTAACTTGATGCCATGTTCAATGTACAGGAAACTCAATCTAGGTTATCTCAATGAGATGGGAATAAGGCTTCAACTTGCGGATAGATCAATGAGAAAGCCAAGGGGGGTAATTAAAGATCTATTGGTGAAGGTAGGGAAATTCATTTTCCCTATAGATTTTGTAGTAATAGAGATGGAGGAAGATAGGAAGGTGCCACTCATTGTAGGAAGACAATTCTTGAATATGGCAAAGTATGGTCAAAAGATCACCCTTCGATTCACCAATAAAGAATTGGTGGTGGATGTGAACAAAGCTTAAAAGTATCCATCAAGTGATTTGGAGGAGTCGATCTATTTCATGGACAAGGTGGATGAATTTGTAGTGGAGACTCAAGAAAAAGTGTTGCTAAATGATCTATTGAATTTGAGCTTGATGCATTCTTTGGAGAATGAAGAGTTGGATTGAGTAGAAGAAAAATTGATAGTAGCTATGGAGAAGGATTATGAAGAGGAGAAATTGAAGTAAGAGGGTATCACTCTACAAAAGGGAGATTTAAAATCTAAACTTGAACCCCTTCCTCCTTATTTAAAGTATGTGTTCTTAGAGCATGAATCAAAGCCAGTAATTATCTCTTCTTTATTGTCAGATTTTGAAGAGGAGTGCTGCTTGAAATGCTAAAGAAGCACAAAAAAGTGATAGGATGGGATACATCAGACTTAAAGAGTATCAATCCAATTTATTACACTCACTGGATTCCTATGAAGGATGAATGCAAACTAGTAGCTCAACCCTAAAGAAGGCTCAATCTAACTATGCATGAAGTTGTCAAGAAATAGGTACTCAAATTGTTTAATTCAGGTAAAATCTACCTATTCTCTGATAGTAAGTGGGTTAGCACTGTCAAATGTGTCCCTAAGAAGGGGAAAATAATAGTGATTAGGAATCAGCTTGATGAACTGATTCCAACTTGGACAGTTGCGAGTTAGAGAGTATGCATAGATTATAGGAGACTAAACAATGCCACTGGAAAAGATCATTTTCCATTGCCATTTATTAACCAGATGTTAGAGAGGCTAGTAGGGAATAGGTTCTATTATTTCTTAGATGGGTATTCGAGATATTTACAAATTCCCATAGCCCCTGAAGATTAGGAGAAAATGACCTTTACCTGCCCTTATAGAACATTCGCCTATTGGAGAATGCCCTTTGGACTGTGTAATGCGCTGATTACATTTTAGCGGTGCATGATGGCAATTTTTCATAACTTTATAGAAATATTTATGGAGGTGTTCATGGATAACTTCATAATTTATGGGCTAGATTTTAAGAGCTATTTAAATCATCTTGATTTGGTGTTAGGTAGGTGTAAAAAACCAACTTAATACTAAATTTGGAGAAGTGCCACTTTATGGTGTGGGAAGGCATTGTGTTAGGGCACAAAATTTCATAGATGGGGATTTGCTTAGACAAGGCCAAGGTAGAAGTTATTGAGAAGCTCCCACCACTAACAAATATCAGTGGAGTTAGGAGTTTTTAGGGCACGCAGGTTTTTACCGTAGGTTCAGAAAGGATTTTTCAAAAATTGCAAAGCCCTTATCCAATTTTCTCATGAAATATACTCCTTTTGAATTAACTGAAAAATGTTTGTTGGCTTTTTATTTGTTGAAACAAAGGCTTATTTCAACCCAGGTGATCATATCTCTGGATTGGAATTTTCCCTTTGAGTTAATGTGTGATGCAAGTGTTTTTGTAGTGGAAGCAGCTCTTGAACAAAGGCGAGGAAAATTGTTTTGTGCAATTTAATATGCGAGCCACACTTTAATAAAAGCCCAAGTCAGCTACACCATAATCGAGGAGGAACTTTTTGCCATCGTATTTGCTTTTGATAAGTTTCGATCTTATTTGCTTGGAGCAAAAATTATGGTGTGGTCTGACCATGTGGCATTAAGACATCTCTTTGCCAAGAAAGAGTCCAACCCAAGATTGATAAAATGGGTGCTCCTATTGCAAGAATTTATCTTGGAGATTAAGGATAAGAAGGGAGCCAAAAATTTTATGGTGGATCATTTATCTAGATTAGAGCACAACCATATTGAAAAAGGGAGATTTTAGATTTATTCACTGATGAGCATATTTATGCTTTGTTTGTTTATGAAGTTTTCGTACCTTGGCTCGCTAATGTTGCTAATTTTCTGATAGGTGGTTATATGCCAAGGGACTTCACATGGCAACAAAGAAAGAAGCCGAAAGCTGATGCAAAGTATTACATATAGGATGATCCTTATCTTTTTCGCAGTTTTGCTAACCAAGTGCTGAGAAGGTGTATCCCAATGAAGAGCAAGGGGAAATTATCCAAGCCTGTCATAGTGGAGAAGATGGTGGACATCATGGACCTAACAGAATGATATCAAAAATTCTCTCTTTTGGATTTTATTAGCCCGCTTTATTTAATGATGTTAAGTTATTTATTCAATCTTGTTATCTAGGTCAAAGGGTGGAAAATATTTCTTGGAGAGATGAGATGCCATTAACCAATGTGTTTGAGCTAGAGTTGTTTGATTTGCAAGGGATAGATTTTATAGGGCCTTTTTCGATATCCTATGGATTTGAATATATCTTGGTGGCAATAGACTATATGAGTAAGTGGATAGAAGCTATAGCCACTAAGACGTGTGATGCAAAAGTTATCCTAGAGTTTTAAGGGAGGAATATATTCACCTATTATGGAGCCCTAAGAGCTATCATTAGTGATGGTAGGAAACACTTTGTTAACTACCAATTCAAAACCTTATTTAAAAAATTTGGTGTGAGGCATAGAATCACTACCCCGTATCATGGCTATGTTAATGGTCAAGTTGAGGTATCCAACCATGAGTTAAAGGCCATTTTGGAGAAAATGGTCAACGCATCTAGAAAGGATTTGTACCTTAAGCTAGATGAAGCCTTGTGGGCACATAAGACAACATTTAAGACACCGATAAGGATGTTACCTTTTAGGTTATTATTTCGCAAGTCCTGTCACCTACCGATGGAGTTAGAACATAAGGCTTATAGGGCTACAAAGTTTTTGAATGTTAATCTTGAGAGTGCATGAAAGTATAGGTATGTACAGTTAAATGAGTTTGAATAACATAGATTTGGGGCCTATAAACATGCTTAGAAGTACAAGGACAACACAAAGAAGTGGCATGATCGCGGAGTAACAAAGAAAGAATTTATTCCCAAAATAAATCTGCTTCTTTATGAAAGTTGATTGAGGTTATTCCCGGGAAAATTGAAATCGAGGTGGAAAAGCCCTATTTAGTTTTGGAAGCGGATAAATTTTGGGTAGTGACACTTAAACACCTATGAGATAAGAAAGAGTTCAAACGCGTGAAGCCCTATTTCGAGCAAACATTTGATGAAGCTTCAATGATCGTCACTCTCAAAGACCTTTGACTGTACTTAAAAGTCCAGCTGCAAACTTGATAAACGTAGAACTTTTTCTAACCTTTACTTATAAGAATGTTTTTGTTGTTTTTCTTCTTAGTAGATGTGTTTAGGGAGGTGGTTTAAGGAAATGTGAGTTTCAATCACAATACTAGTGTTTTCTTTTGTTTAGGTAGAGTAAGAAGTTTAGTTTAATGGTTAGGAGAAGTGAGAGGAAAATATATTTTTGGTGAATTTTAGGGGATCACGGTTACTAGATTTTGTCTGGTAATCGTGGCATAGGTTAGTTTTTGATTCTAGATCTCAGAGCATGTTAGGTCACGATTACTATATTTTGTTTTGTAACCGTGAGCCAATTTCATTTTAGTTAGAAGCAAGGTTCATTTTACCTCATAGTCATTAGGATTTTAATAATGATCGTGACCTAGACTCCTTTTCAGTCCAATAGCAAAAGTTGAGGTATATCATAGTTATCAGAATTATGATAGTAATCGTGACCCTTTTGAAAAAAAATTTACTCTAACTCTAAAACTCTACCATTTTAGCTTGTTCCTTTTTAAGGGTTCTTATCCTTTTTCATTTTTTTTCATTTCATTTTTTTCGGTCGTTTTTTTCTTTCTTTTTCTTTCTTCTTCTTCTCTCCGCTGCCTTTTCTCTTCGTCGCTCTCCATCGCCATCAAAGGTAAGAGTTCTTCCTCTCTTCTTCTTTTCTTTATCTCATTCTTCTATTTTCTTATATTTTTCTTGTTTCTTTGTTAGTTATGTTATAGTTTTTTTTGTTTGTTCATGTTTCTCTTTTTCTTTTTCTTTCTTCATTCTTCTTTTATAACCATCATTTTCTTTCTTTCCTTCTTTTTGTTTCTTATTTTCTTTTATTGTAGTTGTTTTACTTGCATAACACCATTAAGTAAGTGCCAAACCCCTCTTCTCTTAATTTCATTTTGTTGCTTTACTGTGTTTTGTTTTTCTTTTGGCTGTGAAGTTTGTTTGTGTGATTTGAGCTAGTTTTTCTTTATCTTGTTGCAATTTTGTTCATAATTTTAATTTTTGTTCAAGGGCTCTCTCTCTCTCTTATGTTCTGCTTCTCTCGACCTTGTGTTTATTTTAATTTTTGTTGCCTATCAATCAAAATTTTTATTGTTGTTTTAGTTGTATTTCATGAAGCTTTCTCTTTTCAATATATGTTTTTTTTCTTGTTGCTTTTCTTTAGTTAAAATTATCCGTTCCTTTTCTTTGTTTTTGCTATGTCTTTATTTTTTTAGTTATTGTCTATTTTGTTGAAGTTTGGTTGCCTTTGTCTTGCATTAGTTTCTAGTTTTTATGCTATTAACTGTTGCTTTAGGTCACATTTAGACCACTTTTGTGGTGGAGATGCTACTTCCAGGTACGACCTCTCCCTCCCCTTTGTTTTTCTTTAATTGTTAATTTATTTTGACTATAGATGCTATTTAATCATGGTAATACTATTCAATTTTCTTAGGCTTAATCTAGTTAGTGTATCTTTTATTTTTTTCTTTCATTTTTTTGCACACTCTTCACAAAAAAAAAACACTTATTTTCCCCAACCCAGGAAATTGTTCCTCTCTTCAGCCAGCCCTTAACTCCCGAAGACCAGGCCAAGGCCAGTCAGCCACCTTCCCTAGCCCCTGTGCAATAAAAATAAAAGAAAAAGAAGGGACCTAATGTGCCAGGATGGGTGCCTGAGAAAATGAAATCCAACTACCAAATTTTCTCCAACTATAAGTATCTCTCTTCTATCTACCTGGACATGAGTTGTTGGAGAAGTTAGGAATTAAGGAGGAGGTAGAAAACCATATAGCAGCTATTAGATGGGAGAAGTTTTTCACATGTAGGGAGTTGGTATACCCCAATTCGACCAGAGACTTGTTAGAGAGTATGCCCTAAAGCCCATATAAGGATGTAGTTTATATGTATGAATTCATATTCATAATAAAATGCATCATTCATTTATTAATGCTATTTTTAAATACATGAGTTTGTAAATCTTAAATTAATAAATGAAGTCCTAGACATTATAAAAATAGTGCAAAGGCAATCATGAAGTATTCATGATATGAGATGTCTATTGCAAGCAAATGTGTTAATATCTAAATATTCCTAGTCATAGAATTAACAAGATAGGACATTGTTAATTTGTACAGACTAGCACATGTTATGCTTCTTGAATGGTTCAAGCAGTGGTTCTCATAACTATTATTATGGAAGATAATCAAAGCTAACATGTGGATGCTTGTTAGAAGAACAAGTTCATTAGAGACCTACAAAGAGAATCCTCACATAGATATTAAATCTATGTCAGTGAGGAATCTCTTCAACGGGGTTGTGCAAGTATTCTTAGACTTGAGATCACCAAGGTTATCTTAAGTAGCAAGTGGTATACTTTGACTCCATAACTAATTACTTCCAACTTGAGGTGCACATAGTTAAGAGGTTGGGTATATCATGACCTACTTGAAGATAGTTGAGTGATTGACAAAGGATTCACCATCCCAGATTTATTAAGGGAAGTTATCTCATATGTGTTGGATTTTTATGGTTACATGCATCATATACATGAGCGAAATTTTAAAATTTTTAACCATATGATCTGATCTTGCCATGAATACACAATATAACTATATGAGAATAAGAAAAATCACCTTTGATTTTTGTTGAACAGTTGATTTTACTTCGCACCGGGTTGTCGCAAACCACAGTGTCCAAAATCGAACACCTCCAATGAGTAATCCACACTAGAGAGGGGTAAATTGAACCAACAAATTGGTGTTCAACTAGGGCTGGCCGAAATTCCCAAGAGCAAGCTTGGGAAGTGGCGCAAAAGGGGAGAGAGTTTTTAGAGAAAGGACTTTCCTTTTGTTTTAATCACTTAACCCTAATTCTCATTAGTTGGCCTTTTATAGTTAGGTTAAAATTCCAACTCCTTAATGAGATTGGGCTCTTTAAAATTGCTGGAGAATTATTAATTGGGCTTCTGGAATTAATTATAATCATTTGGGCTTAATTAAATCCAAATTAAATCTTTTCATAAAAGACCATGCACAAAATCCACAAACTAGGCCCTTTGTGCATCTAATTGGATTTAAATACCCAAATGGATTCCAAATCCAACCAAATTAAATATGTGAGTTCCATAACACTTATGTAACATATATAAATTAATTTGGTCCAAGAAAAAGCCCTCTAAGCCCTTCTGTATGGAGTTGGCGTGTAGCCCTCTTCTGGAGGGCTTCCTCCAACTTCTTCATTCCTTTGGCCCTCTATAATTTCTCCAATGGTCCTATTAATTATTATATCAGTCCTATAACACTTATAGTAGTCTTATAACACTTATAAGATAATAATAATTAATCATGAAATACATTATTTCATTTAGGTCCAATTTACAGAACATTTCTCAAAAGTTCCGCTGACAATTTTATTTGATCATAATTAATTAAACTCTTTAATTAATTATTATCATATTCTCCTCTCTACCTTTATAATAATATCAAATATTATTATCCTTGTCATTTTACCATTTTACCCTTTTCTCTATATGTGTGTGACCTATTGGGTTCCTGTCCATGTTGGCAGTATAATATGTAATTGTGAGTTATATTCAAAAATCACATGATTTAAACTCCTTTAAATCATTTTATCAATCTCTATTGATATTTTGATACATCATTATACAAGTCATGATTGGCCTCTAGCTAGGCATCATGACTACCCAAATGTCAGGAAAGTCATGTGGTTTGACTGTACCCTTCCATAGAAACAGTTACCGTGCAATTACTACTTTCACCACTCTTATCTCATTTAGATTCTGAGTATGGATTTCTGTCAACTCATATAAATCTAATTATGTATGTTCTATTAATTTAACCATTGTTCCTAAAATGCCCTTCATGGATCTCCATCCATCTCGGCATATTACTCTGGCCAGAGATTCACTGAACAAGGTAATTATAGAATCATGTGAGATAACTTCCCTTGTTAAATCTGGGATGGTGAATCCTTTATCAATCACTCAACTATCTTCAAGTAGGTCATGATATACCCAATCTCCTAACTATGTTCACTCCCAGTTGGAAGTAATCAGTTATGGAGTCAAAGTATACCACTTGCTACTTAAGATAACTTTGGTGATCTCAAGTCTAAGGATACTTGCACAACCGCTATGAAGAGATTCTTCACTGACATAGATTTAATATCCATATGAGGATTCTCTTTGCAGGTCTCCAATGAACTTGTTCCTCTAACAAGCATCCACATGTTAGCATTGATTATCATCCATAATCACAATTATGAGAACCATTGCTTGAACCATTCAAGAAGCATAACATGTGCTAGTCTGTCCGAATTAACAATGTCCTATCTTGTTAATTCTATGACTAGGGATATTTAGATATTAACACATTTGCATGCGATAGACATCTCACATCATGAACACTTTCATGATTGCCTTTGCACTGTGTTTATAATATCTAGGACTTCATTTATTAATTTAAGATTTACAAACTCATGTATTCAAACACAGCATTAATAAATGAATGATGCCTTTTATTAAGAATATAAATTTCATACATATGAAAAACATCCCTATTACATGGGCTCTAGGGCATACTCTCTAACAATATGATTCTATAATTGCCTTGTTCAGAGAATCTCTGGCCAGAGTAATATGCCAAGATGGATAGAGATCCATAAAAGGCATTTTGGGAACAATGGTTAAAATTAATAGAACATACATAATTTGATTTATATGAGTTGACAGAAATTCATAATAAGAATCTAATTGAGATAAAAATGGTGAAAGGAGTAATTGCACGGTAATTGTTTTTATGGTGAAAGGAGTAATTCCATGTAAAAGGGATGAATTTCATATGTATGAATTTATATTCTTAATAAAAGGCATTATTCATTTATTAATGCTATGTTTAAATACATGAGTTTGTAAATCTTAAATTAATAAATGAAGTCCTTGATATTATAAATACAGTGCAAAGACAATCATGAAAGAGGTCATGATATGAGGTGTCTATTGCATGCAAATGTGCTAATATCTAAATATCCCTAGTCATAGAATTAACAAGATAGGACTTTGTTAATTCAGACAGACTAGCACATGTTATGCTTCTTGAATGGTTCAAGTAGTGATTCTCACAACTGTAATTATGGAAGATAATCAAAGCTAACATGTAGATGCTTGTTAGAAGAACAAGTTCATTGGAGAACTGCAAAGAGAATCCTCATATGGATATTAAATCTATGTCAGTGAGGAATCTCTTCATAGCGGTTGTGCAAGTATCCTTAGACTTGAGATCACCAAAGTTATCTTAAGTAGCAAATGGTATATTTTGACTCCATAACTGATTACTTCCAAATGGGAGTGAAAATAATTAGGAGATTGGGTATATCATAACCTACTTGAAGATAGTTGAGTGATTGACAAAGGATTCACCATCCCAGATTTAGTAAGGGAAGTTATCTCGCATGATTCTATAATTGCCTTGTTCAGAGAATCGCTGGCTAGAGTAATATGCCAAGATGGATAGAGATCCATGGAAGGCATTTTGGGAACAATGGTTAAATTAATAAAACATACATAATTAGATTTATATGAGTTGACAGAAATCCATACTCAGAATCTAATTGAGATAAGAGTGGTGAAAGGAGTAATTACACGATAACTATTTCTATGGAAGGGTATAGTCAAACCACTTGACTTTCCTGATATTTAGGTAGTCATGATGCCTAGCTAGAGGCCGCTCATGATTTTTATAATTGTGTACCATAAATATCAATAGGGATTGATAAAATGATTTAAAGAAGTTTAAATCGTGTGAGTTTTGAATAGAATTCACAATTACATATTATACTGCCAATATAGATATGAATCCAATAGGTCACACACATATAGAAAAAAGGATAAAATGGTAAAATGACAAGGATAATAATATTTGATATTAATATGAGAATAGAGAAGTGAATAATAGGATAATTAATTAAAGAGTTTAATTAATTATGATCAAGTAAAATTGTTCGCATAACTTTTTAGAAATGTTCTGTAAAATGGACCTAATTAAAATAATGTATTTCATAATTAATTATTATTGGACTATAAGTTTTATAGGGCTAATATAATAATTAATAGATCTATCTGATAAATTTAAATAGGCCCAAGGAAATGATTTTGGTGCAGAAACCCTTCGAGGAAGGGTTTCATACCAACTACAGATAGAAGGCCTTAGAGGCCTAATTCTTGGACCAAAATAAATTAAATATATTTAATAAGTGTTATGGAGCCTAAATATTTAATTTGGATGGATTTGAAATTCATTTGGGTGATTAAATCCAAGTATATACACAAAGGGCCTACTTTGTGGGTTTTGTGCATAGTCTTTTGTGAAAGGACTTAAATTTGATTTAATTGAGCCCAAAAAAATTATTAATAATTCCAGAAGCCCATTTAATATTTCTCCAAAAATTTTAAAGAGCCCAATCCTATTATGAATTTGGTTTTTTAACCTAACTATAAAAATCCAAGTGACAGGATTTTAGGGTAAAAAAGTGAACAATTAAGAGAAAAAGAATTTCTCTCACTCTCTCAATCCTAGCCGCCACCCCCTTGCTAGCATTAATGAAATTTCGGCTAGCCCTTGCATTCCTCCATTGTTGGTTCATTCAATCCTTCTTTAGTGTGGATTACTCATTGGAGGTGTTCAATTTGGACACTGTGATTTGCGATAACTCGGTGAGAAGAAAAATCAACTGTTCAACAAAAATCAAAGGTGATATTTCTTATTCTCATTAATATGTATATTGTAAATTCATGGCAAGATCAGATCTATTGGTTAAAAAATTTAAATTCCACTTATGTACGAGATGCATGTAACCGATAATTCCCAACATGGTATCAGAGCCTCAGTTTTGCCATGAATCTACAATTCTATATTTTGCGAAATAGTTAATATTTTTGAGTTATTTATTTCATGAACTTTAAAATATCAGATTTGATTGTTCATGAATGAGAAATATTGATTTTTGTATGTATGTAATCAAATATATAAAACGAAAAATAAGAACGACTCTTTTGAGAAAATAATCATTGTGCTTGGCATGAATGGCTTTTATTTTTCAATAAAGTTTAGGGGTTGTTCTAAATTAAAATTTTATTGATCCACTCTAAAATTTTTTTGATGATAATTTATGTGTTTAATATGTGATATTAAGCCATAGGATCAAACAAAATTAAAATCGAACAAGTTTTGTATGAAAGCTAGTTTAGTCGAAAAGTTCGATAAATTGGTGTTCTTTGTGTGTTCTTGGTATGTTCTTGGTGTGTTCATTTTTATAACGATTTATAATCTTCTAAATCTGATATATATGATATATTAATGTGTTTTTAATTAATTGGATTAATTAAAATGGGCCTTGAATTAATTGGATTAATTTTAATTCATTGACTTGGTTTAAATTAGTGAATGACTTGGTGGGCCCAAGGAGCTGATTTAAATTAAATATTATAGACTTTAATTAAGTTTATTAATGGGTTTTAAGGGCTGAAGTGGGCTTGGCTTATTCCAAAAAGGCCCTAATGGTCTAATAGACACAAAACTAGTTTGTGTGTGAACACACTTTAGGGTTTATAATGTGGGTTTCGGCCCACCCTTTGTTTTAAGCCCAAAATTGATTTTTTAATTATTTAATGTGATTAATTAATTAAAAAATCAATTGATAATTAATTAATAATCAATTGGATTGATAATCAAGGCAAGAACACATGTATGTAAAAAGGTTTCCTAAAATGAAAGTTTCCAAAAATGGAAAGAGTTTCCTAATTTGATCACAATATTAAAATAACTCAAAAGTAAGTTTCAAGAGTTGAAACAAAGTTAGTAATCCATTATATGTTTTAATTTATACATTAAAAATGCATATAAGGGTGTATGATTGGCATGATGGATAGTTATGGACAAAGGCTCAATGTGATTGAGCATGATGTATGTTTTGGCCCAATAAGGACTTTCATGTCCCAACCACTTGTTTTTGGTTTTTATTTCTTTTTCAAATTGTAATATGTAATTAGATTACTCAGATTAGAATTAGAGATAGAGATGGATACCACTATCAAGGAGCAAGATGGGCCGGATGGAGAACCAACAAGTTTGAAGATAATGTAATTATTTTTTTACTTGTTTGAATCATGCATATTACCTAAGTGTGACCTTTTGATTTCCTTTTGTGCTTGGGGAAATCAATGTCGTAAAGTCTATAACTATACCATATTTGCATGCTTATATTTATGTGATAGATATAGGATGCATACCAATGTATGCCAACCATGTATGATGAGACTTAATTAACTAAAATCCCTCAAACTAATACTAAGGTATATAAGCCTTCCATTAATTTGAGGTGAACCAGCGTTCTTTATAGTGTGGGTTGTTGACCACAGTCAAGCTCACATTATATCAAATATGTTTAAATCGAATTAAATGGGTCATCTTAGCTAGCCCATTAGCTTGTTGACCACAGTCAAGGCTAATGGTTCTAAAGACAAGATTAGGGAATGCTATATGCATGTACCAAAAGTTGATAACCTAATGATCCAATAGTTGTGTAGAGACACAATTGGTATAGAAATACCTACCTTTCAAGGGTATGGAGTTTGGCTTGTTGACTATAGTCAAGGTCAAATTACATATCAAGGATTGGATATTGGCCCACTAAGAAAACCATCTGGTTTTCTCGAATTAAATAGTGAGGGCTATTGATTCACAATAAAATAGTAAGAGTCAATGGATTAATTAAAGACCTAATTAATGCATACATATATATGAACATACTCTCATATATTTTCTTTTTCACATCTAGGTCATCATCATGAGCACATCAAACATTAATATACGATCAATCTTGGATAACAAACTAGTTGGCGGCAACTATTCTGACTTGATCAGGCAAGTGAGAATTATTCTCAAATCTGAAAAGATCCATTATGTCTTGGATAAAGACCCACCACCACTTCCATCAGATGAGGCCATTGATGAGATCAAGGGCACTTATCGAAAATACATAGAGCATAGTGAAGCAGCAGCATGTCTGATGTTGGGTGCTATGTCCTTAGAGCTAGAAGCAACATGAGATGATGGATGCTAGAACCATCATTTTGCATCTAGAGGAGATTTATTCTTCTCAGGCTAGAACTGAGCAATATGAGATTGCTCGAGCTCTATTTAGCTGCAAAATGGTGTAAGGCACTTTGGCTGCTACTTATGCATTGAAGATGTATGGGTATATTGAGCATTTGAGTAGACTTGGCTATGTAATGGATAATGATCTATACATAGATTTAATCTTGTACTCATTTGCTCTAAGTTTTGAACCTTTCATGATTAACTTCAACATGAACAAGATCCAAGTAACCATTCCTGAGTTAATCAACATGCTCAAAACAGCTGATGGATCTTTTATGAAGGATTCAAAAAGTATCATGGTTGTCACTTCTGCTAAAGGCAAGAAGCAAAAGAAGAAATATGACTAAGGCACAGCCAAAAAATGGTGGGGTTTCCAAGAAAAAGGTTGCCAAGAAAGAGAATCCCAAAGGAACTTGCTTTCATTGTGGAAAAGATGGTCATTGGAAGCATAATTGCAAGGCCTATCTAGATTCTTTGAAGGAGAAGAAGCAAGTTGTTGCTTCTAATTAAGGTATTCATATGATTGAAATAAATACTTATTCTATTGCTTCAAAACAATTTTGGGTATTAGATACTGGATGTGGATCTCATTTTTGTAATGATCTACAATGGCTTAAAATCATTAGAAGAGTTGGAAAGGCAGAAATATATCTACAATCAGCTACTGGACAAAAAATCTCTACAACGGTTATGGGTACTTATCATTTGCCTCTTCCAAGTTGATTAATATTGGAGTTAAATAATTGTTATTATGTTCCAACATTAGCCAAAATTATTATTTCTTTTAGTTGTTTATTGAATGATTATGACATTACTTTAAAAGACAAATGTTGTTACATTTTTAAGGACAATATGTTTTATGCTAAAGCTATCATTGAGAATGGTATATCTGTTCTTGATTTAATTAAAGAAGTGTATAATGTGGATACTAAGAGAATGAAACAAGATAATCTAAATACCTCATATTTATGGCATTGTCATTTAGGCCATATAAATGAGAAACGCATGACCAAATTACACAAGTCAGATGATTTAGGGTCATTTTATTATGAATCATTTGACACATATGAATCTTGTTTATTAGGAAAAATGACTAAAGCTCCCTTTATTGGTAAAGGAGAACGAGCTAAAATGGTTTTGGACTTAATACATTCAAATGTATGTGGTCCAATGACTACACATGCTAGATAAGGTTACTCCTACTTCATTACTTTCATAGATGATTATTCCAGGTTTTGATATATCTATCTAATGAAATATAAATCAGAAGCATTTGAAAAGTTCAAAGAATTCAGAAATGAAGTAGAGAAGCAACTTGGCAAGAGTATTAAAACACTTAGATCAGATCGAGGTAAAGAATACTTAAGCCAAGAATTTTGAGATTATCTTAGAGATAATGGGATTTTATCTCAGTGGACTCCACCATATACACCACACCACAATGGCGTATCTGATAGGAGAAATCGAACACTATTAGATATGGTTCAATCCATGATGAGCCAAGCATACTTGCTTAAGTTCTTTTAGGGATATGCACTAGAAACTGCTATTTATGTGTTAAATAGAGTTCCTAGTGAATCGATTGATTTTACTCCATATGAGATATGGAATAACAAGAAACCCACACTTTCTCATATGAAAGTATGGGGTTGTCCTGCTTATGTCAAGAGGACGGTGTCAGACAACTAGATGTTAAGTCTGACAAATGTTTATTTGTGGGATATCCAAAAGAAACGTTTGGATATTATTTCTACCATCCCTTAGAACACAAGGTGCTTGTTTTAAGGCATGTTGTCTTCTTGGAAAGAGAATTTCTCCTACGAGAGGACAGTAGGAGTAAAATTGAACTCGGTGAAGTTCAAGACTTACAAATAGAAGTAGATCAACCGATTAAACCCGAGACTGAATTTCATAATGATGAGATTACAGTTGAACCTGATTATACACAAAATCCTAGAAGATCTAATATGATGCATTCTATCCCTATGAGATAAAGATTTCACATTGATTCGGATAGAGGCATAACTATAGTAGAGAATAATGAGCCTACAAGCTATCAAGAAGTTTTGAACAGTTCAGAATGTGATTTATTGCATAAGGCTATGCAGTCTGAAATATACTCCATGTATGAGAATAAAGTATGGACTTTAACTCAACCACCTGAAGGGATAAAACCCATAGGGTGCAAATGGGTCTTCAAAAAGAAGACTGACATGAAATGTAATATAGTTACCTATAAAGCTTGCTTAGTAGCAAAAGGCTATCATAAAAAAGAAGGTATTGACTATGATGAAACCTTTTCTCCTATAGCGATGCTTAAGTCTATAAGAATACTTTTAGCCATTGTAGCTCATTATTGGCAAATGGATGTGAAGACAACTTTCCTAAATGGAAATCTGACTGAGGATGTGTCTATGACACAACTAGAAGGGTTCACATCAGGAAATGGCAAAAATGTATGCAAGCTTTGAAGATCTATTTATGGATTGAAGCAAGCCTCTAGGAGTTAGAACATATGATTCAACGAGACAATCAAAGAGTTTGGTTTCTCACAAAATGAAAATGAACCTTGTGTATATAAAAGGGTCAGTGGGAGTACAATTGTATTCCTAGTTCTATAAGTGGATGACATATTGATCATAAGAAATGACATTTCTCTTCTCTAATCTGTTAAAATATGGTTATCCAAGCAATTCTCTATGAAAGACCTTGGAGAAGCATCCTATATTATGGGAATAAGGATATATAGAGATAGATCCAATAGGTTGCTAGGTCTTTCTCAAAGTACATATATAGATAAAGTATTGAAGAGGTTTAATATAGATCTCTCTAAGAAAGGTTTTATACCCTTGGTGCATGGGAAACACCTTTCTAAGACTATATGTCTGCAGACACTAGAAGATAGAGAGAGCATGAATAGAATACCATATGCATCTGCAATTGGTTCTATCATGTATTCTATGTTATGTACATGTCCAGATGTAGCTTTTTCTTTGAGTGTCACAAGCAAATTCCAATCCAATTTTGGAGAGGAACACTGGGTTGAGAAGAATAAGGATATATTATTGGTATATGGAGAGGGCAGTTTGGAAGTAAATGGGTATACAGATGCCATCTTTCAATCTGACAAAGATGATTTCAAATCACAGTCTGGTTATGTGTTCATAATGGGAGGAAGGGCAGTTGGTTGGAAGAGTTCTAAACAAGAAACAACTATTGATTCCATGACAGAAGCTGAGTACATTGCTGCTTCAAAAGCAACCAAAAAAGCAGTCTGGATCAAAAAGTTCATATCTGAACTAGGAGTGGTGCCTAGCATTGTTGATCCAATTCCTTTATATTTTGACAATAATGGAGCCATTGTGCAAGCAAAGTAACCATGATCTCATCAGCGATCCAAGCATGTTCTCAAATGCTACCATCTCATAAGGGAAATAGTAGCTAGAAATGATGTGAAAATAGAAAGGGTCCCCACAGATGACAATGTGCCGGATCCCCTCACTAAAGCACTTTCCCATATTAAGCACGATCACCATATAAATAGCATGGGTCTAAGACATATGAGTGATTGGTTCTAGTGCAAGTGGGAGATTGTTAGATTGTATGCCCTAGAGCCCATGTAATATGGATGTATGCTAGAAGACATAAAAATATATGTAATTCAAGGTTATGTTAATTTAGAACTCTATTATAGTAAAAAAGCAAAGTGAATATTTGATTAAGAATTTATTTATATGTTGATTGGAATTATATAAGCTTGTGATAATGTTATATGGACATGGTATTGAAGTTAATTCTAGTGTAGCATGGTGTAAAGTCATCAATGAAGCTAAAATAATATGTTTATATGTCAAGCACATAGGTTGGTATGACTTTGATAGTTTTCATGAATTAGTATGAATGATTGGATATGCTATTATGTTATCAAATAATTGTACATAAATGCATAATTTGGATATCTATAATCATGATGTGCTTTAAGTATATAGATGCTAATGATTTGTACATAGTGAGCTATATAGATATATATTTATGAAATGATAATCTACATATGGTTATTTCCATGTCATTAGAGTTATTATGAAACTATCATATAATTAGAATAGTGAAGTGTATATGCATGAAAGTATAAGTATAATTAATGTTTGTTTTAAAACATAGTATATGCTTAATAGAATAATGAAAATCAAAGATGCTTAGTCATATTATATGAATAAAGATAGCATGGTGACATTTTGTTCACTTTCACTTATATATGATGAATTACACGTCTTTGATTATAAGTACAAAATACAGTCGCTACAGCATGCATATGACATTTTGTTCATAGAATGTTTATACATGATCAATGATATAGTGCCATACCTATGGTTATACATATGTATGTATATGAATTTATTCTTGGCGATGCCTTTCAGTACTTCCATTGGTTTAAATTCTTTCATTATAGCTTCTCGTTTCTAGCTTTTTATTTAAAATTGATGTGTAACTTCTTGCATGTCAATTTAAAAAAAAATTATGAACTTTTAATTAATGTTTTTCAACAATTGTAAGGGCCAATATGTATTCTTTTTAAACATAAGTTTCTTTTTTAACATTATAAAATGATAAGAGATATATGTGTGACTCCTTACTTGTGAATATAAATCAATTATGAACTCACAGCATGTGAATTCAATATATGTTTGAGTTTGAAGTATAATGATAATGATGAAATGCATTAAAAAATTTGAATAGTACCCAAGAAAAGTATGAAATAACATAATAAGGTTAACAATTAATTAAGGTTGTTATTATACATCTTGATACATGGATTATAATTCAAATATGTAAAAAGCAGGGAAATTTATAGTAGTTAGTAATGAACAAAGATTTAGTTTATTAACCTAATATTCTATAAATTAAGAATGAGTATATCTCTAAATATAAATTGATATTAACATGTAATCAAAAGAGGCTAATAAGACAAATTGAATAGACAAAGATTACATATATACGAATCTAGAAATATATAAGTAGTAACAGGAGTGCATATTTGTTATATAAGTGGAATAGCATATCAATTATCAACATTGGCTATAACAAGAACATGAAATTAAATTATCATTAGAAAATGCTAGGCTTTTATTGTTATTCTATTTTAAGTGTATTGGATTATATGCTTAATAAATGCTTCTATGTGTATGTCTTCTACATGTTTGTTACACACTAAGCTTTATAGTTTAGCACCAGTGTTTTATCCGTGTAGGTTGTGAAGCTAAAACTTCTTCTCAAGGATGATATATGCAGTAGGACAATCAACACATGTCATAGAAAGAATAAAGGTATAAAGCCTTTACTTTAGGTTTTTCATTTATAAGCTTTTAATTTGTATTAATAATTTTGTATAATATAGATGTACAGTAATTAGAAATGTTGTAATGTTAAGGAGACATTTATGTAAGTTTAAAATTTAATAGTATTATTCATATATTATGGTTTAATTTTCTTATAAGATCTTGATACAGGGTTCGTAAAAAAATTAGTTAATGGTTTATAACACATTAATATAACATGTTAGACGATAAAACTATGCTATAGTAGAGGGCATTACAATTTATGGTATTAGAGCATAGGTTTAGTCATTTCTAGTCAATAAAAGTATAGAAATTATTATTATAGGAAGTTATAGCATGTTAGCTTAATGCAAATATCCTTGTTTTGGTTCATTTTAGATTGAAAGTTAGATGATTTGTAAGAATTTAGGAAAAGATCAAAAAAGTTAACAGCTTCAAGGTTTCAAATTTAATTATTTTTTTATTTTTACTATTGTATTTTGTTTTAAGATATTGACTATTACTGTAGTAAGTTATTGGAAATAAACCATATCTTCACTCAAAATTTTATAAAAGTAATTTGATCATAGGATACCAAGGGATGTCAAAAGGAAATGTGAGACTAAACGAAATAGAAATAAGAGTGCGAAGTTAAAATAAGTTAAAGAATGGTGGTTCATTACTTATGAGCGAAATGAAGTATAATGTTACATTTGTGCTATAGAAGAAAAAGGTTGAGTATAGTACAAGGAATATACCTGTGGATTTATCCATATTTGTGTGAATCGAAAGGACTGTAGTTTTGATGTAGAGAGGTATTATTGAAGAAGATTATGGTAATTATCATTCCCCTTATGATACTTATTTATATGTGTTGGTATAATTTGATAATGAGAATATATATATAAATGGAGTATTAGTTAAGATGGAAGTTCTGAAAGTGAACTATATGTATGGTAGTATAGTAATGGGATCTTAAATTCAGAATGAACACTAAATGATATGAAATGCATGTATGACTAGTGTTTAGATTATAGTAAAAGTGTGTTAATGGAGTATTTAGAGATTAATTCTGTATGGTACTTGAGAAAGAGTTCTATATAATTGATGAGGATTTCTATAGTTGAAGTTGTTGAGATGGCAAATTAAGATTGTTTGCGGTGCTTGGAATACCTATAAGTGATTTCTTAACAAGTGTGGGTAGTTGATTAAACAATTCATAGTTGGATAGGGCAAACATGTGTATTACATGAGAGCACATATTTGCATTCTATTGGATATGTGAAATCACCATTCACTCATAGCATAGCTGATGGAATATGACATGGCATTTATATGATGATCATGTCGCAAAAAAATAATAAAATCAATCATACATGTCACTCAATCCATAAGCAAGAATCGAAAACATGTAATTTTAGGGTTTTGAAACTTACAACTTTAAATGCACTTCAAGATTTGATTTTGATGATGACCAGTAACCAAGAAGGATTTATTTGCCTTAGATCTTAACCACCAATGCCAAAGGAACAGCCTTTAAGCCACTCCTCTCTATGTTCACAAACACAATTGCAATGACGGCTTAAAATCGAGAGTGCTAACTCTATGTTTAAGTATTTTGCTATGGTGATGGATTGAAGCTACAAGATCTAATCTTTTACTTCATTTTAGTTGCTATTGCTGCCCAAGAACACAAGAAAAACAAGGAAGAATCCTTTCTCCTTGTGAAATTCGGCCAAGAGTGTGTGAGAGAAAGTTCACGCCTAGGGTTTTCTTATTTTATTCATTCACAATATATCACTTATCTTGTTAAGTAATAATGCCGAGATTTACTATCCTTTTAGGTAGTAAATTCATTCTCTATTACTTCCTTAAAATAAGTAACTTATATTGATTCAAACTCTTTTGAAATAATTTGAAATAAATATAAGACATTTAATCAAAATAAATGACTTAATTTAAGAAATATACATGTGCCGAAATTCCCTTGATTTTCATCTTACAATTTCGATCACATTATCTCCTTTTTAAGTGTTTTAATTTGATTCAAATTCTTTTGGGCTTTAATACTCAATTGACTTAATTAATATAAGATAATTAATTAATTGAAATTAAACCTTTATGGACCGAATCTCTCTCTCTAATGGACCAAGGTCCATTTAGCAATTTTAATACCCATTACATACATTAATTTGACTTTAATTAAAAGTCCAAATTAATGCCCAATACTTTATTTAAATATTTTAAGCCCAATGCTTTGTGTACGATCCTTTAGGTCCATTTAATATTTGCAATGAATTAATGAATTAATTCAAAGGCTATATATATTCTCTAGCAAGATATTATAGCATTCCAAATTAAATGAAAATGCAAATGGAATTTAGTGACCTAATGCAATTTTGCATAGTCCCTTACCCATAAATATCAGAATTAATATAAGGCATGGAACTAGTCATCCTTATATATATTAATTCCTTTCTTGATATTCCAGTGACACTGAACTCTTAGATAAATAATGATTACTCATTATTTCATCTCGTTATGGCCATACACTTTTCAGTTCACTGATCAAGTGGTCGATGATATTTTCTCTCTTATCGAGAGGGGTAATCCCTTCATTTCTCTCATGCTCTCTAACATGAATCAATGCATACCCAAGCATACCCATACTTATCACTCTATTATGAGCACGTTAGGTGTATGTCAAAGTACACAGTAATTTATAAAGATTTTCATAGAGATTTTAGGTCTAAGAACACCAATACAAAAATTGCATATGAGTAACAATTATGACTTTTACCATGTAGTGTTCTTATGAACGGATCAAATCTAAATACCATGTTCTTAACATGTATCTATGATCTCTGATTGACACTCTTGTCCTAATGATCCGTAAGACAAAACTCATCTTATCAGAGAGAGCATACTAGTCTTCATTCATTTGTATTCCTATAACAATGACTGACTGGGGATATTTAGAATGAAGTCTCATTTGTTTCAAGATCTTACAACCATGTGCCTCACACATGATAACTTAAACTAAAACAACATTCTTGGATAGTTCTATCAATTGATATGCACAGGAATACAATAGATAAAACAAATGCCTCATTTATTAACTAAAGTGTTTTATAACAATGCATTGGGGCTAGGGCTTACACTAACAATAGCATCAAACATCATATGACAAGATATGAATAGCATCATATCACATGTATAGGCCCCAACTGGAAAGGAAACTGATAGCATGTACACTGAGCATAGTAATGATATTATAGTGCACAAGGGTTACCATTATAAGGAGTTAAAGCAAATATGAATTCAATTGAGATAAATAAGAGAACAAGAGAAGTTGGTAGAGGCGGTATGGAATTAAAGTGACTATGATTTATACAGGGCTGTAGGAATGTCAGTGTTGTATGTGCGTATAAGTTACAAGTATGAATTTCGAGGACAAAAGTCCCTAAAGGGGAGAGATTTATATGGATCTAAAATAGATGATGTTCAAGTAAAATTTTGTGACGACAGTATTTTCATCACAATATTGCTATGACATTGTTCACGTAAAATTTTTTGACGATAATATTTTCATCACAACATTGCTATGACATTGTTCACTCAAAATTTTGCGACGATAGTATTTTTGTTGCAACATTGCTACGACATCGTTCACGTAAAATTTTGTGATGATAGTATTTTCATCACAATATTGCTACGATGTTGTTCATGCAAAATTTTGCGATGACACTATTTTCATCATAACATTGCTATGACATTGTTCATGAAAAATTTTATGTCAACAATATTTTCATCGCAATATTGCTATGACATTATTGATGCTAAATAGATACTGTTCAAACATACTAATCCCTTGCTAAATTAAAATTAATTTTTTTATTTTTAAATTAATATGAAAATTTCATCATTTAACTAATAAGCCATATATGAAAAATTTATATTTATAGACTACTTAATATTTAATACAAAAATATATATATTCATAAAAAGATTGTTATTTACAAATGGATATCATCGTTAATTGTATATCTAAAATAATGCACACATATATAATAATAACAAATGTCATATTATATACTTATAATTATAATGTAAATAGATACATTTGCTCCTAAATGTACTAGTGAAAAAGGTTGTTGCATCTCCATCTATTATTGGATTTGTCTTACCTACTGATCCATCTCTTGTTCATGCTCAGCATAAATTTCAACTTAAAACTCAATCTGCATAGTGCACAAATATTTCAAGTACTAGCTATAAGAAACAAATAGAAAATTAATACAAGGGTGTGAGGAATTAACATGAGGAAAACCCACTAAAAACACAAGTAGTTGATCATCTTTTTCGAGCTTTCTAGGAATAATATCAAATCTTTTGTTTCATTAGGTCAGTTAACGTTGACTAATTATGCTTTGTACTTCGAGTCACTTGGAGTTGGTCTATATGATAAAGCAGTTAGATATGATCTAGCAATAGATATGAAATAGGTCATAAAACCTGAATTGACTGGACCATTGCGTACTCGCCTCTTTGATAAAGCTGTGATGTACAAATCTACATCTATGTACATTCTTTTCCATCCTTCAATGAACAATTTTTATACTTTGAAGAGTTTGTCATACTGTAGATGTTATAAATTAATTGTCAATGTAGGATTCTAGTATGGAGGGTGAAATACAAGAAGTTAATAATCAGTGCCTCATATGTACTATAATCCTACATTAACACTTGATTGATAATATCTACAATACAACAAACTCTTCAAAGTATAAAAATTGTTCATGCAAAGATGGAAAAGAACATACACAAATGTCGATTTGTGCACCAAAACATTATCAAAGAGGCTAGCACCCAATGGTCAAGTCAATTCAGGTTTTATGACCTGCTTCATATTTGTTGCTAGATCATATCTAACTACTTTATCATATAGACCAACTCCAAATGACTTAAGTACAAAGCATAATTAGTCAGCATTAATCGACCTAATCAAACAAAAGATGGACATTAATAAAAATAGGAAGTATAGTATATGATAAACAAGAAAAATCATAGTGTTCAACAGAGTTTATGTAAAATTTAATCAATTAATGGATTGTTGTGGGCTGAAAAACGTAAAATCAATTCAGGTATTTTGTCCTTGTATAATATGTAAGAGTTAAGCTTGAAAAAATAACATGTAAAAAGACTAGAGAAACTCATTTCAATTTCTATGTCTTAGACCTGGTTAAACTTGGTATATGATCAGAATTCTTTTGAAAATCATACTGTGAAATCACAAGCATGAATTAGCACAAATTTCCTAAGTTTAATGAAATTTGAGATATCTTCCACTATAATTATTCAGTAACTTACTAGGCTACGCTGACATTTGAATATGCTGCATAATAGGTTAAGTGGGGACCGTCCCATCAACGTCAAGAATGATCTCTCCATTAGCAAGCTGAAGATTGGAAAAGGGCCCTTGTTTACTTTTTGCTTCCCTAATAATTCTACAGAATAAGAAGCCATAATAAAAAACTAAAATTGAATAAAAATAGGAAACAAAAACATCAAGGTGAAGATTTTCACAGCTTTTTTGGTCTATTCTGAAGTCACCAATCAGAATTTAGGACATTCTGAATTGACATTCACATAAACCTATAATACAACTCCTATCATTTTGATCAGATTTCACTAGGAGCCTTAAATATCATATTATCTAAAAGATATAGAAACAACAAGCCAACGCATTGTCTAAAGATTTGGAGACCTATAAGACAATTTACTAAGTGAAATAAAGAAATAGCCTCCTCAGGAGACACATAACAAAATTATCAACATGTTTTTATAGTAATGTGAGGTAGTATTTCTTCGAAAAGTAGACCCACTCAAGAACACTGCATTGCCTTTGAATAAAAGATATATATAATTTATAGTGAACAAATTTTGCACTGAATGAAACTATAATCTTAGTAAATAAGATATCTTAATCTATAACCTATCCTATATTAACCTATCCTAGTCTTTTTTAATATTTCTATAAAAACTATGATACCAGTTAATAATGGGGCCAATAAGATTGAGACTAAAAAAGTTCACTTTTAATCTCTTGGTAAGGGTAGATTTTTTTATAAGTAGGACATACTTTTTGATATGAGCTAAAGGATTTGATGTACCATTAAACTTCATCAAGTTAGGCATCTTAAATCAACTAGGCAAAGCATCTACACCATCCAAGTCAATGTCTTAGGGGCTGACCCCTTTCATAACTAACAACATCCTAATTAAGCCTTATAACTTCTCCTCTATATTTTTCTTAGCAGGGCTCTCCTATTGAGGGATAAGATTCTTCAATATTTGAAGGGCCTACTATTTCTCCTTCTTATCAATTATAAAGTCATGTTAAGAACCACCTTAAGCGACTTCTCCTTTCACCCTCATAGAGCCATATGCTTAACATCTACTATTAGTGAAGGAAATAATATATCTGCTACTGGAATCCCCTAAATGGTGTTTGATTCGACTTGAGCAACATCAAGTGTAACAAGTTGAGTAGTGGAAATTAAGGGATCTTTGAAAAAATTGAGGAAACATTTTTCCTTTTTGTTCTCATCAAGAAATGAAGTCGAGGTTTGTCTTCATTCCTTTAAGTAATCTTTGAGTCATGAATTGCCTCACCTTTGCCTTGGTAACTCGACCCAACTTTTAGGGTCCAAAAAAGTTAAGGTTTCCTTGCCTAAGCTGATCAATCATTTGTAATGGTCAAGAGACTTAACTCAATTCACCAAGTCTCAAGCTTCTAAAAGGTATGAGATAATGTCTTGAGGTGTCCCTATCTCATCTTTAGCAATTGACCATCAAGAGGTATTTATTTCGTACTGCAAGGTTGATATAAGAAGTCACTGGCCAATAAAACATTAGGAAATGGTCTTACAACCTTATGAGGCCAAAATGCAAAAAGAGTTTGAAACTTCACTCTTATTTATACCTTTTGATAAATGTGGCATAATGGGTTTTAGGTTAATCATGTTATCTCTTTTCTTACATACAAGATTAAAGGAAATAAATAAATTAAATGCGCTCCCAATCACATAGGAAAGCCATAAATCATGACATAGATATAATCAAAGCATTAAAATAGGCATATATAAATCAGGAAATTCATTGTAACCCTTTTGATGAGGATGTTGGTGCTCACATGTGAATTATGAAAAAAACATTTTATTATGAAATTTAAAGATAGGGACTTGCCAGTATGACTTTTATTAAGAAACATCTCATGGTATTTCATTATATACAAGATCTTTTACATTATTAAAAGCTAACTTTTATTCATGATTTCCCTAGGTTAGAAATAAGAATTTGGTCTAATTTTATTAGCAAAATTTCCTAAGTCTTTAATACAAAATTTCAATGGAATTTTCCTTATACGGTCAAAAAGGCCTTTTTGTAATAAGAGAAGGATAATATGAGCTTACTTATGGTGCTTATATAGCTGCATTCACAAAAGGGGTGATCCATTAGAAAAGTAATAATGGAGACAATAACAAGAATCAAAAAGGAAAATGAAAATAAAGAAAAAATGAAATAGAAAGGGTGAATTATGTAACTATCTAAGAAATAAGGGTAAAAATATAAATTTATATTAAAATATAGTTAGAAGGGTAAAATGATAAAAGGGTGAAAATTAATGAAATTAAAGTTAATATGGATTAAATTGTAATTTTTCATTACATAAGGAACAATAAGGACTAAATTGTAAATTTAAAGGCAAAAATGAAATAAAACTAAAAAGGAGCAAAAAGGGGTAAGATTATATGGTAAATAGTGAATTAAGTGTTAAAATGAAAGTTTAAGGACTAAATTGTAATTCTCACCCAAATCTAGAAATAAGTGAGAGAATGACAAGAACAGTAATAATATGGACTAAATGACAATCTAAAGAATCAAATGACAAATTCTAAGATAAAATGTAATATTAAATAACTAAAGGTAAAATGGCATTTTGTTAATTGCTATTTGTGTGTAATGAAATTTTGTATAGTTTATCCACCACTAGGAACAACCATTGCTTAGCTTATAGTTTTGTTTGGCTACACATATAGGACAGGTAATTGAGGACATTGTGAAGGTGGAAAAAATGGTTTTTTTTGGAACATGTAATGTATTAATCAGTTTGTAAGAGATGTTGAGTTAATAGTGGATATATAATTATGTATTTTGACACTAGTACTTATACAATGGTTTTAAGACATATTATGTTGATGAATCATGCAATGAACTTTAGAAGTCTTTAAGTTGTTGTTGGAGTAATGAAGTTGGACTTTGAATATTGGGAGTGTGATTTTGACACTTTGCAAGTAGGGTAAGCATAACCTTATAGCTATTATGCTATCCAATTTTTTACCCAATGAACAGTGACTATTCAATTTTAAACTTAAATGAAATTTAAATGCCATGTTTAGAATTAATAATCATCACTATAAAAGCATTAAATGTATTTAAGTTAATTGGGTAACAATGACTCTTGTCACGCATCAATGTTCAAACTTTTGTTCGAGCATTGCGCATCACATTTTGTGGTATCAAAGCAAGTTTAGGTGGTCCCAAGATCTGAGCAAATGTATAATTGTGATGGATGATTGAATTAATATATGTTCATGCCATATAAGGAATAAAATGAATTTGAGATTAACCTTTACCTATCCCCTTGTATATTTTCAGTTGTAGATATGGCCTCTTGTTCGAGGCAAGTGATCACATTAGCAAGCAATGCAAAGAGCGGGGCATCAGATAGTTCAAAAGGTAATGATGTTACTGGTCATTCTAGCCAATATGCACCACCACCAGCTGCATAAGCACCTTCTCTAGTTGCACCACTAGATTTCATACAGTTGATGCGAACTTGTATCAGAGAATGCAGGTACTAATTGTCCCATAGCCTCAGAATCAATAGCCACCACCACCACCATCCAAAAAACCCATTTTAAAGCAATTAAAGAAATTAGAGGTGGAGGATTTCTATGGTAAGGATTAGTTGACAGCCATAGAAGTTGAAAAGTGGTTGAACAAAATTAAGAGGCTTTTTGAAATTACACATAGCCCACCTGAGGAGATGTTAGAAGGTACAGTTGCTTTATTTCGAGGACCAGCTTACACCTAGTAGGAGACAGTGAGGAGATACACTCAATAAGATGAGTTAACCTGGTAGTTTTTTCTTTAGTTGTTTAGAGAAAACGTATAAGGAAGGAACACTAATGGGACATAAAGAGTGCCTTTTGGTGACTGCGAAAAGGTAACAAATATATGCAGGAATATGAAAGAGAATTTGAAAGACTTAGTGCTTACATGAAGGATTATCATTTAACTTAAGAAAAATTGTGTTAGTTGTTTAAACAAGGCCTTAATAATAAGATCAAGGAGACATTGGCAACACATGAATATATTGATTTGAGATCTCTAGTTCGAGCAACTACTCGAGATAGTGATGAGGAAAATAGATGGGCTAGATTTCAGTAGATAAGGAGACCACCATCAGCAGGTTACCCTAGTGGATCCTGTAAAAAGCTTAAGAGTTTTGTTGCTCAACCATAGATTCCTATAGCTGCCCTAGCTTATAATAAGAAATTCGTAGCTCGAGCTAGTCCACTAGTGGCCTCTATTGATCGTATACCTCTGGGGACTAGCAAATTTGATAATCCTAAATGTGATCATTGTGGACATTGACCTCCAAAAGAACATTAAAGATTAATAGAAGCTTGCTTGAGGTATGGATCAAAGGATCATCAGTGGAAGGATTGTCCACGTGTACAAACAACACCACCAGCTACTCCTATAGATAGACCTAGTAATTCACCACCTAGAGGCCGAGATAAAGGTGGACCTACTAGCACTACACAAGCTAGAAGGAATGCTTAGATGCCTTAAATAGCAAACGGGTGACCATCCATCCATACTTATGCAATGAGAGATAGGAAGAACCAACATGCTTCCGAAGTCATAGTAGGTAAATTTTTCCTATTTGATACCCCTATTTATTCTTTAATTGATACTAGATCCACACATTCTTATCTAAGAACAAAAATTGCACATAGAAAGGGTTTAATTAGATCATAGGTAGATCAAGACAACCTAGTGAGCAATTCTTTAGGATATAGTGTAGTGGTAAATAAAATTTATAGAGATTGACCTATTTAAATTCAACAATCCACCTTCGTTGCAAATTTAATTGAGCTTCATTTCCATGAATTTGATGTGATCTTGGGAATGGATGGGTTACACAAACATCAAGTAATGGTTGACTATCGATTAAAAAGGATCAAATTAAAGACTTTTGAGTGACAAAAAATTAATGTTATAGAGGAGAGATCTAATTTCTTATAAAGTGTTATCTTGGCTACTATAGCAAATAGATGTGTGAGAAAAGGGTGTGAAGTGTACCTAGCTTACATAATGAAGGCTAAGAAAGACAAGCCTAAAATTAGTGATTTCCCCACTATTTATGATTTTATAATGAATCACTAAAATTACCACCAGAAAGGGAAGTTAATTTCACTATGGATGTTGCACTAGGCACTGCTCCAATTTCTATAGCTCCATATCGTATGGTACCTACAAAATTAAAAGAGTTAAAGATCTATCTGTAAGATTTACTTAACAAAGGATTCATCCACCTTAGTATGTCACCTTAAGGAGTGCCAGTATTGTTTATGAAAAAGAAGGATGGATCCCTACAACACCATATTGATTATAGGCAATTAAACCAGGTCACCATCAAAAATGAAAATCCTCCTAGAATTGATTATTTATTTGATGAGTTGAAAGGTGTGGGTATGTTTTTCAAGATTGATCTAAGATTAAGCTATCATAATCTCTACGTTAAAGAAGCAGATGTATTGAAGATGGCTTTTTGCACTCGATATGGATATTTTGTGTTTTTGCCATTACTAATGTTCCTACAACATTTATGGATTTGAATGAACTTTATTTTTCCCATATTTGGATCAGTTTGTAGTGGTATTCCTTGATGACATCTTGGTGTATTCTTAGACTCCGAAGTTGTAACACCCTTATCCTATACTTATCTATGTCACTATATATACCATAAAGCATGCTTTACTATGCCATTATGCCCGTAACTTTTTTTTCTAATCATAAAACCAATATATGTAATATACTATTAAAACTTTACTACACACTTAAGAGTCTATTTACACATTACAAAATATGTAAGGCTCTAATCTATACCCTAGTAGGTATATGGAACCTTTAGGGTGCATTTGGAAGGTGATTCAAAGAGATAAATATTTGAAGGGTAGGAAATGATCTAGAGGGAATTAGTTTAAAAGTCAAAAGCATTATGGTAATTTAACTTTAAGACATGCCCATGCACAATTGGAAAGACAGAATGGAAGTATTTAAAAGAAAAAAAGGAAATATTTTTGGAAGAAAATGAGAAATTAAAAGGAAGAGGGAGTGAGATGCAATTTTTTAAAGACCTCATAATTGGGCCGATAGGATGAAACAACCTAGTTTTCTCTAGAATTGTACAGAGAAAGGAAGAAAAATCAAGCTATACAAGTGGTAATAAGAGGCCAGCCACCATAAGTCTAAAAGTTCATAAATTCTCTCAAAATCTCACCATCTTCCACCATAAAACAATACCTTAATTTCATCTATTTGGTCGAGAAGAGAGAGAATTTATGCTTTAGCTATTCTAAGGTATTAATCCTCTCTTTTTTAATTCTTTTTGCTTCACATGTTTGGAATTGAAATTGATTAGTTATATAGATGTTCATATATTTGATTTGTTGTGTGATGAAGGAGAAAATATCAAGAATGAAAAAAGATGGTAGAAAGGAGTTAAAGGAGTGTTAAAGACACATTTTGAGGTGAGGGAACTTTTCATTACTTGTAAGTGTGTGGCTATGTAAAAAGCATGTTGGATGGTATAATAGAGGTTATAATAAATTATTGTAGTGGAAATTAAGCTTAAACTGCATGAAAAGTCAAATTGGAAAAGAAGTTCCTAAAATACCAAAAATCTATCTTAGGGTTTATTGGATCTACTCGAACATTTTTGTCTATAACTCAAGTTAGAATGGTTTAAATTTAGTGATTCTAGTTGCTACAAAAACTAAACTCATAAGCCTTGATTTCATATGAAGAATTTAAGAACTGAATCCTTCTGTATGATAGTGACACTTAAGCATGAATTCTAAATATGTCTGATGCCCTATCATTAGGAGCATTATGTGTTGTTTATTTAATATTTAGAGATTTATAGGTCTAAATAGAGTTACTTTTGAGAAACTACAAATATAGGGGAATAACTTTGTAGAAGATCACTTTAGCTGAAAATGTCATTTTCTAGGAATAAAAAAGCTTACAAACTGAACCTGAGAATCTATCTTCAGTAATTTTAAACCTCACAGTTAGCACCCTTTTTATACTGACCATGACATAGCCCAGAATTAGTCCAAAATTAATGTGACACCTATGTAATGGTTAGTACCTATTATTGATGATCATGACCCTCATTTGATCCAATCTAAACATGATTTTTAAGTCCTAAATTGACACCAAAGCCTACTTAGACCTCTCAAAAAACTTTTAGAGCCTTTTAAACAATAAATCAAAAGTAATTTATGATATTAAACATGTCAATGACATATTGAAATATGAGAACAAAGTTAAAGAATAAACATTAATACTAAAGGTATGAAGGTTTAAAGTCCTATATGAACATACCTAAGGGCATAAATGAATATATATGAATTGTAATATATTTTAATCAAGATGATGTACATACATTTATATGTATTTATGTATGTTTATACTATTTAAGTTACATAATAATGAATAAGTTATATTATTATAATTATTTATGAACAAGAGTATGAATGCTAATATATGAGCTTGAACATGTCTTAATAAGTAAATGTTCTAATGAAATGACATAATGTGCTCATAGTTACATAATTGATTCATTTCTAATACATGAAAATGAAATGTACTAAATTATAAAGGAGCATAGAAATGAATGAATATGCATATGATTACTTATTTCTAGACATGTTCATGCAAATGAGCTATAGATATTTGAACATATATATATATATATATTACATGAAACATGAGAAAGGAAAGTAAAGAAAGTTAAAGGAAAAAGATTACAGTTTCTTGGCTTTTGTCATTTTCTAGGTTGTAGATAGATAGGCATGCCCATAAGGGTATATTGCAACTGCTACATTTTCTACCTCATTTGGGTCTATAGCACATATTTGACCCCATTTGGATCCCTTTAACTAGTCTATAGTATAGATTTGGTCCGTTTGGGTCTACAGTTTGATACCTTCGGGCATCCTTTCATACCTTTGGATACTATAATACCATTCACTATCCACATTCTTCGAGAGGTGCAGGCCGGTTACAAGAGATAATAAAATTATCATGAAAGGTATCATGAAAAGCAATATAACAGATATGTTATAACATTTTCTAGTAAATGGTAAATACAAAATTGATTAAAGATACCTTTCAAATATGTTACGTCATAGTATTGTAGTATCACATGCAAGAAATTGTTGTTATAAATGCATAATGTTTATGAACACTTGTGATTAATTACCAACTTGATACTAAGTATGCTATGAATACATGTATATTCTTTATAGTTATACATTATACACTTGATATAGAACAATTAATGTGTGAGCCACACTTAACTTGTGATTATAACGCTTATTATAGGGGTAGACTTTTAAAAATATAAATTTACAATATAAGTATATAAGTTGGGTTAAGTCATATGAAAAATACAAACTACTATCTTCACATTTTTATATACTAAAAAATAACATGGAAGAAATAAAAGAATGTTATAATAAAGATAATTAAATTAAAAACCATTAAAAATTGCATATGGGATAGCAATAGTAAAGTAATATAAATGTGGGTATGTTATGAAAATATGTTAGTTAGAGCAGATGCATATAGAACTAATTAACTAGCTTAATAAATTAAGAATAACTAATAGAATGCAACTATAATAAGACTAACTAGAAATCTTAATAAGAGCCAAGTAATTTGTGAGGCCTTAATCCTGGCCTTAATCTAATTATGGTAAATTAATGAAGATTATGATTTAATAAGGAAAAATTAGATTATTTTGTATTATTAAAATTAAATCACACAAGGGGTATTTTTGTAATTATGCACATATGTAAAGGAGTATAGTTAAAATGTTAAGAAAGGATACAATTGAATTAAATTAGAAGTTTTAGGTTAAAAAGGTAAGAAATACAAGTTATTAGGGGTCAAAGTGTTTAAGGGTAACTTTGGAATTTCCCTTAGTGAGATATTTACCCCACTCACTCATTTAAGGCTTCCTGGAGAAGGGAGATTAGATATAGGGGCATTAAAGGGAGATGAATCTCTCTCTCTCTCTCTCTCTGGTTACAGACTAAAGAAATTAGAAGCTTAGGGTTTTTAGGTTAGCATCAAAAAGGTAATGTCTCCTCCTCTTATAGATCTTTTTCCCCTTCTTGGTTTTATTTGATTTTTGGGTTATGGAGGATTAAGAAATCATGTTGTTGTTGTTGCCACTTTGTGAAAGGAGATGAAAGAAACTAGTGAAAGAGATGGATTAATGGGTTAAAGAAGGAATTAAAGCTTCAGTATCAGGTACAAAAATTAGGTTTATTATACTATTTATAAGTTTTATTACAGGAAATTCCCTCTCTTCTTGCATGTGTGTCCTGTCTCTTTGATAAGGTTAAAAGTTAATCTAACAATTTAGATGAGTCTGGGAAAGATTTAAGGGTTTAATGAGCATTACTGTAAGTCATTATGCTAAGATCTGGGATTTAAGTTTTTGACCTGTATTTTTGAACCATGCATGTTGAAATCTGCATTTCTTTTCCTTTTGCTATCCTAATCTCCCCAATACTCACCCTTTCTTTTTTCCCTCTCATACATGCAACCAATAATAAATTAAAGTGGGAGTGAAAGTTTCTTTTTGCTCCTCCCTTTTCTTGCATGTCAAATATTGTCCCCTCTCTTTTAAAATATGCCCCACATATTCTTTCTTTCATTATTAACCCCAAATATTATCATCCTCTTCACATTCCACACCTTAATTAACTTTTCCCTTTTAATTGTACCCATAACTTATAGTTTTATTTTAATTGTTCCCATGGTAAAAATATTTATTTTACCCTATTACACAATAAACAATTTATCCTCATTGTCTTAACTTGTAAAGCATAATATAATTATGCTTAATTAAATCTCTATACTTTAAATTACCCAAAAATCCTTTTGGAACCAGTGTTGGGTCCTAACAGAAGTAACATGATAAACATTTGTGAATTATGCTACAAACACTAAGGGACAAGCAACTGTCTGTAAAATTAGCAACTATGAGTTTTGGCTAAATGAACTTACTTTTCTTTGTTATGCAGTTACTACAGAAGGAATCAAAGTTTATTGTAAAAAGATCAAAGCCATCTTGGAATGGAAAGCATATAAGAATGTTACCAAAGTTAGAAGTTTCCTTAGATTTGTTGGGTACTACAAGCGATTTCTTAATGGATTTTCATTGATAGCTGCCTCATTAACCAATTTATTATAGAAGAATGTTAAGTTTGAATGGATTGATCGATGTCAGGAAAGCATTGAAAAGTTGAAAAGCATGTTGACAAAAGATCTTATTCTTACAAAACCTACTTTAGAAAAAGATTTTGTCATTTATAGTGATGCATCTAGAAATAGGTTAGGATGTGTGCTAATAAAGGAAGACAAGGTAATAACATATGCTTTTAGATAACTTAAAATTCATGAAAGGAACTATCTTACATATGATTTGAAGGCATTACTTATATGGTGAAAATGCTACATTTACACCAACCACAAGAATTTGAAATACTTAACCATATACAAAGAGCTTAATCTAAGGCAACGATGATGGTTAGAACTCATTAAAGATTATGACAGCTTAATTGACTACCACCTTGGTAAGGCAAATGTAGTTGCCGATATACTAGTAGGAAGCATTTATTAGCCTTAAGGGCAATGAATGCTTGGTTGACTATGGCTCAAAATGGAGCACTTATAGCTGATATGTAGCTTAAACCTGATTGGCTATAGCAAGTGAAAGCCACCATTAAGCAAGATGATCAACTAGTTACCCTTATTTCTTAGAGACATAAAGGAAAGAACAATGAGTTCTCCCTTAGCAGTGATGATTGTTTATACTTCAAGGGAATGATCTGTATACCAAACATCAGGGGGTTAAAGAAGAATATTTTGATAAATGCACATAGAAATAGTTATACCATACGCCAAGGTAGTAATAAAATGTATCAAGATTTGAAGACAACCTATTGGTGGCCTGGAATGAAAAGAGAAATAACTGATTTTGTGACCTAGTGATTGACACGTCATCTAGTGAAAGTGGAATGTTAAGTCCCCTCTAGTTTACTCCAACTTATCACAATACCTGAATGGAAGTGGGATTGCATTACATTAAACATTATGTCTATATTGCCACTCTCAAAGAAACAATGTGACTCTATATGGGTGATAGTTGATAGGTTTACAAAATCTGCACATTTTATGCCAATGAGATCCGATTTTTAATTGGTGAAATTGGCAGAAATTTACATCAATAAAGTGGTGAACTTCATGGTGTCTCATCTTCCATTATTTCAAATATAGATCCTCAATTTACAACTAGGTTTTAAAAGAATCTTTAGGAAGCATTGGGTACCTATCTCAACTACAGCATTGCTTTTCACCCATAAATAGATGGATAGTTTTAATGAGTCATATCAATATTGAAAGATATGCTTCGATGTTGTATACTTGAATTTGGTAGCAGTTGAAAGAAACACGTTCCATTAGTAGAATTTGCATGCAATAATAGTTACAAATCCAATATCAAAATGGCATCATATAAAGCATTGTATGGGAGGAAATGTAGGACTCCCTTATATTGGATAGAGCTTAGCGAAGCAAGTTAGTGGATTGGATTTAATCAGAGAAATCAAGGAGAAGATGAGATTAATCAAAGACAACATGAAAGTTATAGTAGATAGAGAAAAATGTTATGCATGTAAAAAGATTTTGAGATTTGGCAAGAAAGGTAAACTCAGTCCAAGATTTATCAGTCCATATAATATATTGTAGCATTTTGGACCAGTTGCTTACATAATAAATTTTCATTTGGAGTTAGAAAGAGTACATGATGTATTCCATGTGTTAATGCTACAATGATACAGATCAAATCCATCACATATTATTACACTAAAGGAGAACCAACTCTGAACAGCTTTATCATATGTCAAAGAGCCAATAAAAATACTTGCTAGAGAGGTATGACATTTGAGGAATAAGCATATTTTGCTAGTTAAAGTTCTTTGGACTCACTATAGTGTTAAAGAGGTAACTTGGGAGCTAGATAAGGTTATGAAATAATAGTATCCTCAACAATTCACTCAAGGTAAATTTTGAGGGTGAAATTTTAATTACTAGGGAAGAAATGTAACCCACTGCACATTCTAATTTGTATAAATAGTACTTTTCGAGCCATAAATAGTGACACTAGAAGACTTTAGGTTAAATATGCCACCCAGGCCCACATAAATTCCTTTATACCATTGGAAAGCATAATTCATAATGAGTCTAATAGTATAATTTTAGGTATAATTAAGGTTAAATAGATGCCAAAAAGGCATAGAGAAAAAACATTGGGGCCATATTAGGGTTTACCACAACTTTGATCAAGAAAAAATATTCCACAGATGACTAAAAATTATTCCAATTGCACAAACCTTTTAGGGATTTTCTAAATGAATTTTGGAAGTGAAAATAAAATTTTTGGGCAAATTTGGAAAATTAGGATTTTGGATTGATAATTTTACGTTCGATCTCCGAAATGTATCAAAAAGAACTCAGATTGATCCAAAATTTTAAACACAATCTAAGTAATATTTTTCCATATTTTTACACTAATTTTAATGGTAATTTAACAATTGAAGCATATAGCCAATAAGAAAGTGACAAGTAACACATTATAAACCACACCTTTAATGAATTGTGAAAGAGGGGATTCACTTTATTTTTGGAAGGATATAAAAAGGACCAAAAAGGGCAGATTTCACTCTAAAAATCCAACCCTCTCTTCATCTCCTTCCTCCCCCATTTTTATTTCACCATAGTTCCACCATTACTAATCCAAATCTCAAGCTTTCACCCGTATAATTTCTCACTCAATTTTCAAATAGAATCTACTCCTTACCTTATATTCTACTTTAAAGCAAGTGTAGAGAGATTTTTAGTGGAGAAAATTCAAGGATACCAAGTTGTAAAAATTTGCCAAGTAAGTAAATTTAAGTTATTTTGGTAGAAAATTATAGGGAATTATTATAATACTTATTTTTGAGTATATATGTTATGTTAACATTGAAAGCAAAAACTCATGAATTCTTCCTTGTACAATTTGGATATAAGGTGAAATTCAAGGAGGAAGAATAAGTGACTTCAACCACTTTTGAGGTTGGCGGATACAAACTACACTTTATTTCATTGAGTTTCCTTTAAAAATTGTGTTATTTTACATTATGCAACTATAGAAATTAGAGTTAAGTGATGAAATAAATTAAGATAAATTATTAAATTAGTGCATTAACATGAAATAAATTATAATTAATGGAAACATAAATCGATACATGGTGAATCGCAAAGTGGTTGAATGGAATACCTAGGCCTATTAAGTGATATTTTAATGTTTGATTAGATATGTGGCATGAAATGGACATTAGAATGGTGGATTAACCTAGTGTAAATGAAAAAAAAAATAAATTTTGTTTAGATATAGTGTTGGCCAAATTGACATAATGTTGTATATTTGTGTATTAAATTGATATTAGTTAAATTTGTATGTATATCACTATATGGAAGCTTGAAATGATTAAAAGAACATTAAAGGAATGAAAATATATGAGAAAGTTTAATGTCTAAATGAGAATTTACAATGCATCATGGCCGAATGGTACACAATATGGAAACAACATGTTTCAATCATAAATAAATGATATTTCCCATGTATACTATAAACACATGATCTATAAGCATAAATGAATGCAAATTATTCAAATGAGTATGTTACACAATGTGAAATTTGTATTAAATTATATAAAAAGTATGTTATGAGATGAATAATTCATTTACCCTTAGTATATAGTGGTAAAACCAAAATTTTAGGATATAATGGCTAGCCATAAAGATATATACCACAGTAGAATAACGAGTTAATTTGGACTATAGACCACCACTAGTTTACTCATTCAAATATGCATATTATACTGTCAATTGAGGTGTTGATCACTTTATGTGATCCCTAAGCATGTTCTAGAGGTGTAGATCACTCCATGTGATCACTCCAGCTTATTTTGGACCATTAGAGTTCTCATCCCGTATATCCAATTCGAGGGTTTCTACCAGGCACTACAGGGGTAAATATGTAATAAAAAAGAGGACTCAATGGAATATTAAGTGTAAAAGAATGCTAAATATGTGAATAAATGATAATTAATGTGACAAATATAATTAAGCGATTAGTAAGGCAATTATGTAATTATATGAGAAAATAGGGTAAAAATATAAATTTACATTAAAACATAGTTAAAAGGGGTAAAATGGTCCAAAAAGGTTAAAAATGAGTGAAAACGAAGTTAACAGGAACTAAACTATAATTTGTCGTTACTTAATGAACTATAAGGACTAAAATGTAAATTTAAGGGCAAAAACGAAATAAAAACTAAAAAGGAGCAAAAAGGGGTAAGTTTGTGTGGTAAATAGTGAATTGTGTTCTAAAATGAAAGTTTAGGAACCAAATTGTAATTTCAGCCAAAATGGGAAATAAGTGAGAAAAGGACAAAACCAAGAAATAAGTGAGAAAAGGACAAAACCAAGTAATAATAAGGACTAAATGATAATCTAAAAAATTAAATGAGAAATTCTAAGATAAAATGTAATATTAAATAATTAAAGGTAAAATGGTCATTTTGTTAATTGTTAGTTGTGTACAATGAGATTTTTTGTAATGTATCCACAACTAGGCAACATCGTTCTCTACCATGCAGTTTTTTGTACTACATAAAGGTGACAAGTAACTAAGGACATTGTGAAGGTGGAAAACAAAAATGGCATACACATGAAATGGAGCAATGGATGGAGTGCACGCACGCACGCGCGCACACACACACACACACACACACACACACACACACACACACACATATATATATATATATATATATATATATATATATATATATATATTTAGTTATTTCAGAACATGTATGGCATGTTTGGTTTACTGTATAGTATTATCATTTATTATATAATACAGTGTTTGGTACAAAATTGTATTAGCCTGTAATATTTTGTACTATATTTGGTGCATAAATTCGTAATATATTACTTTTTAAAAAATTAAAATTATATACCATTAAATTATTTTTATTGTAACTAATTTAAACAAAAAATTATAATTATAAAATATAAATTTTAATGCATCAATTTTTTTATTAAAAATGAAAAATATTGATGAGATATGACTATACAATATTAGAAAGGTGGGTGTTTCAAAAATCAAAATTAGATAAAAATTGAAGAAATCTAAACAATGAATTTGATGAAATATTTTAGCAAAAAAAAAAAGAAAAAATTTTTCAATTATAATATAATTTTTATATAATAGCTATTAAGTTATACATTCAATATTATAACTTTAATATTTTGGTTGTAGTGTGGTAATGGTGGTGGCAGTGGTGTGGTGGTGGCTGTTGTGATGGTGATGGAGTGATGGTAGTGGCGGTTGTGATGATGGTAGGGTAATGGTGGCAGTGGCGACAGAGTAGTGGTGTAAGGCCCTTATTTGTGCCCTAAGAGAATTTCTATGAAATGTTTAGTATATGTGTTTAATTGATAATATGATTCTATGTGTTTTTTAATTGATGTTATTATATGTTGGGACTTGGAAGAAATTATTTACTAAGAAAGTGGTAAAATAGTCATTTCATATTAAGTCATATGGGCATAACTTTAGAGACAATATGAAATTGGGGACTCAATTGAAATGAGAGAATGTAAGTTTTGTGGTAAGAATGAGAAATTGAAGGAAATTAGGGAGCTAACTACAATTGACTAAAGTCAACAAAAGGGACCAATGAAATCTTAACACCTAGTTTATCTAGATTTATCATGAAATTGGAAGAAAAAGTGGGATATTTAAGGGAAAGAGTTGGCCAGCCATTCAAGGGTAATGTTCAAGTCACTCGTCTCCCTAAAAAACCCATAAAAGCTTCCCACCAAAAATTCCAACTTAATACTTGGGAAGAGAGAGAGTTTAGTGGTTAAGATTTTAAGGTAATAACACTCCCTTAATCTCCTCTTCTTTATTTTTATTATTAAAATTGATTTAAAGAAAGATGTATATGTTTATATTTGTATCCTTTCCTATGTAAAAGGAAAAGCAAACAAAGGGAAAGGGAAGGAAGTTTAAGAGGACTGAAGAAGGTGATTTCGCTTGATTGAAGGTATAGGAACTTTTATTACTTGTGTGTGTGTGGTTGTGTATAAGGCAAGTTGTATGATATATTAGAGGTTAGAATCAATTATAGTTATGGAAATTAAGCTTAAGTTGCATGAGAACCAAAATAGTAAGACAATTCTTGAAATACCAAAAATTTGTCCTAGGATTCATTTGACCTCTCAGGACTGTTTTGGCTATAAATTGAGTTTTAAAGGTCAAATCAAATAATTCCAGTTTAACCAAAAATTAGACTCATATATCTTGATTTCATATGAGGAAGTCGAAGTCTAAATACTTTTGTAAGATTATGAAAATCGAGCTTGAACTTTGACTATGTTTGCTACCCTGTCATTAGGAGCAGTCTGTACTGTTTGTTGAATATCTGAAGATTTATAGGTCTTATTGGAGCAATTTTTAACATTTTAGAAACTAAAATGATTGAGGAACAACATTGTATCATATTACTTAGCCTAAAAAAGATGTTTGTTTGCTCTAAAATGATGTACAATTTAGACCTAACAATCTATCTTCAGCAGTTCTCGGACAAAATGGACCTAACGGTTAGCACCTTTTTAGTAATGATTGTAAGGTAGTCCAAAATCAGTCCAAAACTAAAATGTCACCTATTTCATGGTCAATGACTATTAAGTGATGATCATGACCCTTCTCTGTCTCTTCCTAAACTTTACATTTAGGTGCCAAATTGATACTAAAGCCTACCTAAACCTCTTAAAACATTTTTAGAGCATTATAAGCATAAAATTTAAGATAATTTATGACACTAAATATGTGAATAGCTTATTGAAATATAAAAATAAAGTTATGGCATATCATATGTTTATATTTATATAGATGAAATTGTGTTATAATAGTCATTCAATTATAAATGTGGTTATGTAATAATAGCTAAAATAGCACTATTGAAATTGCTTTGAACATTTGCACCCACAACTATGCAATATGAAGAACTATGTGCCATAAAAGGAAAAAAATGGTTGCAATGATTTATGCCTACATATAGAACTTAGTGGTGGATAGATAGGCATGTCCATAGGGTTACAATTATAACTGCCACAATTCTAACCCTGTTTGGGACCATAGTATGTCCCCATTTGGGGCTACAATCTTGACCCCATTTGGGGCCACAGGTTTAATACCTTTGGATATTCATATTTTTGATACCTATGGGTATCCACAACACCTGTTATCCGCACCCACATAACTTAGGTAGGCATTCGCAGGTTGTGATAAATAGTAAGTACTTGATGTTAAAGAATGATGCGCAATTTATTAAAACCAAATATGCATATAGTAATGTTATATAACTATTTGTGATGTATTTTTTAACAGTATAAATGTACATTATTATTACTGAATGTTACATTATGCTTGAGGAATGACCACTATCGTGAATATTAACTATGAGAACAACCACTCGTAGTGGTCATTCATCAAGCATAAAATAACATGCAGTAATAATAATGTACATTTATACTGTTAAAAAATACATCACAAATAATTATGTAACATTACTATATTCATATTTGATTAGTCATAAATTGCATATCATTCTTTAACATCATTTATTTACTGTTTATCACAACCTATAAATGGCTGCCTAAGTTCTATAGGTATGGATAATAGGTGCTATGGATACCCATAGGTATCAAACATATGAATACCCAAAGGTATTAAACCTGTGGACCTAAACGGGGTCAAAATTATAGGCCCAAATAGGGACATACTGCTGACCAAAACGGGGTTAAAATTGTGGCAGCTATAATTGTAACCATATAGGTATGCCTATCTATCCACCACCAAGTTCTATGTGTATTTATAAATCATTTCATCCATTACTTCCCTTTCATGGTGCATAGTTCTACATATTGCATAATTATAGGTACAATTGTTCAAAATAATTTCAATAGTGCTCTTTTAGCTATTATTACATAACCACATTTATAATTGTATGACTATTATAACACAATTTCATCTATATACACATACATATATGATATGCCATAACTTTATTTTTATATTTTAATAAGCTATTCACATGTTTAATGTCAAAAATTATCTTAAATTTTATGCTTATAATGCTCTAAAATGTTTAGAGAGGTTTAGGTAGGCTTTAGTATCAATTGGGGACATAAATGTCAAGATTATGAAGAGATAGGGAAGGGTCATAGTCATCACTTAATAGGTACTAACAATGACATAGGTGACATATCGGTTCTGGATTGATCTTAGATTAGGTCATAGTCAATACTAAAAAGGTACTGTCCGTGAGGTCCATTTTATCCCAGAATTGCTGATGATAAACTGTTAGGTCTAAATTATACATCATTTTAGAGTATGCAAACATCATTTTTAGGCTAAGTAATCTGCTATAAAGTTGTCCTAGGATTTTCTCATGGTCAATTCTAAAGCTCTAGGATGTATGCAAGAAATTTAATTTCAAAAAGAGATAGGATTAATAATAAAAATCCAATTATAAGTAGCTTAACCAAGATGCTTTTAGGAGAAAGGTCTCTTAGTCCTTGGTGGAGTCACCACTATGACAAGCATCGGAGATCGCTCAAATTTGATTGGGTTCTCGAAGGCTCACTTTTAGTGTCTAAGATCAGATCAGGCTCACATAACTCACAAATTGGTTAGTTCACAATAGAAAGGGGTTTGGGCCTAATTTTTTATTGATGGTTAACCTATAAAGTCATCTAATATAGGCTTAAAGAGGTAGGTTTTATGGTGTCACCACCCAACAAAATGCTAGAAAATGAATCTCAACCTTTTAATGCCCAAACAGAGATCATTTTTCGGGACATCACTCTTACTTGGCATCTCGGTTAGGTGTCATAATACAATTAGGTTTTTATTATTAATCCACTACCTTCTTTCTCACATAATGCAATATGATTTAATGAACACATTAATCAAATAAATAAAGCAATAAATAAAGCAAGCTAATAAAATAATCTAACTTAAATTATTATAAATGCAAATTGCCCAATTGAAAATGAAAATACATACATACATTAGGATATTTATTAAATTTGGGAACATTAATTCCGTCATACATACTTACAAAAGTAAAGATGAAGAGTCCTTGTCAATTTTTAGAAAATATGAGATAAGTGATCCAAATTTTTGTGAAAATAGTACTCTCTTTATTATTGTGTGTTTTTGGGGTAAAACGTGGACATTGGTCCATATTATTTTTAAAATCCCAATTAATTAAGTAAAATCATTTAAGTCCTAATTTTATTGATCATGCCAAAAAATCCTTTTTACTAAACTATTACATCCCCAAAATCATAAATAAATAAATTACAAAAGATAAATAAATAAAATAAACTAAACATAAGGCATAATTAAGTAATATAAAGAATTAAATACAATATAATAAGATAAAGGGGAAGGAGGAAGAATCACTTGAATGATATCTCTAAAATGTGCAAATCTCCCAAAATAAACTCCAAGGGTATAAAAAAAGTTCGTCAAAGAAGCGCAAAAAAGTAAAAAATTAGCATCACGAAGTAACAATAAATGAAATAATAAAATTAAATAACACAAAAAACATATTAGAATGAATATCAAGTTTAAAGAACATAAATCATGTTGGAACATAAGCAAAAATGCCATTAATAATATGATTAAAATGCAGAATAGAATATACATGCAACGAAGATATAAAATAGACCTAAAAGGGACTAAAAAGTGGCATGGATGACCAAAAGACAAGATAGATGCTCTAAGCAAATAAAGGAGAGATGGGATGAAAGGAAGGCCCAGAGATGTTCCATCGATTGTTGTGAATAAAGGTTGTCAATTAGGCCTTTTTCCTGTTTGTCACTCAAAAAAATAGAAGCATAATGCAAATTTCTAAGCTAAAAAATGGAAAAAACCAATATAAACTAGACACACATACTTATAGTCCTAAATCATGCCAAAAGTAAGGAATTACAATAAAATATAACTACAACGTGCTTTAATGTCAATAAAACATGATAAAATAGGAAATGTAAAAGGATATACATCATGATTTGATGGAGGAATATAACCATAACATGTTATTCTAATAGACAAAAGATTCATATCATTATGGCAATAAAGAAAACTATGGATTAAAAGATTAAATAACAAAAAAACACAGAGCATAATCATTATGAATAAGAAATAAACCAAATTAATTTAAATGATCTTCGTATGCTTTTAGAGAGAGAAAGAGACCGAGGGCCATAATATTACCCTCTAGAAATAATATTATGTAACTCTAGAAAGCATGCTCTAAGCTTCAGTCCTTGATTCCCACGTTTAAGATAAACATGTATTTGATTTAGGTTGTTTGAAGTAATGCAATTCTAAGAATAGAGAATTGAGTTTTTATTTCTCATAAGTCCGCCTCCCTTTTCACAAGTAAGAATCCCTCCTTTGAAAATCGTGATTTTTTTCTTTAAATACCTAGAAAAGAGTTAGAGAACAATTCTAACTCTAATCCTCCAAAGATGGAAGTTTCAACCCTTTAAAATGTGCTCTAAATCATATCCTAAAATTTGATCTCTATAAAAGATTTTCAAAACTGGAAATAATGGGAAAATTGGAAATAAATCCATAGACAAGCATCTCTCACTAACATATGGCCATCACTTGCATAAACCTTGGAAAATTACAAAAATGCCCTTAAATTTGACCTATCATTTGAGGTCGTGACTTAGTAACTGATATCCATGGGACACTAGAGGTGCCTTGGATAGGGGCATTTACCAAGAGACACCCTAAGAAAAATGGCCACAGCTAGTTATTCCACTAGTGACAGACAGTCGGTTGTCACAAGCAAAAATGGAATGCACGATTTTTACCCATTTTTCAAAAACCCTTAGAAAATCAAAGCTGAAACCAACAAAAATATTGATAGAAATGTGAAAATTAAGGCTAAAACTTCGAGATTCATACGTTATGTCATAAATATACCTAGTTCTTCATCATTAGGTAACCCTGATCTAAACTGCCTCATGTCATGGTTGTCACATGCACTGAACCCCATAGGTATTTGGTTCATTCTCAAAAGCCCATTTTTAGGACTCAAGATCGGATCAAGGTTCATTTAAATTTTGAAGGCCAGTTGCTTTACAATGGATAGGGATTTAACCCTATATGCAATGCCTCATGCCTAAAAAAAGGCATGAGATAGTGGTTCAAGATATCCCTAGTCATTGTTAGCGATCAACCTACGAGGGTATCTACTGTGCACCATAAGATAAGTATCATGGAGCCACAACCCAATATAACATTGAAAAATGAGTTCTAACCTTATGAAGCCAAAACTAGAGATAGTTCAGACTTCACTCCTATTTATACCTTCGGTTAATATTATATAAACAAGTTTTAGAGATTAATTTATCTTATCTCTTCTCTCACATGGATTATTAGGTTAGAAATATAAAGGAACACTCAAGTACTTTAAAAGTTGCAAAGCATACATGGAAAGCATTAAAGCATTTAAGAATAAACGTAAGAGTAAATTAGTACATAAAAATTGAGGAATTAGGTTCATGTGGATTGAGGACATCAGCCATTGCATGCATATTTACAAAAAAGTTGAATTTTGAGCATATTTTGCATAAAAAAGGGATAATAGATCCCTCACGGCTGTGGAAAAAAGGAATCGTGTTAGTCATTTTTAAAGTAGAAAATAATTTGATGTATTTTTATGTTATCATTTAAAAGAATCAATATTTCACAATAAATAAAGACATGAAGAATAATAATACAAGTAAAATATACATAAATCGGGATATTAATTAAATTGGAAATATTGGTTTCCTCATGCATATTTATGAAATTCTTTTGTGTGATTTTTGGAATAAAATTGGATGTTGATCCATTTTATGAGAAAAATCCAATTAATTAAATAAAAAGATTTAATATGAAGTTTCTTAATTATCGTGCAAAAACTAATTTTTTACTAAGCTATTACAATCGAATAAAATAAATGACATTAATAAAATTACAGCGTAAATAACAATAAAGAAATTAAAGAGGGAACCCTAATATAATATCTCGTTTCAATCCTTCAACCCAACTCATTACGCGATTGGGTTATGTGCATTAAAAATGATAGAAAATAATAATGTGAGTTAATAATGAATTGAATAAAATAATAATGAAAATTAGTTAATAATTGATTAAATGAAATAATAGATAGTGATAAAATGCAATAATTAAATTAATAGGTGAAAAGAACATAATTGTAGCAATAATGATTATAATATGCTAATATTAATAATGACACGTATAAATATTAGCATTAAAAATAAGAATAATATAAACAATAAAAATATAATTGAGTTATATATTAAATATTGTACATATATTAATTAATCAAGTTAATTAACAAAATGCGAATATAAAAAATATAAATCTAATATTAAAAATTAGATAATAAATATGCTAAAATAATCAAATAAAATAATCTAATATATTATATCAATTAACAAGCAAACAATGAGATTAAGATAATAATAATAATAATAATAATAATAATAATAATAATAATAATAATAATAATAATAATAATAATAATAATAATAATAAGAAGCTAAATCAATAATTAACATAATAGTATCAAAAGAAAAGAAGAATGGAAATGGATCCTTAAATAGTGCAAGCCAAAGAGGAAAAGACAAAAAATGGTAAAAGGAACGTGAGGTGTAATTGACGGGAATGAGGTGGCATGGTTGGACTTTTAGTGACAGGAGTTTTTGAGTGTCGTTAAAGGTCCATAGTAGAAACAAAAGAAATCGAAAGCAAAATCTTTTTAGAGATGGGAACAAGCCAACGTCGCTGAGAGACCTGAAAAATAATATCCGAAAAAAATAAGGAAAACACCAATTTTGGCCTTAAAAATCTTTCAAAAAACCTTAAATAACATATAATAAAATACTAATTAAAATATATAAAAAAATAACAAATAAACAAATTAATATATTTAACAAATTAATAATAAAATCACTAAAATTAACATATTAAATGAAATAACAACAAATTAATAGAACAATTAATTAAAAAACTATCTAACTAATTAACAAAATAATATAGTAAAAATGGTTTATGCTATGCATAATAATATAGTAAAAGTGGTTTATATGAAGAAATAACATAAGAACATGCAAACCAATAGTCATGCATAAATAAATAATCAACCATTAATTAAAATAGGTTAACAATCAAATCATAGATAACCAAAGGTAAGATTTTTTTTTCCAAAACCAAGAAATAACCAAATTGCATAACATTAAGCACAAATTAAGTCATTATAGTATAAAGTCAAGGATTCAAGTATACTTTAGCAAAATTAAAAAAAAAACTACTCACAACTCATCTTAAAAACTAAAGCAAAATTAAAAAAGCAATAACATAAAGAAAAACTAAAGTAAATTTAATCTAAATATGTATTTAAGAGGCTATCTCCCTATGTATCTTTCTTTGGTGCCTTAAGCCTCCTTTTATAGGCTTCAAATAAGAATTTTGGACTTAAATAAAATTCTTAAACCAAGTTGATTTGGAGTTTTACTCAAATAGGAAGCTTTATTTCGTATTCTTCTTATGTCACTCGGGAGAGTGGCCTTGGGCACTCTAGGGAGTGATCCTTTGCTGGAGAAAAGAGAAGACAGACTTGGGTGAGTGAAACTTTGCATTTGGGTGAATGGACTGGACACTCTGAAGAGTGATCTGGTCATTTTGCCTAATGACCTAGTCACTTTGTCGAGCGATTCTCTTCTCGAACATGAAATTTTGCTCATTCTTTATATATTTGCTCCATATTTCCTCATTTCTTCACTTAAACGATAATTCCCTTCAAATAAGTCCTGAAAAACACCAAAATTCACATTTAAACCTCAAAACACAAAATACAAATATTTAAAAATGAAACAACTAAATTAACATTAAACTAACTTAAAAAACACATAAAACACACTAAAAATATACTTTAAATTCACAATTATCAAGTGACATAAAATAAGTGTAAAGCATAATGATTTAGTGAAGTAAAGTTAATACCCAGCCCTAATGCATAAGAATTTCTATAATTAATTAACATGAATAGTTGTATTAGCCATGTTATGTATTATTAGATGAATGATAAGCATGATGTATTGTATCCTAAATATACTTATATATGAATAACATGATATATTGAATTAGCTATATGCTCTATTGAATTTGTTAAATCTATGATTTTAAATGTGACAAGTATCATATTCTTGAATGATTAGTGACTTGTTGAAGCCTGAATCTCACATAGTAGTGGATAGATAGGCATGCCTATAAGGGGATAGTGATTGTAGCTACTAGTGTTGATACTAAAATGTGTCGAGTGTCCAAATACCTGTTGGTATCTAGTGACCTAAGACTAACATGTCTCTAGTTTTTGATATTATTCGTCAGTATCTAGTATTTAACCCGTTATCAACCATCAATGGGAATTCAAGTGACGAGAGTGATTTGATTTGACATGTATATGGATAAATGATAAAATTTTAAATGTTCTAAGTGTTCTATGGTAATGCTAACACATTTGATTGATTATTGAAAGTTGGTGTTATTAAATAGAAAATGTGTTACCATTGAATATTCATGCATATTGTGATAAGATGGTGTGTACTAGTATTTAGATGCTATGATGTTATGTTTCTTGGTGAATTGCATTGTTTTTACTCCCCGCTAAGCTATTACTCAATATTGGTGTTTTCCTGTATAGGTGTTTCTAGTAGTAAGGTACCAAATTCTTCAGGTCAACATCTGTAGGCCACTAGGACCAAGTTTGAAGATCCATTTTTATAGTTATTTTTTGCATTGTAGATAGCAAGAAAATGTAATGTGTGTAAAATAAGAACAATTGTAAATGCAGTCTGGGCATTTGAAGTTAACGCATATACTTAATTATATTATGAAATGGAAAATGTATATAAATGAGTTAAGAACAATTAAGTATGAGAAATTATAACTAGCAAATTAAACAATGTTTGCAATGGGACAATAATAGAGTAAGTGCTCTTATATTCCTCCAAGAGGGTATAGGGGTGTCATAATTTAATTGGTATCAAAGCCTAGGTTTAGGCAGTTCTAGATTATAGGATGCTAGAGAATAGATTAGACATGTGTGTCTTTATAATGTTGTGGCCTTAATGTAGATGTTATCTTGTGTAGGGTAAAGATGGACTCAGATCCTAGTGAAAATATAGGTGAGACAGCTGGAAGTGTAAATCCAATGCATGTTAATCCTCCCGCTGTAACACCCTTAACCACCAGATATACATCACCACCATTATAGATAGCAATCTTACAATAATCAAATACATATATATCATTTATAAAGTTGTACAAAGATGGGTTGCCTAAATCATTTTCCAGATTCTCTTACTCCGAGGTTGCTTTAATGGATAATAAAAAATATTATAGTACTCTTAGTGAGTTTCACCCAATGCCCTTATTTGTAAAGAATTTTTTTAAAAAAAAATTGGCCTAAGGTGCTCAAATTTAGAAATTTCATGGTATAGTAAGGGATTTCATGCAATTCAATAGTCAGAGATAAAAGCATGAAAACCTCATATTTAGCTCATATTTAAATAAACACATATTTTTATAGTTGAGGTCAAACCCATTTATAGTTGAGAATTACTAAAATGAAATACAATTTTAAATTGAAAGTAAATTGACAAGAGACAATTATGTCAGAATTTTGGACATTGTTTAGAAAGAAAATAAATTAAACTTAAAGCACAAGTTGCTTTAATTGTAAATACTCACTATATTTAAGAAAGGGACAGTGTTGTGGCAGTCATTTTGAGCACATCAAGAAAACAATAACCCTTGAATTGGATTCAACATAAAATAATGATGTTGTAACAACCTTCTTAGATGTGATAGGGAAATAGTGATTCTCGAGTTCATGTTTGGGAAAGGGAGGTGGTCCTTGAGCCTAAAATTGTTAAAAATGATTATGTGAGAACCCTAAGACATAACTTGATGAGGCAAATTAGGCTTGAGGCCTAAGCTATTTTAATAAGGGTACTTCCTTGAGATCGATGAAAGAATGGAATTGCAACAATTATCCTAACTATATTAGGGAGGTGGTGACCCTCAAGTCGTTCTTAAGAAAAAGACAACACCATGGCTATTTTTGAATGTAACAAGTAGGTGATGATCCTTGAACCTATAAATTAAAAGAAAATTATGTCACAACTTTGGGTATAACTTGGCAAGATAAATTAAGTTAGAAATACTCATTAATTAGAAACAGGATGAAGCTATGACCATCATGAATGCACTAGGGAATTGATGATCCTCAAACCTATAAAATAAAATTGTGTCAAAATCTTAGCAAGATAAACTAAGGTGTGAAGACTTCCTGAAATTGGCAGAACGGTGGTGCTGTAACAATCATTGTATCGACATGAGAAATCTTCGAATCTCAAGGCTATCATGCATGAGGGGCCAAAAAAATCATTGATGCAACGATAGCAGAACCGACTTCCACTTTACCTATAAAGCTATATATATGGCAAACTTATACAGAAGTTGCATGCCATGTGCACAAGAATGCATGCAAACATGCAAAAATGTATGCATTAAATGCATAGTCTACACCATAGGTGGTTTAAGGACACTAAGTGGAATGCAACTTGATAGCCAATCCACATGCATCTTCATTATTATTTTTTATCTTCAAGCAAGCTTCTTTTAGTTATCTCCTTTAGTCTTTTTATTTTGTCTTCTTTCTGAACTCCCATGTTATTCTTGGGGTAAGCCATCTGCTGCTATTGCACTTCTAACAAGAGAAAATCAATTTCCTCACAAGCCGTGATTTAGTCATCCCATTTGGTGCCATATTAAGCTTGTAATCCTACACATTACTCAGAATTTATACCCCTACTTATGGGCCTTATGGTGACTAGAGATATACTCTCTACCCCTAGAAGTCTAGCTTATATCTCAAGCTATGTTTAAAGTTCCTTAGGGAAGGCAACCAAAGTATCGAGGATTTTGATCAATGGTTATCAAACTAGCATCTCATGGTGATTTTTTTCCTATAAAACTTAGCCAATGTATTGGATGACCCTTCTCTAACATACTTATCTTTCACGGTGGCATTATTATGCTAATATATCTTGCTTGCCAGTTAACATTGATCATAAGGAATCTAACTGGTGGCTATTGTCTACTTGTCACGATTAGAAGCATTCACAATAGGCTGGTCCTATCTCCATGTCATATGTCCATGGCTTAAGATCTTCAATTTCCTACCCCCAGATAGGCAATCTAGATATATATTTACCCTTGTTTGGGTTGTGAAAGGCCATGCTCTAAATCACAACCTATTGTTCTTGGCCATTTGAGGGACCACAAGCCATAGTGAGGAATTTTGTTCATTAGAGGTGACCTTCTATCCACCTTTTGACACATACCTCTCACCATTAGAACTGAGTAGGTAATGGCTAAACATTTATATGCCATATACATCTCAAGGCACATACCTTGCTGGTGAACTCGAGTCAAGCCCAAAAGCTGGTGATGACATAACATCATGATAACTCTATCTCTTCCTTTTCTTCTCAAGATTTGGCACTTGTTCAATATCAACACAATCCCAAATTCATTTCCTTAGAGCATGGTAGAAATCTATCTTATGGCCCATATGTTGATTGGAAGCACAATACCAATCCATTCTATATATAGGCCTTCCATGGCTTTTAGCTAGCTTAGGTGGAAAAGGTTGCAATTTTCCTTCCTTAACAAAATTTTCAAGGTGCCAAGATAGCGGTTTTGCCATTCATATATCTAAAACTCTTACAGTTCTGCTACTGTTATTCTTGCTACTACTGCCACTTCCATCATTATTTCCAAAACTCAAGTTAACTGTGCTAGCCTTCTTTTCTATATATTTAACCTAAGCATCAATGGCTATGTCCTTTAGAATCTCTCAATCTTTAAACCATTTCATTCTAAGCCCATCTTTCAGGTAAGGATTGGCTTTTCGGATGAACAACCAAATTTTGTTAGCAATTTTTGGCTTCTTTTTCATCTCCATTACCCTATTCGTCAATCAAGTACAGTACTCATGAAATGACTCTTCTGGTTTCTAATGTTGTAGCTCTAAATCCTTCAGAGTCACCTCTAATCTAGTGCTATAGTCATACTGCTCTAAGAATTCTTCTATCAGCCTATCCTAGTCTTCCCTTATCTCTTGATCCAACCTATGGTACTAGTTAATAGAAAGCCCCATAAGAATAAAGCCAAAGTACTAAACCTTCTATCATTTAGTAAGGGTGGTCCCCTTCATCACTAGGGCATAATGATATATGTGGACTGCAGGATTAGAAGTTCTATCGAACTTAGGCAAGTCTGGCATTTTAAATTTTTGAGGTAACACTTCCTTGTTATCTAAATCCCTATCTTTAAGTTCAATACCCTTACCCATTGGCATTAATCAGGCCATAGCCTTCACTTTTTCCTCCACCCTTCTTAAGGTTGGATTCTCTATTCTTGTATTTTTCTTTATGGAGCTTGCGTACAGTCATTTTTTGGGATATACCCTTCATTCTCTTTTTAGTGAACTGGGGGAATAAGTGGTGCCTTATCACTGGAACTAGCAGTAGTTGGAAAGGATATGGCCACTATTGTAAAGGTCTTCTCAGCCTCAACCTATTCAACTAGACTAATAGTAGATCCTATAGGCTACACTCCAAAAGCAGAAGCTATGGTCGCAATCTTTTCACTGATTATGGCCATCACCCTTCTTTTAAGGTCTTCAAATTTCTTATCTAGGTCTTAGGATACTGAAGTATGGATTGGCTCTATTGGATCAGACATCTCTTCTTTTTTCATGTGCTTTTTGATCAGTTTCAGAATAACAATCCACGGTGTCACTCAAATATACTTTTAAAGGCAGCTGCCAAAAGCCCTAAACCATCTTGGTATGCAGTTTACAATGGCTGCAAAATTAAAAGGTTAGAATGTTGCATGATACATGGATGTGCGAGGAATACATATGATATATGGCACATGTGTGATGCATGAACATGAATGCATTATGATACATGACACAGAAATAAGATATGCACATTTTCATGGCAAAGAGGATTAACATATATGTTTTTCTATTGTTGTATTAATTATCTTATTCATCTGCACATAAAATGAAATGCACGCTTATGCACAATCATGCATAGAGGATTTAAATGCTTTAGTTTTCATTACATATTAGATCATGATTTATGCAAGTAAAAATTATACACAAGGTGATATGCATGCATATATGTATGTATGTATGTATGTATGTATGTATGTATGTATGTATGTATGTATGTATATAATATATACATATAATACATGCACATTTTGTTAGTTATTATTGTTAATTTAAAATTAATTTAAAAATACACGTATTTATATATAAATACACACACATATATATATATATGTACTCGCATGTGTGTGTATATATATATATATATAGCATAAACAACCACAAGTGAGAGAAAGGAAATACATGCTTCCAACTTTATTGCTTTTACACAGGAGTTCATTCTATCTCTTTTCTAGGTGGGATTAGCTTATGGGTTAATGGAAAACTTGATAAATGTGTATGATGCATGATGAAGAACCAGCAGCATGGTCTCTCTTTATTGAAAGCATATGTAAATGGATTTTGGCAATTGTTTATTTAAACAACCCAAATAAATTGAAATGCACCCACTAGGGCATGAAAGCCTTTATAGACTAACATTCTAATTTTATTGGAATTTATTCAATATATAAAATTCCACATCACAAGCAAGGTATTATGGTGTGTATACCCTCTAGTATAAGTATCTATGCCTGTACACGGGTTTGAGTTTCGTGATACAGCTTTAAGGCTACCCAACAGTGGTTCCTACCAATGGGTCTAGCTCATCACGAGTATGATGATTAATTGGGTCACCATTTGATATACTAAAAGGTATAAAGCTTGAGCTGGTGGTCCTCCCTAACACTTCCCCAAATTATATGAACATAGGGTCATGCTTTGGGAATGCATCGGGGCTAAAAAAGGGATGCCTAACTTAATTCTAAGACTCTAACATGAATGTAATGCAAGTTTTTAAAAAGAGATAAAATGTTTTAATCACTAAACTCATTTATATTAAATCAACCAAATGTACTTTAGCAAAATCTCATGGTTCCCCCGTGGAGTTGCCACTGTGAATCCCACCAACCCCTATAGGCATCTGACTTGTTCTCGAAAGCCCATTTTTAAGACATGAGATCGGATCAAGGTTTATTTAACTCATGAAGTGTTGGAATTTAACGGTTACATGCATCACATACATGAGCGGAATTTTAAATTTTTTTAACCATTAGATCTGATCTTGCCATGAATACACAATATAACTATATGAGAATAAGAAAAATCACCTTTGATTTTTGTTGAACAGTTGATTTTACTTTGCACCGGGTTGTCGCAAACCACAGTGTCCAAAATCGAACACCTCCAATGAGAAATCCACACTAGAGAGGGGTAAATTGAACCAACAAATTGGTGTTCAACTAGGGCTGGCCGAAATTCCAAGAATCTAGCTTGGAGTTGGCACAAAAAGGGAGAGAGAATAAAGAAAAAAACTTTCTTTTTGTTTTAGTCACTTAACCCTAATTCTCATTAGTTGGCCTTTTATAGTTAGGTTAAAATTCCAACTCCTTAATGAGATTGGGCTCTTTAAAATTGCTTGAGAATTATTAATTAGGCTTCTAGAATTAATTATAATCATTTGGGCTTAATTAAATCCAATTTAAACCTTTTTCATAAAAGTCTATGCACAAAATCCACAAACTAGGCCCTTTGTGCATCTAATTGAATTTCAATACCCAAATGGATTTCAAATCCAACCAAATTAAATATGTAAGTTCCATAACACTTATGTAACATATATAAATTAATTTGGTCCAAGAAAAAGCCCTCTAAGCCCTTCTGTATGGAGTTGGTGTGTGGCCCTCTTCTGGAGGGCTTCCTCCAACTTATTCATTCCTTTGGCCCTTTATAATTTCTCCAATGGAACTATTAATTATTATATCAGTCCTATAACACTTATAGTAGTCTTATAACACTTATAAGATAATAATAATTAATCATAAAATACATTATTTCAATTAGATCCAATTTTGCAGAACATTTCTCAAAAGTTCCGCGGACAATTTTATTTGATCATAATTAATTAAACTCTTTAATTAATTATTATCTTATTCACTTCTCTACCTTCATAATAATATCAAATATTATTATCCTTGTTATTTTACCATTTTACCCTTTTCTCTATATGTGTGTGACCTATTGGGTTCCTGTCCATGTTGGCAGTATAATATGTAATTGTGAGTTCTATTCAAAACTCACATGATTTAAACTCCTTTAAATCATCTTATCAATCCCTATTGATACTTTTGATACATCATTATACAAGTCATGATTGGCCTCTAGCTAGGCATCATGACTACCCAAATGTTAGGAAAGTCATGTGGTTTGACTGTACCCTCCATAGAAACAGTTACCGTGCAATTACTCCTTTCACCACTCTTATCTCAATTAGATTCTGAGTATAGATTTCTATCGACTCATATAAATCTAATTATATATGTTCTATTAATTTAACCATTGTTCCTGAAATGCCCTTCATGGATCTCCATCCATCTCGGCATATTACTCTGGCTAGAGATTCACTGAACAAGGCAATTATAGAATCATGTGAGATAACTTCCCTTGTTAAATCTAGGATGGTGAATCCTTTGTCAATCACTCAACTATCTTCAAGTAGGTCATGATATACCCAATCTCCTAACTATGTTCACTCCCAGTTGGAAGTAATCAGTTATGGAGTCAAAGTATACCACTTGCTGCTTAAGATAACTTTGGTGATCTCAAGTCTAAGGATACTTGCACAACCGCTATAAAGAGATTCCTCACTGATATAGATTTAATATTCATGTGAGGATTCTCTATGCAGGTCTCCAATGAACTTGTTCTTCTAACAAGCATCCATATGTTAGCTTTGATTATCTTTCATAATCACAGTTATGAGAACCACTGCTTGAACCATTTAAGAAGCATAACATGTGCTAGTCTGTCCGAATTAACAATGTCCTATCTTGTTAATTCTATGACTAGGGATATTTAGATATTAAGACATTTGCATGCAATAGACATCTCACATCATGAACACCTTTCATGATTGCCTTTGCACTGTGTTTATAATATCTAGGACTTCATTTATTAATTTAAGATTTACAAACTCATGTATCCAAACATAGCATTAATAAATGAATGATGCCTTTTATTAAGAATATAAATTTCATAAATATGAAAAACATCCCTATTACATGGGCTCTAGGGCATACTCTCTAACAATCTCCCACTTGCACTAGAGCCAATCACTCATATGTCTCAGACCCATGCTATTTATATGGTGATCATGCTTAATCTGGAAAAGTGCTTTAGTGAGGGGATCCGCCACATTGTTATCTGTGGGAACCCTTTCTATTTTCACATCATTTCTAGCTACTATTTCCCTTATGAGATGGTAGCGTCTGAGAACATGCTTGGATCGCTGATGAGACCGTGGTTCCTTTGCTTGCGCAATGCTCCATTGTTGTCACAATATAAAGGAATCGGATCAACAATGCTAGGCACCACTCCTAGTTCAGTTATGAACTTTTTGATCCAGACTGCTTCTTTGGCTGCTTCTGAAGCAGTAATGTACTCAGCTTCCATCGTGGAATCAGCAGTTGTTTCTTGTTTGAAACTTTTCCAACTAACTGCTCCTCCTCCCATTATGAACACAAAACCAAAATGTGATTTACAGTCATCTTTGTCAAATTGAAAGCTGGCATCTGTATACCCATTTACTTCCAAATTGCCCTCTCCATATACCAAGAATACATCCTTAGTCCTTCTTAAGTACTTAAGGATATTCTTGACAGCTGCCCAGTGTTCCTCTCCAAAATTAGATTGGAATCTGCTTGTGACACTCAAAGCAAATGCTACATCTGGACGTGTACATAACATAGCATACATGATAGAACCAATTGCAGATGCATATGGTATTCTATTCATGCTCTCTCTATCCTCCAGTGTCTGCGGACACATAGACTTAGAAAGGTGTTTCCCATGCACCATGGGTATAAACCCTTTCTTAGAGAGATCCATATTAAACCTCTTCAATACTTTATCTATATATGTACTCTGAGAAAGACCTAGCAACCTATTGGATCTATCTCTTTAGATCCTTATTCCCAGAATATAGGATGCTTCTCTAAGGACTTTCATGGAGAATTGCTTAGATAACCAAATTTTAACTGATTGGAGAAGAGAAATGTCATTTCCCATTATCAATATGTCATCTACATATAGAACTAGGAAGACAATTGCACTCCAACTAACCCTTTTATATACACAAGGTTCATCTTCATTCTGTGAGAAACCAAACTCTTTGATTGTCTCATTAAATCGTATGTTCCAGCTCCTAGAGGCTTGCTTCAATCCATAAATGGATCTTTGAAGCTTTCATACCTTTTCGCCATTTCCTGATGTGAATCCTTCTGGTTGTGTCATATACACATCCTCAGTAAGATTTCCATTAAGGAAAGCTGTCTCCACATCCATCTGCCAAATCTCATAATCATAATGAGCTGCAATGGCTAAAAGTATTCTTATAGACTTAAGCATCGCTACAGGAGAAAAATTTTTGTCATAGTTAATACCTTCTTTTTGACGATAACCTTTTGCTACTAAGCGAGCTTTATAGGTAACTATATTACCTTTCATGTCAGTCTTCTTTTTGAAGACCCACTTGCACCCTATGGGTTTTATCCCTTCAGGTGGTTGAGTTAAAGTCCATACTTTGTTCTCATACATGGAGTCCATTTCAGACTGCATAGCCTTAAGCCATAAATCACGTTCTGAACTGTTCAAAACTTCTTGATAGCTTGTAGGCTCATTGTCCTCTACTACAGTTATGCCTCTATCTGAATCAATGTGAAATCCATATCTCACAAGGATAAAATGCATCTTAGTAGATCTTCTAGGATTTTGTGTATAATCAGGTTCAACTGTAATCTCATCATTATGAAATTCAGTTTCGGGTTCAATCGGTTGATCATCTTCTACTTGTGGGTCTTGAACTTCACCAAGTTCAATTTTACTCCCACTATCCTCTCGTAGGAGAAATTCTCTTTCCAAGAAGACAGCATGCCTTGAAACAAACACCTTTTGTTCTAAGCGATGATAGAAATAATATCCAAACATTTCTTTTGGATATCCCACAAATAAACATTTGTCAGACTTAACATCCAGTTTGTCTGACATTGTCCTCTTCACATAAGCAGGACAACCCTATACTTTCATATGAGAAAGCGTGGGTTTCTTGTTATTCCATATCTCATATGGAGTAACATCAACCGATTTACTAGGAACACTATTTAACACATAAATAGCAGTTTCTAGTGCATATCTCCAAAAGGACTTAGGCAAGTCCGCTCGGCTCATCATTGATCTAACCATATCTAATAGTGTTCGATTCCTCCTTTCGGATACACCATTGTGTTGTGGTGTATATGGAGGAGTCCATTGAGATAAAATCCCATTATCTCTAAGATAATCCTGAAACTCTTGACTTAAGTATTTTCCACCTCGATCTGATCTAAGTGTTTTAATACTTTTGCCAAGTTGTTTCTCTACTTCATTTCTGAATTCTTTGAACTTTTCAAATGCTTCAGACTTATATTTCATTAGATAGATGTATCCAAACCTGGAATAATTATTTATGAAAGTAATGAAGTAGGAGTAACCTCCTCTGGCATGTGTAGTCATTGGACCACATACAACTAAATGTATTAAGTCCAAAACCATTTTAGATCGTTCTCCTTTACCAATAAAGGGAGCTTTTGTCATTTTTCCCAATAAACAAGATTCACATGTATCAAATGATTCATAATCAAATGATCCCAAATCACCTGACTTGTGTAATTTGGTCATGCGTTTTTCATTTATATGGCCTAAACGATAATGCGATAAGTATGAGGTATTTAGATTATCATGTTTCATTCTCTTGGTATCCATATTATGTACTTCTTTAATTAAATCAAGAACAAATATACCATTCTCAATGATAGCTTTTGCATAAAACATATTGTTCTTAAAAATGTAACAACATTTGTCATTTAAAGAAATATCATAATCATTCAACAGACGACTGAAAGAAATAATACTTTTGCATAAAGCTGGAACATAATAACAATTATTTAATTCCAGTACTAATCCACTTGGAAGAGGCAAATGATAAGTCCCCACAACCGTTGTAGAGATGTTTTGTCCAGTAGCTGACTGCAAACATATCTCTGCCTTTCTAACTCTTCTAAAGCTTCTAAGCCCATGTAGATCATTACACAAATGTAATCCAAATCTAGTATCTAATACCCAAGATTGTTTTGAAGTAATAGAATAAGTATTAATTTCAATCATATGAATACCTGAAGTAGAAGCATCAGCTTGCTTCTTCTCCTTGAGAGAATCTAGATAGGCCTTGCAGTTACGCTTCCAATGACCATCCTTTCCACAATGGAAGCAAGTTCCTTTGGGATTCTCTTTCTTGGCAACCTTCTTCTTGGAAACCCCACCATCCTTTATCTCATATTGCTTCTGAAGCTTTGAGGACATAGCACCCAGCATCAGACATGCTGCTGCTTCACTATCCTCTATGCATTTTCGATAAGTGCCTTTGATCTCATCAATGGCATCATCTGATGGAAGTGGTGGAAGATCTTTATCCAAGACATAATGGATGTTTTCAGCTCTAAGAACAATTCTCACTTGCTTGATCCAGTTAGAATAGTTGTTGCCAACCAGTTTGTTATCCAAGATTGATCGTATATTTGATGTGCTCATGATGATGAGATAGATGTGAAAAAGAAAAGATATGAGAGTATGTTCATATATATGTATGCATTAATAAGGTCTTTAATTAATCCATTTACTCCCACTATTTTATTGCGAATTAATAGCCCTCACTATATAATCCGAGAAAACCCGATGGTTTTCTTAGTGGGCCAATATCCAATCCTTGATATGTAATTTGACCTTGACTGTGGTCAACAAGCCAAATTCCATACCCTTGAAAGGTAGGTATCTCTATACCAATTGTGTCTCTACACAACTATTGGATCATTAGGTTATCAACTCTTGATGCATGCATATCATATATGCATTCCCTAATCTTGCCTCTAGAACCATTAGCCTTGACTGTGGTCAACAAACTAATGGGCTAGCTAAGATGACCCATTTAATTAGATTTGAACATATTCGATATAATGTGAGCTTGACTGTGGTCAACAACCCACACTATAAAGAACTCTGGTTCTCCTCAAATTAATGGAAGGCTTATATACCTTAGTATTTGTTTGAGGGTTTTAGTTAATTAAGTCTCATCATACATGGTTGGCATACATTGGTATGCATCCTATATCTATCACATAAATATAAGCATACAAATATGGTATAGTTATGGACTTCACTACATTGATTTCCCCGAGCCAAGAGGGAAATCAAAAGGTCACACCTAGGTAGTATGCATAATTCAAACAAGAAAATAATTACATTATCTTCAAGCTTGTTGGATCTCCATCCGGCCCATCTTGCTCCTTGATGTTGGTCTCCATCTCTATTTCTAATTCTAATCTAAGTAATCTAATTACATATTACAATTTGAAATGAAATACAAACCAAAAACAAGTGGCCGGGACATAAAAGTCCTCATTGGGCCAAAACATGCATTATGCTCAATCACATTGGGATTTGTCCATAACTAACCATCATGCCAATCATTCACCCTTATATGCCTCTCTAATGCATAAATAAATGGATTACTAACTTTGTTTCAACCTTTGAAACTATATTTTGAGTTATTTAATGATGTGATCAAATTAGAAAACTTTTTCCATTTTGGAAACTTTCATTTTAGGAAACCTTTTTGCATGCATGTGTTCTTGTCTTAATAATCCATCCAATTGATTATTAATTAATTATAAATTGATTATTTAATTAATTAATCATATTAAATAATTAAAAGAATCAATTTTGGGCTTAAAACAATTATAGGCCGAAACCCACAGAAGAAAAACCCTAACTGTGTTCACGCACAAACTAGTTTTGTGTCTTTTGGACCATTTGGGCCTTTTGGAATGAGCCAAGCCCACTCCAGCCCTTAAAACCCATTAATAAACTTAATTAATGTTTATAATGTTTAATTTAAATAAGCTCATTGGGCCACCAAGTCATTCACTAATTTAAACCAAGTCCGTAAACATAATTAAGCCCATTAAGTGGTTTTAATAAATTAAAATTAATCAAATTAATTTAAGGCCCATTTTAATTAATCCAATTAATTAAAAACACTTTAATATATCATATATATCAGATTTAAAAGATCAAAAGTCGTTCTAACCAAGAACACATCAAGAACACACGAAGAACACCAATTTATCGAACTTTTCGACTAAACTAGTTTTCATGCAAAACTTGTTCGATTTTAATTCCGTTTGATCCTACAGCTTAATATCACATATTAAACACATAAAATATCATCTAAATGATGTTTTAATGGATCCATAAGAAATTAAATTAGAACAGCCCCTTAAATCACCTAGGGTTTCACGCCAAACCCTAATCACAATCATTCAAAATTTCGTTTTTGTTTTCACCAAATTTATTTGATCACACATACAACCAGAAATCAATATTTCTCATTCATGAACAATCAAATCTAATATTTTAAAGTTCATGAAATAAATAACTCAAAACAAAACTTATTCCGCAGAAAAATATAGAATTGTATATCCATGGCAAAACCGTGCTTCTGATACCATGTTAGAATTTAACGGTTACATGCATCACATACATGAGCGGAATTTTAAATTTTTTTAACCATTAGATCTGATCTTGCCATGAATACACAATATAACTATATGAGAATAAGAAAAATCACCTTTGATTTTTGTTGAACAGTTGATTTTACTTTGCACCGGGTTGTCGCAAACCACAGTGTCCAAAATCGAACACCTCCAATGAGTAATCCACACTAGAGAGGGGTAAATTGAACCAAGAAATTGGTGTTCAACTAGGGCTGGCCGAAATTCCAAGAAGCTAGGTTGGAGTTGGCGCAAAAAGGGAGAGAGAATAAAGAAAAAGACTTTCCTTTTGTTTTAATCACTTAACCCTAATTCTCATTAGTTGGCCTTTTATAGTTAGGTTAAAATTCCAACTCTTTAATGAGATTGGGCTCTTTAAAATTGCTGGAGAATTATTAATTGGGCCTTTGGAATTAATTATAATCATTTGGGCTTAATTAAATCCAATTTAAACCTTTTTCATAAAAGTCTATGCACAAAATCCACAAACTAGGCCTTTTGTGCATCTAATTGAATTTAAATACCCAAATGGATTCCAAACCCAACCAAATTAAATATGTAAGTTCCATAACACTTATTTAACACTTATAAATTAATTTGGTCCAAGAAAAAGCCCTCTAAGCCCTTCTGTATGGAGTTGGTGTGCGGCCCTTTTCTGGAGGGCTTCCTCCAACTTCTTCATTCCTTTGGCCCTTTATAATTTCTCCAATGGACCTATTAATTATTATATTAGTCCTATAACACTTATAGTAGTCTTATAACACTTATAAGATAATAATAATTAATCATAAAATACATTATTTCAATTAGGTCCAATTTTGCAGAACATTTCTCAAAAGTTCCGCGGACAATTTTATTTGATCATAATTAATTAAACTCTTTAATTAATTATTATCTTATTCATTTCTCTACCTTCATAATAATATCAAATATTATTATCCTTTTTATTTTACCATTTTATCCTTTTCTCTATATGTGTGTGACCTATTGGGTTCCTGTCCATGTTGGCAGTATAATATGTAATTGTGAGTTCTATTTAAAACTCACATGATTTAAACTCCTTTAAATCATCTTATCAATCCCTATTGATACTTTTGATACATCATTATACAAGTCATGATTGACCTCTAGCTAGGCATCATGACTACCCAAATATCAGGAAAGTCATATGGTTTGACTGTACCCTTCCATAGAAATAGTTACCGTGCAATTACTCCTTTCACCACTCTTATCTCAATTAGATTCTGAGTATGGATTTTTGTCAACTCATATAAATCTAATTATGTATGTTCTATTAATTTAATCATTGTTGCAAAAATGCACTTCATGGATCTCCATCCATCTCGACATATTACTCTGGCCAGAGATTCACTGAACAAGGCAATTATAGAATCATGTGAGATAACTTCCCTTGTTAAATCTGGGATGTTGAATCCTTTGTCATTCACTCAACTATCTTCAAGTAGGTCATGATATACCCAATCTCCTAACTATGTTCACTCCCAGTTGGAAGTAATCAGTTATGGAGTCAAAGTATACCACTTGTTGCATAAGATAACTTTGGTGATCTCAAGTCTAAGGATACTTGCACAACCGCTATGAAGAGATTCCTCACTGATATAGATTTAATATCCATGTGAGGATTCTCTATGCAGGTCTCCAATGAACTTGTTCTTCTAACAAGCATCCATATGTTAGCTTTGATTATCTTTCATAATCACAGTTATGAGAACCACTGCTTGAACCATTTAAGAAGCATAACATGTGCTAGTCTGTCCGAATTAACAATGTCCTATCTTGTTAATTCTATGACTAGGGATATTTAGATATTAAGACATTTGCATGCAATAGACATCTCACATCATGAACACCTTTCATGATTGCCTTTGCACTGTGTTTATAATATCTAGGACTTCATTTATTAATTTAAGATTTACAAAATCATGTATCCAAACATAGCATTAATAAATGAATGATGCCTTTTATTAAGAATATAAATTTCATACATATGAAAAACATCCCTATTACATGGGCTCTAGGGCATACTCTCTAATATGAAGGTCGGTCACTTCGCAATGGATAGGGATTCAACTCTATTTGTAATGCCTCGAGCATCAAAAAGGTATGAGATAGCGGCTCAAGGCATCCTTATTCATTGTTAGCAATCAATCTATGAAGGCATCTGCTGGGCACCATAAGGCAGATATCATAAAGTCGTCACCCAATAAAATATTGAAAAATGAGTTTTAACCTTGTGAAGCCAAAACAAAAGATAGTTCGAACTTCACTCCTATTTATACCTTTGGTTAATATTATATAAATAAGTTTTAGAGATTAATTTATCTTATCTCTTCTCTCATATGGATTATTAGGTTAGTAAAATAAAGGCACATCCAAGCATGTTAAAATCTGTAAAGTATGCATGGAAAGCATTAAGGAATAAATGTAAGAGTAAATTCATACATAAATTGGGGATTGAGCTCATTTGGATTGAGGACATCGATCCTTGCATGCATATTTACAAAAAGGTTGAATTTTGAGCATATTTTGGATAAAAAATGGGATAATTAATCCCTCATGGCTTTGAAAAAAAGGAATTATGTGAGTCAATTTTAAAGTAAAAAATAATTTGATTTATTTTTATATTATCGTTTAAAAGAATCAATATTTGATAATAAATAAAGACATGAAAAATAATAATACAAGTAAAACATACATAAATTGGGATATTAATTAAATTGAAAACATTGGTTTCCTCATACATATTTATGAAATTCTTTTATGCGATTTTTCAAATAAAATAAGACATTAATCCATTTTATTAGAAAAATCCAATTAATTAGATAAAAAGATTTAATATGAATTTTCATAATTATCATGCTAAAACTCATGATTTTTACTAAGCTATTACAACCGAATAAAATAGAGGACATTAAATAAAATTATAAGCCTGAATAATAATAAAAAATTAAAGAGAAATTCCTAATCTAATCTTCTGTTTGGGTCTTTCAACCCAACTCGATGCACGATTGGATTATGTGTATTAAAAATGATAGAAAATAATAATGTGAGTTAATAATAAATTGAATAAAATAATAATGAAAATTAGTTAATAATGGGTTGGATAAAATAATAGATAATGACAAAATGCAATAATTAAAGTAATAGGTGAATGGACATAATAGCAGCAATAATGATACTAATATGCTAATATGGATAATGATAAGTATAAATATTATCATTAAAAACAAGAATAATATAAACAATAAAAACATAATTGATTTAAATAAATTAAATATTGTACATATATTAATTAATCAAGTTAATTAACAAAATGCAAATATAAAATATATAAAATTAATATAAATGTAATATTAAAATTAGATAAAAAAATTAATAAATATGCTAAAATAATTAAATAAAATAAGCTAATACAAAAAAAAAATTAATTTACTAACAAAGAATGACCAATTAATATCATAAAATAATTAATTAGCAAATAGGCTAAAATATTATATCAATTAAGAAGCAAACAATGAGATTAAGATAACAAATCGACAAATAATAATAATAATAATAATAATAATAATAATAATAATAATAATAATATAATAGTAAATGGGTCCATTAATAGTGAAAGCCTAAATGGAAAAGACAAAAAAACATAAAGCGTAGGTGATGGGAAGAGGTGGCATGGATCGGACTTTTAGCAATGCAAATTCGTGACTGTCACCATAAACTCCTATCGCTAAAGGTCCATAGCAGAAACAATAGAAATTGAAAGGAAACACACTTTAGCAAAAGAACAAGTGAGCTTAGCTAAAGGACCTGACAAAATAATATATGAAAACACCATTTTTGGCCAAAAAATATCTACCAAAAAACCTTGAATAACATATAATAAAATACTAATTAAATATATGACAAATTATATAAATAATAACAAATAAATAAATTCAATTAATATATTTAACAATTTAACAAATTAAAAATAAAACCACATGATTAACATATTAATGGAACAAATAACAAATTAATATAACAATTAAAGAAAAAATAATCTTACTAATTAGAAAATTAATATATTAACATAAATAGTTAAGAAAAAATTATATAATGACACAATTAATTTATCAAGCTAAAAATAATAAATTGATACAGAAAATTAGCTAGCAAATTAACATGTTTTACAATTAATTAACAAATATGTGAAATTAACAATATATTAACGTAGATCTACAAAATTAACAAGAGAATAAACTAAAAAAATATTATTTACACAATTAATTTAAAATTGAGTATTAAATTTATAGCCTTTTATGGGCTCGAGAATATTACCTTCAGTTCAGTTTCATCATAAGAAAAGGATTCGGTGCTCTATGAGTTTTTTTTTCGATTTTATATGATTTTTGAAATTTTTTCTTTTCTTTCATCTCTTTTCTTATTTTATTTTATATTTTTGTTCATTTATTTTTATTTAATATTTTTGTTTATCATTTTGTTCATCTTTGGGTCATCCTGAGGATTAGGATAATGCCATGAGGGAAAGGATCACAATTTTTACATTCTTTTTTGTAAAATCAAATTTTTCTCAATCTATTTTCGTTTTCAAATTTATTATAACATTCTAATATCCCTTAGGAGGATTCAGGGGTGCCATAACTATTATAAATCATATCAAACTTAACCAATACTAGCATCAATATTTAACTTAAGAAACTTTGATTAGAAACTACATAGCATTTAAATTAAATCTTTATAATAAATATATTTATTGACTTCTTTAATAAGTTTCGAAATACTCAATTTAATATACATTTTAAATAATTACACTATATACTGTAATTTCTAAAGCCTACACTATATCTTTTGGGAACTCTTCGTGGATGCCGACACCTTAGCCTCCACAACATCTTCAACTGCATCTACTTAAAAAGTAAATAAAATGTTAAGCTACAATTAATAACAATTTTTCTGTTATCAATTTAAAAAAATAGTTATGCTACCTCAACCACTATATATTATCATTAATTGAAACTACCACTATACTACTCGGCCACAATAATTGCCCTTCTTTTTCATGCCTTAATCATATTAGAATTTACTGTTATTGCCTATCACACGACTATTATTGATTTTAGTTATACACCTTTGATTACGATTTATTCTAATGTCTATCCAAGACAAGACTTTAAAACATTCAAGTACTTCAGATTAGTTTTTATTCTTTAGAAAATTAATAACTATAGAATACTAGTACTTATCATCTATGAATTATTTAACAATTACTTCTACTATCCATTATAGAACTATAGATACCTTTAAATTTACACACATATCACATGCATCACTATTCATTTAAGCTTATATAGTTTAGCTAAACATATAATCTTTTCCATATAAGGCAGACATGTTTAAAGCCATCCTATTGATTTACTCCCCTAAAGTTACAACTAATTCTTTAATACTAACCATACATTTGGTATTTTTTCCGGACTTGAAAATTAGTATCTCAAGCTTCCTAAATGTGCTAAAATCGAGATTCAAAACTATCTAGTTCATAAATATTTTTCTAACACGTAGCTTTAACTATTATATAGCAAGTAACTATGCCTATTACTACTCATTCAACACATAAACCCCAACTTGAGCATATATCATATGTATTGATTACTATACTAAATAAAATCACATATATCAATTTTTTTGTTCATATATGAAATCTATTACTTTATCATATTAATTTGTGGTGCTTTTATCACCGTAAAACCTTATGTCAAAGTTTAAATTCATATTTCTGTCATTTCATATCATACATTTATTACAACCACTATAGTAGAAGATGCATTCATGAATTAATGACTAAATTCAAATAACAATCCATGTGATAAGTCACGTGTCGAGTCTATATCCATGTATACCATATTCATAATTGATATAACAAAAAATGATCATGTGCCAAGTAATGAGACCACATATTTCATGCATTCACTCACGGGCTAGTTACTAATGACTAGTAGTACTTTTGTGCATGCAATACTAAAATCATAAGGCACATTGAGTTTTCAAGTTTATTTATTTTCATTTAGTTCATATATCATGCAAAGTATATGTTTCTTATATAAGATTTTTTATTTATTCAACATGTCTACATCATATGTTATCATTATTACATACCTAATCACACCTATATGATATACAATAGTATGTTATATATACACCCTTATATAGATTTAATTATATCAATCATACTTCTTGTTAATCACATAAAAGTAAACCCATTCATGTTTATATATTTATTGTTTAATTGTATAACCCATAATATTATTTATTACTTTCTGTAGTCACATGCTTATGTACTATGGGTGTGGTTAATTGGTACTACAACTGCAGATACCTAGGGCCAAACTATGGTAGCTATAATATACCTTATAGGCATGCCTATATATCTACAACTAGGTTTTATATACAAGCATTAAGTCAACTCTTACATTTTTACATTTATCATGTGCTTGCATTATAGTATCACATTTATGTAAGCATATACATTCACATATAATTACCTTGTTTAGTAAACATTAGATATGCATATACTCATTACCCATTTACCAGGTCATGAACACACGGAATAGGTTTATAAACTTAATAATTGTGTAAACTAGTTCATAAATATGTAAATCTCTATTTTCATATTTTTCACATTTCATATTTCAATATAGAATCTTATATTCCAATATATTAAGTCATGTTATGAGCTTGCACAAGTGTTTATAAAGTTTTATAAAGCTCTGAGAAATTTCAAATGCAATTTAATAATTTTTGGGTGAGAAAACTTGCATTATAGCCAAAACTAGAGGGCTTACGACGGGTAGGAATGGTAGACCATCATGAGGGTACCAAATTCCTGAATTTTGTGAAAATGATTCTTCACAAATTTTTAAAGCCATATTTCCATGCAATTTTAAAATGGTTACTAACATTTTTGTGTCAAGGTTTCTTCTTAATATTTGTTTCATTATATTTATAGTTTCTAAAAAAGAAAAAAAATCACTCCATTTGGATCCATATATTATGAGATATACTCAAGATATCGTAAGCTTCTCCAAAATAGGTGCAGCATCAAATCCCTACATCCAAGCTAAATTTGGGGGACTTGGAGATAGAATTAGACCTTGGCTTCTTCTACAAAGTTATAGATAAATTTCTTATGGTTATTCTCAAACTAGAATCACTCCATTTTAAGATATATAGGCTGAATTATAGCCAACATAAGAAAATTGGTCCTGGTGAAATTTTAGACAGACTTTCCTTATATCAACCTCTTTGCCAAATTTCTACTTTTCCTAACTAATTTACCCATAAAATGAACATTTTAATCTTAAATTCAAACCTACTATAACACATATACATCAAAAAGATCAACAAGCACATACATAACAATTAAATGCTCCCATACCTAGTTTCAAGCCTATTTCTCCCTTCTCTTATTCCACACCTCTTCTTGGCCATTATCTTTCACCTTTCATCCAATTTTTTTCACAAAAACATCATTTGATTATCATTCATCTATTGATTGCTCAATTTAAAATATGTATTCAAGAAAGTATAAGGGAAGGTTGATTTTTACTTACATTAACATTTATATACTAAAAATTACCTCTTTCTCTCTCTCTACAATCTACAACTCTTCCTAATCAAGAGTTAAATTTTAGAAAGCTTGAGAGAGGAAAAAGGAAGGAAGAATGAAGGAGCAGAAAGTTTGATTTTTTTTAGGCTAAGAGTGGCTGCAAAAGTTATCCAAAAGTAGAAAAGTCTACTCTAATAAATGCTTACCCTTTTTGGAAGGCTAAATGTTAATTTCTCATTGGCTTGTATTTTTAGGTCCTCAATTAATTGTGCTTCCAATCCCTTTCTATCTTTTAATTACCAAATACTTTGAATTATCATTTCATCTTTCAATTTAGCCCCTCTCCAATGCATACTAATTACACAATTACTTACATTCCTTTAATAATTACATAAATTTTGATCACATCCCTATTGCACAATTAATTTTTTTTATACTCTATAACACATACATTCACTTGTTCTAATCTTTCCAATGTATTTCTTGGTGTGTCATAATTATATTTTTAATTTAAATTTATTTTTCTTTTTTTTTATCTTTTTTGATTCCTATAATCGGATTTAATTCTTAAGAATTATTTGGTTTTAAAATTCGGTGTAACATATAAGATTTTTTTTACATTATTTTTCCTAATTTCTATTTCAATGTAATTAATTTATGTCCAAATTAATTTTATCTGATAATGATCATTCTTGTTATTTTACATTTTGCTAGGGGAAAGTAGAAACCGGTTAACCTATCCATTAATAATTTTATTTACTAGTCTATTAATTTTAATTAACCACTATGTCGATTTACATTTTTAATCAATTTTTTGGATCGATTTATTGGTTAACCATTAAAATATTTTAACATATAAATTTAATGAACTATAAAATTTGTAATATTATTTTTGATCATGAAAAATGCTTTAGAACTGAATAAAATACAAATTAAAAATAATATCATTAAAAGAATCAAAAGAAAAATAAAATTTTCATAATTAATTATAAAAATTAAATATATTCAATATAAAACTAACAAAAGAGTGCTAATTATGCACATATAATGAATAAATAATAGAAATAGAAATATAATTTTAATGTTTATTTACTAAAAATATGTATTATAATTATATTTTAGAAAATTTATATATCATAATATTTATAAATTACAAAAATATTAAAAAATTTAAGTCTAAAAATTAAAACATAATATATAAAATATGTATAGATGGGTTAATTGTTATGCAACATTTAATCTTTAATTTTTAAAAGTAAAAACCGTAAATAAATTTTTGATTTGGTTAACCTAAAAATTGGATTGATTTTTTGCTTAAACAAAATTTTAGTTTTTTTCCCATGCATACATTTTGCACCTTTCATGCTTTGGAATTAATGATTTCATAGTCGTGAATTTGCCAAGTACAAGTTTTTCTTTCATTTTCTGTAATTTATTTATTTGTTTACATCTTATTCTGATCTTCTGAAATTCCAATAAGAACTCTTTCTAAAATCTCCTCAGATGAGACACCATTAGAATGGAAGGGCTTTTTGAAGAAACTTTAAACATGATCTTCCAAACTATTACCCCACGTCCTCCAGCTCCTACTCTCATCTTGAAGCTCATTTATCGCTTTCTTTCTTCTTTTATTTATAGCTTAAGCATGAAAATATTTAGAGTTTTTATCCCTCTCTTTTAACCAAAATAGTTTAGCTCTCTATTTCTAGAAGATCTCTCTTTGATTTAACACCTTAAAAATTTCTCTTTTAGCCAAATTAAAATGTATAACATCCTCCTTATCCCTCCCACTACCAAAGAAATTCATCTCTCTTTTACATCTCTTTATTTTGCTATGAAAATCCTTCAAGATTCCCCCACCCTAATCAAGCAAGACCACGGCACAATAAGAGAAGTTATCAACCATAGAGGATATGTTATCCTATTTCCAAGCTTGCCTCACAACTTCAATAAAATTATCCTTTCTAATCAAAGCATTTTCAAATCGAAAGGTACTCCCAAACTGATCGTTACTCCTTCCTTCCATGACACCTATATAGACACTAAGATATGACAGTGATCTGAGGAAAAGAATCCTAAATTATCAACTTTATAATTCTTAAATAAAACTATCCAACTAGTATTAGCAACTGCCCGATCTAGTCTTTCTTCAATCCAATGATCCGAGCCTATGCCTCTTTCCTAAGTAAATGGATGCCCTACCATCCCTAGATCTATAAGACCGGTATGATCAAGTACTTTATTAAAACCATCCAGGAGAAATGAAGGATAAGGTCGGCCTTCATGCTTTTCCAAAGAACTAGAGAGATTGTTAAAATCCCGTACACAGCACCAAGGTAAGGAAGAAAAAAAAGCAAGGCAACGTAACAAAGCCCAAGAAAGAGTTCATTGGTTTTTGTTAGGATGCCCATAAAAACTAGTTAGTCTCCATCTATCTCTGCTATTACTAGTAACAGCCAAATCAATAAAAAAAAAAGAATAACCCAAGATTTTAACACCTTTATTACATCTCCAAATGAATGCAAGGCCCCCATTATGGCCTAATTTATTAACTATAAAAGCCCCTTCATAACCGAGCGCCAATCTAATTCTATTAATAGTGGGTTGATTACAAATAATTTCACTTAGAAAAATAAAAGATGGCCTATAAACCCTCACTAGGTCCTTTAAAGTTTGAATTGCACATGGGTTGCCAAGCCCATGGCAATTCCAACTTAACATATTCATAATGCTTGATTGGCCTGATTATTAGGTCCCACTAGATGTAAATTTTGAGTTTCATTACCTAGGCAATGGGCTGGGTTTGGTTTTGGCCCATTATCAATTACAGAAGACTCTACCAAATTTTCCACACATTTTCTTTTAGCTTTACTAACCATCAAATACTCATTTAAATCTTCCTTAATCTCTATCTCTATTATCCCACTCTTCAAGGTGTCCTCTCCTAAATCAGCTATAGTTCTTACCTTATCCTTGTTTCCAAAATTACTCATCCCTATAATCTTAGCTGAATTTGCTCCCATTTAATTCTTTCCTTTATTGAGAATTTGAGTTTGACCTAGACTGCATTCTCGACCTCCCTCAATAGTTGTACCACCATCAACGCCCATAGTCCATCCTACCTCTCTAAGCCACGGCGCTTCTATTTGATTGTTATCCCATCAAGGGGTTGCTCGTAGACCAATATCGTAGTTCTTTACAATATCTCCATTAGATGGATCATACCTAGTTTTACCAAAACTATCAGTATGCCCTATTATCCCAAATATGAAGGAAAAGTTGGGCAGTCTCTGGTATTTGAACTAATCACAAACCAACTACCACTTTCCTTCTTAATATGCATATTACTCTTAACGGCTTCCTAACATCCGAAGAGACCCTAATTCTGATCATAGATTGAAAAACTCCTCTAAAATTGTTAGCATCTGACTCCACAAATCTCCCAAATATAATCTCCCACCTTTACCCCCACACATTCAGACATAAAACCCACTAGTAAGTTATAGACCTGCACCCACATATCCACTTCAAACAGCTGTATAGTAAATGCCTGAATATCTAGACGGAGTTGTCTAAATAGTAGCAATTGATTGTCAAGGATCCATGGACTTCCATTGATAACTCTAGACATATCCAACTCATGAAAAAACTTAAAAATAAACAAGTTATGTCCAATATCAAAGATACTCACTCCCTATACTGGTCGTTAGATGGATGCTAAAGTCTGCTTCATGGCATTGAAGTTTAAAACTCTCTCTGTTAAAAAGCAGCCTACTAAAGTCCATTAGGGAGCCTCTGGGTTACCATTTTCCACTTCATCCTGCAAAACCAATCCCGCATCGTCATCCTCCTCTAGAGAAATGTTGGATGTTATTGTAATTAGATCATTTTACTTAGAACAATCCATACTCTAAGACAACTAGAGGCAAAAAAAAAATAAAATAAACCTTGTTACTAGAACAAGACAAGAAAACTCGCCATCAAACGAGCTTTCACTTTTATGATTACTTTATTTATTTTACTTACTCAACTTATTTAATTAATTTCTTTTAATAACTTAGTTACCTTTTATATCTTTATTTTTTTTATAGAAGGTTATATAAAATTAAATTCACATATTGATTTATTTAAATTCTTGTATAATATTTTCTTGTATTTTTCAAGTATATTGTAATAACTTTTTAATTACTTTTACATGCTTATAAAAAATAATCAAAAATATGTATAGTTAATTTAATTGATGTTTTCTTTAATAATAAAATAGTTTGGTTTTTCTTAATAAAAATCATACATAAAATATTTTCAATAAGGGCCAATGTCCTACATTGTTCAATGTGTGAACAAATTTCACAAAATAATAAATTAAGTCAATTAATATATGTATTTGTAGGCCCTTTAACTTAGAAATATTATTTACATGTTTCTAAATAAGGAAAGTGACTTTAAAAAGTTTTGTATTTAGGATGAACATTGTAATCGAATTATGACTTAGTTTGCTTCTAAAAATTACTCAAAAGATATTTCAAAGAGATACCAATGTCAAATCCCTTTTAAATAAATTCAAGGACCAAATTTTTCAAACCAAATAAATAGGCCCATTTTGATAAATGTATCAACACATTTAGACAAGCTCTTCATCGCATTCTAAAAAATTTTTATGCCTTGTGTTAATAATTTCATTCTTTGTATATATAAACTACTTTTATATATAAAAAATTACTCAAAAGATATTTCAAAGGGATACCAATGTCAAATCCCTTTTAAATAAATGCTAGGACCAAATTTTTCAAACCAAATAAATAGGCCCATTTTGATAAATGTAACACATTTAGACAAGCGCTTCATCGCATTCTAAAAAATTTTTATGCCTTGTGTTAATAATTTCATTCTTTGTATATATAAACTACTTTTACTGCTTTCTTTACTTGCTTTCAAAGTACTTGATGTAATATATGTACATGTGTGATTGTGTGAAAAAAGAGATAAATTTTTTAACTCAACTCAGTTAGCTATTTCAAATTAATTAATTATTTAGGGCATAAATAAATGTAGGGTTCTGAATCATCTTCGGTATTTGGCCCATATGATTTTTTTCAATTATTTTAGGTGTCAACTTCATAAATAAAAACCACCTTATGGTGTCCATCATGAATCTGATCTAGCTTATTAGGAATAGGATATAATGCCTTGATATGCCCACCTTAGGTTGACTGATCAAGTTGAGTTCTTATTTTTTTGAAGTAAGAAATATTGGATAGAAGTGGCAACATAAATAGTAGGATCATATCCATAAAATATCATGATCTATCACACAAACTACCTTACCTAGCTATTTAATGTACCCTAGCATCTTCAACCCATGATCATAGGTCAAAGCACCTTCTACCATCTTATAGCTAAACAAAATAATAGAGATCTCATATCTCTTGCTTCAACCATGTACTTCATATCGCTCTTTTAGATAAAAGATTATGGTTTAACCATTTATGCTCTCACATTATTGTTGTAGTTTTGCATTCATGCTTGCAAGCATAATACACAATAATGGCATGTTTATTATAAGTTCCAATTCAAAAACTGGGGCATCTTCAAGTGGAGTGAGTGTCATATGCTTCTTTATCACAAAAAGGATTTTTTTAGCCTTTAAAATAATTCTTAAATTCCTAAACCAATCAAAATAATTAAGGCCAATCAACTTGTTACTGTCCATAATATAATGTATAATTGATACTCAAGGTACTCATGATGTAGTGAACCTAGACGTGAAGAAAATACACGTTAATAATGTTCATATATATGAAAGCATCAATTAGGTCTTTACTTAATTGTATTTTACTCCTAGTCTAGGTCTTTACATAATTGTATTCTACCTTTAATCTTTTATTGTGAATCAATAACCCTAACTATTGTTCTGAGAAAACCTTATGGTTAGGTCTATTTCTAATCCTTTAAGTGTGACCTTAATTATGTTCAACAAGCCCCAACCATAAACACTTAATTGGTTGACATCTTATGTCAGTTGCATCACATACAACTATTGAATCATTATATGATTGACTTTCAATATATGTATATACTTTATATATATTTCCATATATTTTCCTTTAGAACCATTAGCCTTAACTGAGCCAAACAAACTAATGGATTAGTTAAGAAAAAACCCATGTTATGAAATGAGGATAAAATTGAAGAAACTACATAATTTTTTATTTAAGCATGAAAGTGAGGATAAAATTGAAGGAAAAAGTGAAGAATTATACATGGAGTAATATTAATTAAAGGGAAGGATTATATATAAATTAATCAAGGACCTAAATTATTGTATGAATTAAGTGTTTACATGTTGCCTTGCTTTAGAACATTTCCTTATTAAATGAGGCAGAAAATATCCATTAGAAAGGGAGAAATGGCTGGCCATTTTGAGAAGGAAAAATTTTGCCCCTTTTTGATTTATTCTTCTTACATGAAAAATTTTTAATCTCTTTTTTGCTAAAAGTTAGAGTGAAAGAGAGAGAGAAATAATGGGTTAGAAGCTTAAAAGTCCATAAGGTGAGTAATGAAATTTTTATTGGCCAAAAATTATTTTCTTCCTCATTGTTCTCTTATATATTTAATTTGGAAAATATGTAATGAATATTAAATGTTTTTTATTAGGATTCTTGATACTAATTAAAGCACAAGTAAAGAGTCAAGGCAAGGAGAATGTATAGAGTTAGAGGAAGAGAAAAAAATTCAAGAGGTATAGGACTATTCACATTGTAAGGCCCTAATCATTACCCTAATCGAATTATGGTAAATTAATAAGGATTAAGGTTTAATAAGGCAAAATTATATTATTTTGCATTATTAAAAGGTAAGACCATGAGGGATATTTTGGTAATTATATACATATGTATTGGAGTGTAGTTAAAATGTTAAAGAAGAATGCAATTGAATTAAATTAGAAGTTTAGAGTTAAATTTTAAGAAAATAAGTTTTGAGGGTTAAAAATGTATAAGGGCATCTTTGGAAAGAGAATTTGGGATATTTACCACACTAACTCTTTTTAAATTCCTGGAGAAGGGACTTAGGGGACTGAGAATTGGTGATTGGCTCAAAGATCTCTCTTTCTCTCTCTTTTCTCTCTCTCTCTGTCTCTTTCTAGTTCGAATTGAAAATTAAAGAAGCTTAGGGTTGGTGGCTAACATCTTAAGGAGAAAAAAGAAAGAGCTAGATTAGTGAATTTTGAAGGAGATGAAACTTAAATATTAGGTACGGGAATTATTTATGAGTTGTTACTAGATTTTTTCCCTTTTTTATTGTATGTGTTCTCTTAGCTGAGGTTAAGGGTTTAATCTAGTAAATTAGATGAGTTTAGAATGTTTTAAAGCTTTAATAATCACTACTGTTAGCGATTAGGATGAGATCTGGAAATTAAAACACTTGATCTACATAATCTAAAATTTTTGAACCTTGGCTGCTGACTCCCCTTGCACGACCGTGCATGGGGGTTTCTTCTTCCCTTAAACGGCCATGCATAGTTTATTTCTCCCAAAAAAGGTCACATGAATTCTTTGAGTTTCCCTTGAACAACTGTACAGTTCCTCTTTCTCCTTCGAGCGGCCGTGTATCACATTTGGTTTCTTCCTGTATGGCCATATGTTTGGCTTGGTTTCTTCATGCATGGCTACATGTTTGGCTTTTGTTTTTCTTTCATGACCGTGCAAGGCCTTCCTGCTGCCCTTGCATGGCCGTTTAGGCCCTTTTCTTTTCTTTTGCATGGCCAAGCATAGCCTTTTTTATTTTCATGCTACGGCCTATTGTTTTGATGCACGGTCACATGTACACTACCTTTTTATTGGTTCTCCTCCACCCAAGCTATAAATCATTCATAAATCATGACACCAATACTGTATGGTATATAATTAAGGTAAACTAAGCTAACAATGAGTAAAGATGATGGTGATTGTCTATTAAAGTGGTGGGTAGTATGTTATTTGATCATTGATGAATCAATACAGTTGTAAAGTCTTCCTAATGCAAAAGTTAGTAAGATAAAGTAAGAAAGGTGTGACCTTAGGATGAGTTATTATCTGAATTTGAATGACATGAACGTATTTATGTAAAGGATTAGATTAAACTAGACTGTAAGTCATTAATATATGAATGGTGGCATGATCCCTTAATTAAGGGAAATCCTATATATGTATGTATGTATGTATGTATGTATGTGTATATATATAAAGAGTGAGGAGTTTAGAGTAACAAGACTTACAGAGGTAAGGTGGAGTTTCACTTGAAAGCTAATTTAGAGAGAGACTTGCATAGGGCAATGCTAATAGGAATCATTTTGTTAGAATGTATTTTGGTGTTGTTCGAACACAACTAACAAGAGTAAGAGACAATATAGTAACCTAAGATTATGTATTATTTAATATGCCAGATAAGGTTGTATTAGGTATTTGACCTATCAAGTAAATTGTCTTGGTCAAATGTTACACATTGATGTGTCTTCGCATGACATATAAATACTATGATATGGCCTAGTGACAACAAGATGATAGTTGCAAGGTTATAAGTCTAAGTTGAACGAGATGGGACATTGCCTTTTTATGCTTAGTCATAAGACCACATAAGTTAAGTTATGCCTTAAGACATAATGGAAGGTAGTGACTAGCTTTGATATAAAGAAATATGGTTATCTATTTGCTCATGTTCTATAACATATTATGTAAATCACATGCCGTAGGTGGTGTGCTAGCACGACGATAGAGTAATCTCATATAAACTTACTTGGTTGTAAAATGTTATAAGATGTAAAGTATAAGCAAGGAGATTGATACAGTTATGATCATGTTAGGGTATATAACATGTTGTTTATGATCTAATAGACTATAAAAGTGAACTAAGGAGTTAACTAAGAATAAGTGTTGACCTTAGGATGGAATTAACGTATTCATCTTATTATATCGCTCATAGATGCTTAGATATTGTTCAAGTGATTATGTGTTGATATGAATGACTATGATATGGTAAGGAAGTTACTCACAATAAATAGTAACAAGGTACGCCATTTAGAACTATCAATGAAGTAGATAAGTGCAATATCTATCATTGATGTATCTATGCTATGATAAGTAGTCTAACTCAATATATGAACAAGTATGAATAGAAAAATCATGCATTGCCATGATTCCAATTGCATTTATATATATATGAACATGCATTTAACTTTATGAAGACTTTTAGTACCAAGAACCTTACTTTTATATTTCCTTATGGAAATCATGCATAATGTTGATTATGATGAGATAGATCAATGAAAGGTTATATTCTATTATGTTTACATAATCATGCAACAATATGATATGAATGAATGAATGTTGATGCAACTATGTGGTTATATGATTGGTATCTAGGTGTATTGAAGCCTAAAGTTCACTATTGATCTATGGAAGAATAATGTGCATTTTTATGCGAATGTGGCTTTAAGCAAATTGATGTACTAAGTAAAGAGGAATATGTTGAATCAAAGATGTTCTTAAAATGGTAAAGCCTACGGGTCTTAGTTTGGTTGTGGATTAGATAGGCATACCTAAAGGGATTCAGTTGCAATTGCCATAGTTGACCCTGTTTGGGTCCATTGTTTGTTCCTTTATGGAACCATAGTTGACCACGTTTGGGTCCATTGTTTGTTCCTTTATAGAACCATAGTTCGGCCATTTTAGGTCCATCGTTTGATACCTTTAGGTATTCATTGCTTCCATTATCCATCCTTTAAACTAGTACTTAGGTAGGCTATTAATGATTAAAGATTAAGAATGTATTTGAAATAAAGAAATGCATGTATCGATTGTTTTCACTTATATAATGTAAGCATGATGAGTGGCCTATTATATTATTTTATCATAATTTCTTTTGCCTATAAACTATTTCAATAAATGAAATTATTGAAATGTATACCTATGAGATTTAACTTGCCATGCTACGATAGAATGCGTACAATGTTATAATAAGAACTATTTGGGCTATAGCATACACAACGAGTTTCATATGTTTTGGAATTAAGGAAATGTATACACATGATAATTGGACCTTCTCGGGTAATCATGATATGTAATTTCATTCTATGTAGTTACATGTAAAGCTGGTTAGTTAATGTATATAGATGTTCACACATGATTATGTATACCAATAATTTTGGTTGTTGGAATGTATATTTGAATATTTAAATTTATGAATATGTTGTTTTTTAATGTCAAAATGGGTATTAAAGAAGGTGGTGTAGTGAAAATGTAAGTAAAGAAAAATTCTAGTGTAGGATCCATAGGAACTGTAGAGATTGTTTTGATGATATCTTGCATTATAGAGCTCCAAATGGAATGATTCTAGTTAAAGACTAAACTAGACTCATACACCTAAAATTCATATGAGAGACCGAAATCTAATTCTTGGTCTATATATCTTGAATTTCTGTTTAAAGTGAGACTAGGTCTGATGTCCTATCTTTTGGGGAAGCTTAAGGAATTTTGGGGATAACTCTTGATAAAGAGGTCTAAATAGAGTAAATTTATTAGGATAGAAACTAAACGTACAAGCCTAAATTTTTTTAAGAGGTCAAACATGAGTTTTTCCTCTAGATAGCTTGAAATTTTGTTTAATTCGACACCTTTGATCGGTGTCTAACAAGTGTACTAGATCGGCTAGTAATATAGGAAAATAAGATTAATATCCTAAATATCATACCCAAGGAAACATGGATTGCTAAGAAGAATATCTATGTGTGAATTAAATTAATCTGAGATTATTTCCCTAAGTTTTCTATTTAAAGGTAATAATTAAACTAATAATAAAGACAAATTAAAATTAAAATTAGACTAACATGAGTTAAAAATAAAGCAATAAATAAAACATTATTGTTAAAGAAACTATCCACCTTAACTTCCATTGCAATGACTCAATTCAAAAGAACACAAGTGATTATGAAAAAAACTAGATAAATAAAGCCATATATCTTAGTTAAGAATATCATTCTAAGCATTAAACCTTCTTGTTAGGAATAATTCAACACTTAGCATTAAAAATCCAATTTTAAACTACTAGAGATTTATTAAATCCTTTTTCAAGTAAAGTTAACTCTAACCTATTCTTTGTTCAACTTTTCTTAGTATTAACTCGCTCTTATTAATATATAATTACTCTTAAATTAGAAAATAATCATGCATCAACGCTAGTAAACCAATCCAAGAACATGCATATCATAAATTATACTTAAATCAATCATTAACTATTAATCAAATAAATTAATAATCAATCTTAATACAATCAAAGATAAGAATTTGCTCAAAACTAAGAAATAATCAAACTTTCATTGAATTAAAAGCATTGAATTAAAGCATAAACTAAGTCATTACAATAAAAGAATGAGGGTTTAAGTTACCCTTATGAAAAGAGAAGAAATTATTTACCAAACATGATTAAAATTAAAGAGCAAATAAAATATAAAGGATTGTAAACAAAGAAAATAAGAAAACAAAGCTAAATGTATATTTGATTATTTAAATTTATGAATATGTTTTTTAATGTTAAAATGGGTATTAAAGAAGGTGATGTAGTGAAAGGTAAGTAGACAAAAATTTTGGCGTAGGATCCATAGGACATGCAGAGATTATTTTGATGATATCTTGCATTATAGAGCTCCAAATGGATGATTCTCATTGAAGACTAAACTAGACTCGTAGACTTAAAATTCATATGAAAGACCAAAATCTAATTCTTGGTTTACATATCTTGAATTTTGGTTTAAAGTGAGATTAGGTCTGATGTCCTATCTTTTGGGGAAGCTTATGGAATTTTAGGGATAGCTCTTAATAAATAGGTATAAATATAGTAAATTTATTGGGATAGAAACTAAATGTAGAAGCCTAAATTTTTTTAAGAGGTCAAACATTAGTTTTTCCTCTAGAATGCTTGAAATTTTGTTTAAGTCTACACCTTTGATTGGTGTCTAGCAAGTGTACTAGATCAGCTAATACTATAGGAAAATAAGATTAATACCCTAAATTCGACACCTTTGATCAGTGTCTAACAAGTGTACTAGATCGGCTAGTAATATAGGAAAATAAGATTAATATCCTAAATATCATACCCAAGGGAACATGGATTGCTAAGAAGAATATCTATGTGTGAATTAAATTAATCTGAGCTTATTTCCTTAAGTTTTTTATTTAAAGGCAAGAACCAAACTAACAATAAAGCAAAATTAAAATTAAAATTAGACTAACATGAATTAAAAACAAAGCAATAAATAAAACATTTTTTCTATAGGAACTATCCACCTCAACTTTCATTGCAATGACTCAATTCCAAAGAACACGAGTAATTATGGAAAAACCAGATAATTAAAGCAAATATCTTAGTCAATAATATCATCCTAAGCATTAAACCTTCTTGTTAGGAATAATTCAACACTTAGCATTAAAAAATCAGTTTTAAACTACTAAAGATTCATTAAATCCTTTTTCAAGTAAATTTAACTCTAACCTATTCTTTGTTCAACTTTTCTTAGTATTAATGCACTCTTACTAATATATAATTACTCTTAAATTAGAAAATAATCATGCTTCAACACTAGTAAACCAATCCAAGAACATGCATATCATAGATCATACTTAAAGCAATCATTAACTATCAATCAAATAAATTAATAATCGATCTTAATACAATCAATGATAAGAATTTTCTCAAAACTAAGAAATAATCAAACTTGCATTGAATTAAAGCACAAACTAAGTCATTACAATAAAAGAATGAGGGTTTAAGTTACCCTTAGGAAAAGAGAAGAAATTACTTACCAAACATGATTAAAATTAAAGAAAAACTAAAATATAGAGAATTACAAATAAAGAAAATAAGAAAACAAAGCTAAAACTAATGTACAATAAATAAAAAAAATCTAAAGATAAACTAAGAAAATTTGTAATAATAACTATCTCTAACTATCCCCTGAAGTTTAGTGCCTTAGACATGTTTTCATAGCCTCCAAAGAAGATATTTTGTGCCTTGGAACATTTTAATCCAAAGAGGAATTGAGTTTTAGTTAAAATAGGAATTTTTGAATCATTATTTTCCATAAAGACTCAAGAGAGTGACTTTGGCAGTTAGTAAAGTGACTTATAAGCTCAGGAGAATGAAATGCTATTTGGGTGAGTGAATTTAGCCTTGGGTGAGTGCTGAAAACACTTAGTAGAGTGTTTGGTCACTCAGAAGAGTGATAAAATCACTAAACCGAGTGACTCCCTACTGTCCTTAATGATATTCAATCTATCTTCGTTCCAAAATTACAAATTTGCCCCTTTAATTTCTCCTTTCTTCAATTAACTCCTTTTTTCCTTCAATTAAGCCTTGAAAAACACCAAAACATTCAATTAAATCTAAAAACACATAAATTAACTATTTAAACACAATTGAACTAAATTAAAACCAAATTAACTAATTTAAACACTTAAAAACACACTAAAAATATAGCATAATTCATAATTATCAACCTTCTATGTCTATCTTAAGTCAGCATTGTTGCTCTCTATCACAAGTCAGCATAGATCCACTCTTTCCTCCTTTACTCTTTAAACACCAGTCTTTTAATCCAAAGCTTCCAAATACACCTCAAAACATACATTAGAATAAGAAGAACTATGTTATTTTACATCTTAATAGGTACCTACGTAGTTCAGCTTATATAGACATTTTACTCCTCCACAAGTCTCAAAACGTGAATCTAATAAGTTTGGACATTCGTGAAACCTAATGTATACTGAGCCAAGACTAATGTGCAATGTTATATGTATGACATGAGTGATTAAATGTTAATGTATATATGGAAATATTATGCCTCTATTAAATTATAAGTATACAAGTGATTAATTGTGTATTTTATGATAATGATTTCATTGTATATGTTTGAGTAAATTTCAAACCTGAATATATGAGTATATTGAAAGTGACATTAGTGAAAGAATAGAGATTAGTAAAAGCCTAATTCTAACATGATCATAAATATAGGCACGGCTATAAAGGGATGATTGACTACTAATGCTAGTGTTGGCATCGAGAGGTGTCTAGTGTTTGATACCATTTGGCATCTAATGCAATAAGGCTTATATCTGTAGTGAATGATATTGCATGACAATATCTAACATTTTTTGTTGTTCTCTATTAATGGAAGTTCGGGTAATAGATATACTTTAACGAAAAATAATGATGAATGCTATGTTATTAGCAGTGCCATGAAATTTTGAACCATTACTATACTAATATTCCCTAGTGTTGTTATTAGAAAAAGTGTTAGTAATGTTACATGCTAATTTACTCAGTTATGAAAATTAAGGAATTACATATATATGTTTACTTGATTATCTAACGGTGCATTAAAATGTTTAAGTTAGTTTATTGCCTCTTGCATAAAAGTATATTTACATTATTTTAGTTGTACTGTATACCTCCTCTCTGAGTTTGGCTTAGCATGTGTGTTTCCTATTTAGGTTCATAAGGTTAGAAGGTTGGGATCCTTTGTCGATATTTATAGGCCATCTAGAGAGAGTACTTGAATTTTATTTTTTTAGGTATATAATTTTATCATGTAACGACCAAATTTGGGTAGAAATTATGTATTGTTTGTAACGACCAAATTTTGTAAAATAATTTTGAATATTTTGATATAACCTATGTATGTGTATTTTGAGTTGCACAGTGGTTTATACAATTGATTAAAGTAATTTGATATCGATAGTAGCATGAGTAATTATTAGGCAAGGAACCTATAGACAATGTACTTCCACATATTTTAGATTAGCAAAGGTAATTATAAGATGCACCAGAATGACTTCTTAGAGCTCCTATATTCCTTCTAAGGGATATGAGGGTATTATAATTTAGTAGTATCAGAGGATAGGTTTAGATGGTTTTGGGCTATAGGATGTTAGAGAATAGATTAGACATATGTGTATGTATAGTATTATAACCTTAATGTAGATTTTATTTCATGTATGGGCAAATATGGAGTCAGATCCTAATGAGGATATAAGTAAGACTACTGGTAGTGTTAATCTTACTCTTGGAAACCCACCTATTCTTGAACAACAACCATCAAATAGAGATTTGGATCTTACTTATGGCAATCCACAGTTAGTGTAAGGCCTGATGGAGATTATCGATCGATTGACTACACCAAAAGGCTCCTACATATATTATTAAGAAAAGAGGAGTAAAAAAGTTTAAGAATATCTCAGTAGATGAATCTGATGTAGCACAGTTATTGTTAGAAAAGGTAGGGGGAATAATACAAGAGATTAATTGTCCTCAAGATCAGCAAGTTACGTGCATGGTATCCTTATTGCAAATGCCAGCTTATGACCAGTGCTCTGAAATCCTTAATGACTGGTTGGGTTGATATTAGATTTTTGTAACACCCTACATTCATTCATTATTTCCATATACTAGACAGAATAAATATATAGTCATCCACATAAAATTATTTACTTATACAATAATAACCATAATTATTACATATCAGACACCAAACCAATTCGAACCGCCTCAGCTTATGCAATCCCAACAGTTTTTATGTACATACCTTATTATTCTTCCTACTTCACGTTCCCAATTCCTGTGTCTATGCACAGTCAACAAACCGCACGCTAAGCAACATTGTTGCCTAGTGTTGGATACAACTACACAAATTTTCATCTAAATAAATTTATTTATTTTTATTTATATTCCGGCTGAATTGATTTCTTTATTTGACTCATATCTATATTGTTATATTATTTATATTACCACTTAACCCATGTCATTTATATACTTGTTCATGTTTTGTTTTCGTTTTCCTCTCTCTTCTGTTACTTGATCTTTTGTACTATTACGGTTCCACACTTAATCCCTTTATACGAATATACTTTTACTTAACTTCTTACAAATTCCTATTTAGTCATTAATATAACTATTTTACTGATGTTCCTCCAATCCAATTTTTAATTTCATCTTGTTGCATATTTTTAATTATAACATTTAACTTCCGCAATCATATGGAATCTCTTTCTTTATTGATTGTTCATTACCAGAATATTTTTAAATTTCTAAATTTTTTTATAACTCTTTATTTCCTTGCATTGTCTTATTTTCCTTTAGCTTTTTAGATAATCTTTAAATTATTTTCAGTTCCAGTCTAATTAATCCTTTTGTCATCTTTTCTCTCATATTTACTATTTTCATTCAAGTTCTTACTTTTTAACAATTCTTTCATGAAAATTTCATTTCATTTCTTTATGGTCCATAGCAAATTTCAATTCTATCCTTAATTTTCTTAACTTTTGATCAACTTACAAATTTATTTTTTTTGTACTAAATTTACTTAAATTCCTCTTTTCGGCCCCCTTTCGATCCAATTCTAATTTTAATTTCTATCAACCGATTTATCTTTGATTTCTTTATTATATTTTATATTTTAATTTATAATTAAGTTCTTCCCGCTATTCTTTTATACAAAATAAGTTATGAATTTATTTTCTCATTTTGATTTTATTTCTTCAAATTTACTATTTGACCCCTAAACTTGTAATTATTCTCAATCATTGTTATTTAAATTATAACCCCTTTTCTTTATTGAATTTCATATTTAATATTTTCTTACTAAATTCTTACATAATTTCTACTTGAATGAAAAATTACAGTTAAGCCCCTAAACTTTTATTCGTCACATTTAACTTTATTTATTTTCTCTTTTGACTCATTTGACATTCCTTGCTTTTACTTTCCTTGATGCACCTTTTCTTACTAAATTTCACTTATTCCTTTACTTCGGTAGAAAATTTACAACTTGGTCCCTAAAACTTCTTTTTATCTTAATTTAACTTATTTAACTTCAATTTTGACCATTCTAATTTTCTTTGACTTTTCATTTTCTTAAGTTGACTAATTTGAATTTTAGCCCTCGTACATGTTCCTAAGAGGGCAATTTTCATTTTGGTCCTCATGACTCTCGTTATTTACTATTTTACCCTTTTGACATATTAAATCAAATTAATTTTCAAAAACACAATTTTAAATATCAAAATTTCTTCTAATTACTTTAATAATTTTTTTTCTTACTAAATTTCACTTATTTCCAAAATTAGGTGGAAAAGTTCAATTAAGTCCCTGAAGTTTGATTTTTACCTTATTTTGACCACATTGACCTCAATTTTGACCAATTTGATTTTCTTTGACTTTTAATTTAATTTAAATGCATAAATTACATTTTGGTCCCTTTAATTTTTTCTCAGGGTGACAAACTATAGTTTGATTCCTGAACTTATATTTATTTACGATTTGACCCTTTTTCATCAATTTACTTAATTTAATTTCTTTAACAACTATATTAGAGATAAAATTACAGTTTTGCCACTGCTCTATCACGTAATCACCTTTTTATCCTTTTTAAGTTTATTAATCATATTTTCACTTTTATGCTTCTTTAATTTCATGCAAAACTTTCTTTATACACAATTTACATTTTAGTCCTTGCGTTCATACATAATTATGATTCTACCCTTGTTAACTAGTGTATTATATTTTCTATTCTTTTACTAAACCAATTAACTATATGATATTCTTTTTACTTATTTTTCATTCCAATTTCTCATTTTCTTAATTTATTACCAATGTGCCCTACTTAACTTGTTAACCTCATTTTTCACTTTATATACTATTTATTGACAATTATGATTTCTTTAATGTTACAATTACTCTTTTAACCCTGTTTACATGTAAAATTACAACTTTGCCTTTAGTGGTGGGAAACCATGAATCAGATAAGTGGAATAGTAAATCCAATACACTAGAAGGACCATACATTGTGTTACAATACCATTCTCCTATGCAACCATATAATAAGCGGGCTAAATAATATTTTCAGTCCAATAACAGTCAGAATACAATAATATCGTGGGGTAAGTGCTCCTATGGCTAGCCATAGTATCCTAAAATCCTGGATCGCCCACTGAACACTAAGAGCATCATTAATTCTCATATTGTATTACATTTTTATACTGTTATTTACTTTGATTACACAATATTAACACAAGTATTCCTTAGTTTGCATTCATACAAATTAAATAATCATATATTTCCATGCATATATGCTTAATAGCATGTAAAAATGTTTAAAATATGCCTTTAACACAAGAGCACTATTTGGCCACTTAGGGAAGGAACACATTCATAATGTTTCACTTCCCAATTTCATCCTATATACATTTATATATACATTTTAAGTGTTAATATAGTGAAATACACTTAGTTCTCATGAAAATTCTTAAGTTTAATTAACTTTCACTATCATGTAAATTATACATAATTATGTACATTTATTATTTTTCATTCAAATAAATTCTATCATACTCATTATGCATCAAAGTGATCAATTCTCATCAATTTCATTAAATAACATCAAAAATTATTAAGTTAAACCCAAATATCCTAGTCGACCACTTAGGATAATGTCCCTTTTTATTTGTTTTCTCCATATTTTTAAACTTCTAATAGCCTAATTCACTCTTATATCATGTCATATTTATTTATTTCACAATTTCATCATATTATACTCATAATTTCACAATTTAACATTATAATGTATGCATAATAAATATTATATTTATACATTTATTCAAACTCAATTGATCCAAATGATATTCCTTTAATTTAGTATAGCACATTTTATGCTTAAACTACTAGTTAACATCATTTAATAATTTTGTTCTCCATTAGGTACAATTTGGCCATAGTTAGTCTCATCATTTAATATTTAATTTCTCTTTAATCCCATACTTGTTTCACTATAGTTCATCACTTTAAAAGGTTGCTTTAAATTATTTATCATTATTTCTCAAATTTTTATAGTTCCATAAGCTAATTTCTATAGAAAATTCAATATTTAAATGAAATTAAGTGTAGAGAATGTATCCACTAACCTTATTTAAGCTTAAATCCATCAAATCTTTTTCTCCCTTGCTTTCCACTTCCTTAATTTTCCTTTTTCCTATAAGTCCCCTTTTTAGTCAAATTTGTAATTAATAAATTAGTGAGCTTTAGCTAAGAATTCAAACACCTAATTAGTACCAAATAATCCTACTCCTGATTCTCTATAAATTCACAACAATTTCCCTAAATAAACCAAATAAACTTAAAAAATTACCTTATCATGGTTAAAATCTCTTACTAAAATCCTCAGTTTCCAAGCTCCTCCTTACTTTAATTCTATTTCTAGGTTAAAGAATATGTCTTTCTATATATATAGGTGAAATATAAGCTTGAGATTTGGTGTAAGAAAGGGAAGATGAAAGAAAAATGTTGGGAAGCTCACAAATGGTGTAGGTTCGGATTTTAAGGGAAAAGAAGAGGAGGATGCCAATTTTTGTTGAGATTTGAAGAGTCTTATTCACTATTCCATTTTTTCTTCTAGTGTGTAAAAGGAATGCCAAGATTAGGTCTTTAACAATTTGATCTTATGGCTTTAAATTAAGCCACTTGGCACAATTTCCTTCATCCTTACACATCCAATCATCATGGGATTGCATACACCTGATTGCAACTTAATTTTAATGACCTCCATATCCTCAAATAAATAAAATTTACTAATTAAGCCCATTAATTATTTTAATCATGGTTTTCCACCATTTTTCTAATTTTCATTCCCTATGTCAGAATGCCTTGAAATTAAGCCACTTGGCAACATTTCCTTCATCCCTACACATCTAATCATTATGGGATTGTATACACCTGATTATAACTTCATTTTAATGACCTTCATATCCTCAAATAAATAAAATTCACTAATTAAGCCCATTAAATAATTTAATCTTGATTTTCCACCTTTTTTTAGATTTTCATTCCACATGTCAGAATGCCCTAAAATTTTGCCCCGTGTGCACTTATATATTCAAGAACATGTGGTTAATTTTTTAACTCATTCCGACATAGTTTTGCATACTTCTAGCTTTGATAGCCTAGTGAGCCAATCTAAAATCAAAAAGTCCAAACCTGTCAAAAATTTTATTTTTTTACTGAAAAATATTTTACATAACATTTTAGATAGATCTAGAAGTTTTTGTGATTTTTAGAAGTCATTTGCTATTTTTAAATTTTTGGTCAAACCTTGGTCAACCTTTTTCTCGGTACCGAGTAAAATCTTCACTGTCTAATTTAAGGGCCTATTTAAACTCAAATTTGTCTCAAATTATACCTTTGGACTCCATTTAACATCTATTTTCATAATGCAGAGTTAACTTAACTTTTTGCTAGGTCACCCATCCTCGAGTTCCTCGATCTGAGTATATTTAACATTTATATTTTTTCAAATTTCTCTATTCTATAAAACTCCGATTATCCTAAAAACTATCATGTGGCTACTTTTTAAGCTCTAAAACATACTGAGCACATTAGCTATAAATTTCAGGACCTTACAGTTCTCCCCCTCTTATAAAAATTTTATCCTCTAAATTTACTCAAAAAGTAAAGCAACACCCATTAATAGCTTGTAATTCCCTTAAATTTCCAAATTATCCTTTCCATATCATGAAATATTCCAATTACTTGATAAATAATATCTATCTGTGATATATAACATCCTTGCTATTATAAACAGTTATATTGCATAATGAAAGATTTACCATCATTTCCCAATGGTAATCAATGGATGAGAAGAGTCAAATATTCTTTATGTCCTTATATGTATTTTGCTTGCTATATCTAGCTAAACCCATACTGTATGTCAATTTTTAATTATCATAACCCGAACTGTAATCACCCTTGCACTTATTGGCACTAAGGTCCTTAATCTTAATCCTCCTTTATCTTTACATGACCTTTGCTTGCTGTATCTATTTGGAATCTAAATCATGTTTCAACTACGAATGCTATTTCCTTGGCTATAGTTATTACTATGCCTATAAGAGAGCTAGGCCCAAAACCACTCGTGTAGCAAACTTGCCACCATATAAGAAAATCCAAAATATGCAACCATATGACGGTATGAATAGTCAATGTATGGATGTATTGTATCATATATATATATATATATCAGTATAAAAATACTGTATAACTATCTGACTGATTGCATGTGTACATGGTATATCTATATGTATATACCATGAGATGCAAATGCACATGCAACCAATCCAAATATCGAGCTTGCGACAAAGTATGCTAGTGGAATCAACGAGATTAACCAATAAGAGTCGTATCGGTAATTATCAGACCGGTTGGGCCCAGCTTCTATTACTATTATTTTGCATTCTTCTCATTCTCGCCGAATTCGAAAATCATAACATAACTGTCACTTGAAATATTGGAAGGGGACAAGTAACCTTAAATCTTAAGTTCACCTTTCATTATGGCATCTACATAAGTTGCTTTTAACAATCCTTTACTCCTATACACCCACTCCAATCTTAGAATCGCCTAAACCTTGCTCTAATATCATTAAATGTAACACGCTACATTCATTCATAATTTCCATATACTAGACAAAATCAATAAACATTCATCCACATAATATTATTTACTTATAAAATAGTAATAATTATTACATATCAGACACTAAATACAAATCGAACCGCCTCAACTTATGCGATCCCAATAATTTTTATGTACATGCCTTATCGTTCTTTCTTCTTTACGTTCTCAATTTCTGTGCCTGCGCACAGTCAACAAACCGCATACTAAACAACATTGTTGCCTAGTGGTGGATACAACTACACAGAATTTCATCTAAATAAATTTATTTATTTTTAGTTATATTCTGGTTGAATTGATTTCTTTATTTGACTCATATCTATGTAGTTATATTATTTGTATTACCACTTAATCCACGTCATTTATATACTCGTTCTTGTTTTGTTTTCTTTTTTCTCTATCTTCTGTTACTTGATCTTTAGTACTGTTACGGTTCCACATTTAATCCATTTATATTAATATACTTTTACTTAACTTCTTACAAATTCCTATTTAGTAATTAATAAAACTATTTTATTAACATTCCTCCAATTCAATTTATAATTTTGTCTTTTTGCACATTTTTAATTATAACATTTAACTTCCTCAATCATATGGAATCTCTTTTTCCATTAATTGTTCATTACCTGAATATTTTTTAATTTTTTAATTTTTTTATAACTCTTTCTTTCCTTGCGTTGCTTTATTTTCTTTTAACTCTTTAGATAATCTTTAAACTATTTTTGGTTCCAGTCTAATTAATCCTTTTGTCGTCTTTTATCTCATATATACTATTTCCATTCAAGTTCTTACCTTTTAACAATTATTTCATGAAAATTTCATTTCATTTTTTTCTAGTCCTCAAGAAATTTCAATTCTATCCTTAATTTTCTTAGTTTTATATCAACTTACAAATTTATTTCATTTGTACTAAATTTACTTAAATTCTTCTTTTCGACCCCTTTCGATCCAATTCTAATTTTAATTTCTATCAACTAATTTATATTTAATTTCTTTATTATATTTTAAACTTTATTTTACAATTAATTTCTTCCCATTATTCTTTTATACAAAATAAATTGTGAATTATCTTCTCGTTTCAATTTTATTTCCTCAATTTTATAATTTGGCCCCTGAACTTGTAATTATTTCGAATCACTATTATTTTAATTCTAGCCCATTTTCTTTATTGAATTTCATATTCAATTTTTTCTTACAAAATTTTTACATAATTTCTACTTGAATGAAAAATTACAATTAAGCCCCTAAACTTTTATTCGTCACATTTAACTTTATTTATTTTCTCTTCTAACTCGTTTGACTTTTCTTACTTTTACTTTCCATATGCACCTTTTCTTATCAAATTATGCTTATTCCTATACTTCGATAGAAAATTTGCAACTTGGTCCTTAAAACTTCTTTTTATCTTAGTTTAACTTATTTAACTTTGATTTTGACCATTCTAATTTTCTTTTACTTTTCATTTTCTTAAGTTGACTAATTTGTATTTTGGTCCTCGTACATGTTCCTAAGAAAGCAGTTTTCATGTTGGTCCTCATGACTCTCATTATTTACTATTTTACCCTTTCAAAATATTAAATCAAATTAATTTCCCAAAACACTATTTTAAATATCTAAATTTCTTTTAATCACTTTAATAATTATTTTTCTTTCTAAATTTCACTTATTTCAAAAATTATGTGAAAATTTTCAATTAAGTCCTTGAAGTTTGACTTTTACTGTATTTTGACCACATTGACATCAATTTTGATCAATTTGACTTCCTTTGACTTTTAATTTAATTTAAGTGTATAAATTATATTTTGCTACCTTAAAATTTTTCTCAGGGCAACAAATTATAGTTTGATCCGTTAACTTATATTTATTTACGATTTGATCCTTTTTCATCCATTTACTCAATTTAATTTCGTTAATAACTATATTACTGGTAAAATTACAGTTTTGCCCCTGCTATATCATGTAATCACCTTTTTATCCTTTTTAAGTCTATTAATCATATTTTTCACTTTAATGCTCTTTTAATTTAATGCAAAACTTTCGTTATACATAATTTACTGTTTGGTCCTTACGTTCTTACATAATTATGATTTTGCCCTTATTCACTAGTATATTATATTTTCCATTCTTTTACTAAACCAATTAACTATATGATATTCTTTTTACTTATTTTTCATTCCAATTTCTCATTTTCTTAATTTATTACCAATTTTCCCTGCTTAACTTGTTAACCTCATTTTTTTACTTTATTTACTATTTATTGACAATTATGATTTCTTTAATGTTTCAAATATTCTTTTAACCCTATTCACATGTAAAATTATAACTTTGCCCCTAGTGGTGGGAAACCATGAATTGAATAAAGCGAAAAAGTAAATTAAGTACACTTAAGGGACAGTATAGCTAGGGTACGATACAGTTCTCCTATGCAGTCATATAATAAGCCAGCTAAATAATATTTTCAGTACAATGATAGTTAGAATACAGTAATACAACAGGGTAAATGCCCTTATAGCTAGCCATACTATCCTAAAATCCTGGATCACCTAATGAACACTATGAGCATAATTAATTCTCATACTGTATTACATTTTTATATTGTTATGTACTTTGATTACACGGTATTAACACCAGTATTCCTCAATTTGCATTCATACAAATTTAATAATCATATATTTTCATGCATATATGTTTAATACCATGTAAATATATTTAAAATATGCCTTTAGCATATGAGCACTATTCGACCACTTAGGGAAGGAACAGATCCATAATGTTTCACTTCCCAATTTCATGCCATATACATATTTTCATGCATATATGTTTAATACCATGTTAATATAGTGAAATACACTTAGTTCTCATGAAAATTCTTAAGTTCAATTAACTTCCACCAATATGTAAATTATACAAAATTATGTACATTTATTATTTTTCATTCAAATAAATTACATCACATTCATTATGCATCAAAATGATCAATTCTTATCAATTTCATTAAATAACATCAAATTCTATTAAGTTAAATCCAAATATCCTATTCGACCACTTAGGATAATGTCCCTTTTTATTTGTTTTCTCCATATTTTTAAACTTCTAATAGCCTAATTCACTCTTATATCATGTCATATTTATTTATTTCACAATTTCATCATATTATACTCATAATTTCACAATTTAACATTATAATGTATGCATAATAAATACTATATTTATGCATTTATTCAAGCTCAATTGATCCAAATGATGTTCCTCTAATTTAGTATAGCACATTTTATGCTTAAACTACTAGTTAACATCATTTAATCATTTTGTTCTCCATTAGGTACAATTCGGCCATAGTTAGTCTCATCATTTAATTTTTGATTTCTCTTTATTCTCATACTTGTTTTACTCTAGTTCATCACTTTATAAGGTTGCTTTAAATTATTTAGCATTATTTCTCAAATTTTTATAATTACATAAGCTAATTTCTATAGAAAACTTAACATTTAAATTAAATTAAGTGTAGAGAATGTATCCACTAACCTTATTTGAGCTTAAATCCATCAAATTTTCTTCTCCCTTGCTATTCACTTCTTTGATTTTCCTTTTTCCTACAAGTCCCCTTTTTAGTCAAATTTGTAAGGGATAAATTTGTGAGCTCCAGCTAAGAATTCAAACACCTAATTAGTATTAAATAATCCTACTCATGATTCTCTATAAATCCATAACAATTTCCCTAAATAAACCCAACAAAAACTTAAGAATTTACCTAATCATGGTTAAAATCTCTTACTAAAATTCTTAGTTTCCAAGCTCCTCCTTGCTTCAATTCTATTTCTAGGTTAAATAAGATGTCTTTCTATATATATAGGTGAAATATAAGCTTGAGATTTGGTGTGAGAAAGGAAAGATGAAAGAAAAATTGTGGAAGCTCACAAAAGGTGTAGGTTCAGATTTTAAGGGAAAAGAGGAGGATGCTAATTTTTGTGAAAATTTGAAGAGTTTTCTTCACTATTCCATTTTGTCTTCTAATGTGTGAAATGAAGGGCCAAGATTAGGTCTTTAACTATTTGATATTATGGTTTGAAATTAAGCCACTTAGCACCATTTCCTTTATCCCTGCACATCCAATCATCATGGGATTGCATACACCTGATTACAACTTCATTTTAATGACCTTCATATCCTCAAATAAATACAATTCACTAATTAAGCCTATTAATTAATTCAATCTTGGTTTTCCACCATTTTTTTTTATTTTCATTCCACATGTCAAAATGCCTTAAAATTTTTCTTTATGTGCACTAGTATATTTAAGAACATGTGGTTAAAATTTCAGCCCATTTCAATATCATTTCAACATACATCTAGCTTTGATAGCCTAGTCAATCGATCTAAAACCCGAAAGTCCAAAACTATCGAAAATTTTATTTTTTATACCAAAATATTCTACATAACATTTTAAGTAAATCTAAAAATTTTAGTGATTTTTAGATGTCATTTGCGATTTTTAAAGTTCTGATAAAACCTTGGTCAACCCTTTTCTTGGTACCGAGTAAAATATTTGTTGTCTGATTTAAGAGCACATTTAAGCTCAATTTTATATCAAATTATAACTTTGGACTCTATTTAATATCTATTTTCATAATCTAAAGTTAACTCAACTTTTCGCTAGGTCACCCATCCTCAATTTCCCTAGCCTGAGCATATTTAACCTTTATACTTTTCCAAATTTCTCTATTCTATATAACTTTGATTACCCCAAAAACTATCCTATAGCTACTTCTCATGCTATAAAACATACCGAGCATGTCAGCTGTAAATTTTGGGGTGTTATAGCTTTTTATCCAAGACTTTGAGAAGAGGTGTATCACCAAAGCTTATAGCAAAGCAAAGTGGAAAGAGTTTGTAAGTTTGAAGTAAAAGAATTTGATAGTGGCCAAATATAAGAAAGAATTTATTCAACTAAAAAAATATAAGTCGGATGTCTTGTTAACTGAAGATTTTAGTTGTCAATAGTTTGAGGATGGGCTAAATGAAACCATTATAAGGCCTTTAGTGGCAATAATAACCATTAAAATATTGAATTATTATTAGTTGGTCTCACCTGCCTTAAAAAAAGTAGAATCAGAGTTAATAAAGCAAATGAAATAATAGAAATGGAAGTTGTAAGATAGTGGATTGATTAGTGGTAAAAAAGCTAGAGAAGCTTCGAGTAAACAAGTTACTCAAGGTTTCACTCAAAAGCCAATAACGATGGTTAGTGTTATACCACCATCCAGTAAGGGTAGCACTATAACAATATGTGAGCATTGTTAGAGGTGGTAGTAAGAAACATATACTTAGCAATTATCCTCAGATTCATGAAAATTTTGCTTCACAAGTAAACGGTGCTAATATGAATCACTACAAGAAAATCAATTTTTAATGACCAAAAATTGACAAAGGGATGAAAATCCAGTCGTAAAAATATACATATAGCGAATGGAAATTAAACAGGTGGTTAATCATAAAATTTTATTATTATTTAACAAAGGGTTAAAAATCCAGTGGTTGAAAAGAAGATGTTCTCGTGGTCAATGCCTAAAAAAATTGACTAGACCTCAGGATAGGTTTACCTCCTAAATAATTTTCCCTTATTGAAACCTAAAATTACTCTACCACGTACAACTAAAAGATAAAAACCTAACAGATAAACACAAACTAACCGAAGAGAAAAAAAGAACAAACCCTTTTATTTCTGCAAAAACACGCAAAAACCTTCTATCACCATTCTCCAATGATCGGTGCTCGTAGATCATATTAACAAAGAAATCATTCCCTCCAGCAGCAATTCCAGGTTTTAAGTTTTTAGGTTTAATTTCTTAATAATTAGTTTAAATTTTCCATTTTTGTTTGTGGTTATAATTTTTGTGAAATTTGTTAATTTGCTTGATTTGGTAATCTCTTTGGTTTGTGCATGTCCTTTCTTCTCTAGTTTCTCTTAAAGATTTGGGATTATACTCTTTAGTTTTTATTTTGGAATATTTTGCTTGTTTGTTCTCTAAGAAAGGAAAAGGGAGACGAACTCTCAAATGATTTATTTAGAAATAGGAAATCATTGTCATTCATGGAATGGTTAATTGAAAAGCTTTTGATGTTTAACTTCTTTCAATTTTTTATTGAGTTTCGCTCTCAGGCAGTTTCTTCATTAGATCAGCTGCCTCCTAAATTTTTTCTTCAATTATCCATCTATCCAAATCCTTTCCCATATTCTTAATGACAGATTTGATTTTTGGGTATGTCTCTGCATTATAAGATTCCAAGAACCCACGAGACCATTTCTTTATGTGTTGCCAATACTCCTTACTAGATTTTTTGCCAGCTTTAACAGGACAATAACTACTTTCTATAACTATCTTGCAACAATTAGGATTCTTATTATGCAAATTCTTCCCTGAAGCTTCATCTAACAAGGAAGGGACACCATTCCTATTGACTAGGAATTTTGTTGGATGCAAACTCAAATTTTCATCTTTATTCATAATGTATAAAGTATAGGCATTGCCAGCATAAATTGCCTTCCGCTGTTCAATGAAGTTGTTGGGAACTCAGGTTTCTTTTCTAAAACAGGCCCTTTCAAATGAGGTATAAATTTTTCTAGTGGATCATACAAGCTGATGCCATTTGAAAGAAAAGCAAAAAAAAAAGTATCAGGATTAGTTTGATTCAAGGAAAATAAAAAAGCTTTCAACATAGGGATTCTAAATGGTAATATGTTAGATCATTTTGTAAATTAATTAAATATAGTTTTTTAGTCATTTATATGTTATCTTAGCCTAGACAATCACTTTAATGCTTGAAAAATTACCATCAGTTGCCATACTTGGCGGTTCCAATAGCATTGCTCTAAATGGTTTGCTCTAGTTTTTTTTTCATTGTTTTATCTCTTTTTGATATTTATCAAAGTGCAGTTGTTGTGAAATATTAATTGGATTTTATTTTAGGATCCTTCTTTTTATTTGTTTCCATTGAATTGTTCATTTTGATATTTATTCTGTTTTAGTATTGCTCCTATCCTCTGTTTTATCCTTTATTATAGTTCTTTCGCTATATGTTTTAATTTATTAGGAAGAGAGAGATGGATGGATTGCTGGAAACTGCTGTGTTAATATATTTTGTTACTTCATTTTGGAGTCCTTTCATTTAATTTATAAATCCAATGAATCATCCTTATGATGCTCCAGAATCAAATCTTGTGTGTCAATTCATAATGTGAAAATCTTTCCTTGTAACTAAAAATTACTGGAATTGTGGTTGGTGCTAGTTTGTTTATCATTCCTTTTTCTTTTCCCTATGCATTAATTTTGGAAATTTTGGTTTGGAATTATACTTCTATAGAAATCCATGGAGATGTTTATTTTGTTTTTTAAAGCTAACCCCCCCTCCACCCAAAAAAAAAAAATAAGAGAAGAACAAAACAACTCTGCTAGTGTTAGTTTCTGCATTACTTCATGACTAAGGAGTAGCCTTGAATTTATGCTTCCCGTAATGGTGGATAACCTTCTTTTTTTATTTATGCTAATGGGTTGCATTATCTGAGTATGCTTTTTGCTATTTTTTTGCATAAAATTCTTCATTTTCATATTGTCATTTTTAATCTTATGACAGGAGAAAATTTTAAGTGATAAAGTTTTCAAATTATATTAGTCTTATAAGCTTCCCTATTGTATGATCCTTGTTTATATCACATTGTGTTAATACCTGCTTAGCAATACAAACTCTAATTTTGGGAAGTTTGTCAAGCAAAAAGTCATAATTAAAGTTAATATTATAGATTGTCATTTTTTAACCATCTTTTTTTTATGCCATAGAGACTTTCTTCTAAATATAATAGGCTTCTTTCTTTGTTTTCATATTTGCCTCTGTAGATATGGTAAATCATAGGTATCACTTTCACTCCAGGGATAGTTATGGAAAATATTAATGCAGCATCTGAGTAAAGCATGCCTTAGCTTAATCCATTTTGTTACTTTTTCCTATTTGAAAAAATGGATTTTCGTCGCTTCTCTATATATATATATATCATAATTATGTGGAATTATTATATGATACTTTAATGCTCAACTTATAGAGTGATGCTTATTGTAGCTTTTCACAACTATCACAATTGACGAGCCTGCTCCTGTACTTAAGGCACTATTTAGCTTTAAAGTTCCTGATCAAAGATCTGGCAAGGTAGGCAGCCTCTGAACCGCTATTAATTAATTTCAATTTGTCAATTATAGTCACATAGAAATAGAAAAATGCAGAGAGCAAGTTGCCAAAATGGAAATTAAAAGGCATACAATGGAACGTAATAACATTCTCTACCTTACTAAACCTGTTGGACTTGACCAGCTGATGATAATGATACTGTATATTGAAATTATCCCATTATAGTTGTTCTGATCTTATTTGATAGATTATAATGGTTATGATTTTTTTACAATATATGATGTAATTGCATTGATCTGCTTATTTATTTAATTTGACTGGTATATGATAGTTTGTAACTTCCTAATTTAGATTCCTTATTGTAAACTTTTTTTCTATTATAATTGTAACACTAGAGTTTTCAAGACTCCATACATATATAAATATATTAACATATATAAATACGTTAGTAATTTCTTGATGTTTTTCATCCATTGAGGATTTAATATGTAAAAATTCAAAATTCGATTTACTGCCTTATTTTTAGAGTTCATTTTTTTAGTTTGTTAGCTATGTGTTCCTCTCAGCATAAGTTTGAGCTAATTTAATTTAATGTGCTTTGAGCTGATTTAATTTAAATTAAAATTAATACTTTGTTGCTTTTTTTTATCAAAGCTTAAGAAAACTGAAGAAGAAAATCAAGAATTGAAAAGAAATCTTGATGCCTTTGATAGTAAATTTGCACGACTCGAAGCTATAATCTTAAATCAGCAATCTAATGTTCATCCTGCATCACCATCTTTAAATGAATCCCCAACAAGGTCTAACATTTAACAAGTACTTGCTTAAAATATATATGGTTTTGATGTACTATATCTAACATGGTGGATGCTCTATTTTATTTTTAGTTGAGCTTTGATCTCTGTGAGGTTCTTATTTCTATTGTTAAACTTTGTCTCCTATATTTTTAGGCCATCTATTTTTGTCAAGCTGGTTGGGTTCTTATGTTGAGAGAGAAGTAACTGTCACTATAGGGTGCTACATAGGCTGTTGATTGTAATGTTAGCTTTAATTTACATCTTAGTTGGATAACAATAAGATTAAGATTTTTGTGAAGCATCTTGGGATTGAACTATGAAGAGCATATTGATACTCGGATTTAGTTTCATCTGGCATTTGAAATATTTGTCATAGATATTGAGGGGTTTTATGATACCTTCCATATCGTTGCCCAATTGCTTTTTGATTTTATTTTAACTTGCCCAGGTCAGTTTCCTATGAAGAAGTCAAGACACTTGAATGCAACTAGTCAAAGAAGCTTTATTTCTCAATTTCTTTCAACGGTTATGTTTGTTTTTTTATTGTGTGCATAGCATCCTCCAATGGAATCAAACTCACTATTAATGGTTTTGACCTTTGGGTAGTATTAGTTCGACATTTATAGCAATAGTAGCTGCAAGTTCAATATGCATATGAAAACGATATTAACTAGAAGAAAAGCATGAGGGATATAACTTTGTATTAGAAAAATGGATATAACTTTGTAAGTTTTTTTTTTCTATCTCTTTATTTACTTGTCTATCATAAAAAGTTGTACCTTATTTTTTCATTGTTATTTATGTCATTAAACTTAATATTATTTTTTACTTTTTCTTTGCAGGCCCTATCATTTTTTGGATTTTTTGAAGTGTATATACAATTACACTTGTTAGAAAATTTGGATATTTAAAGTAGATAATATTTTAAATTGAAAGCATTGAATTTTTTTGCCATTTGATTTACTACCTTTAGTTTGTGCATGAATATTAATCATAAATTTATGCTTTGAATTCTACAGGTCTTCTAACTAATAGACAAGGAGCATATGAGGTTCATTATGCATTCTTCTAAAGATTCTAAGTGAATAGAAATTAGTATCCATAGGGACTATTTTTGTTAACAAACTTTTAAGAGACAAATATGATGTTAAAACAATTTTGAAATATTGGTATATTTTGTAATTGATATTTTGCAATATATGAATAGATTATTGATTATAATTTTTGATATATATGTGTGAATTATCTGTACAGGTATTATTCAAATAAAATATTTTAATTATTTTTAAAATTTTAGATTAATGATTGAATTTACTTTTAGCAAAGGAAAATTTGGTTGCAAGAATATACCTTTAATGACCGTAACGTAATTTCCTTCAATGAAAGTGACAACAATTGGCAAGGGAAAAATCCGGTCTCTAAAACTCAGTATATAAATTTAACGACTGGAATGTTACCGGTCGTGAATATTTTTAATGACCGGCATATGCTTGAACAACTAGAACAAAAATTATCATTAATCCTTTCAACGACCGAAATTTCCCTTCATTGAAAGTTAACACCATCAGCGCAGGGAAAACCGGTCACTAAAAATTAAAATTCAAAGATCGGATATGGTTCAAGATACAAAATCTGGTCGTGTATACCTTTAACCTCTACGCTTTTTATGACCGTATTTCCCGATTGTTATCTGTCCTTACACTACAAAAAAATGTAAATTAGAGACTAAAATTAGCGATGACATTATTTTTATCGCTGAATTTATGATGGATTCGCGACTGTTTTACAAATCCATCATGGGAAGGTTATTTTTCAATTTTTCTGTGACGAAATAGCGACGGAATGAATAAACAGTGGCTAATTATTGGTGGCAAATATACACACCATGTTTTGTGAAGAAATTAGCAACAACAGTACCGTCGCTAAATTTTTTAATATTTTATTCGAAAAATTAGCTTAAGAAAATTTAGCGACGAAATTTTTAATCGCTAATTTTGGAGGAAAAATTTAGCGCCACTTTTTTCGACGGTCTAGCGACGAAATTTACCGTCGCTAACAATATTATATTTCAATAAAGAAGATTAGCGACAAAATTTTGTATTCACTAAGTCGTCGCAAATAAAATAAAAAATAATTTTTTATTTCAGTCACTCGAATTTTAATATAGTTGATATGAAATGAATATTTTATTTTGGAATAGAAATTTGTAAATTATATTATGATGTGATAATAGTTTTTTTTTTATCAATTATCCCAAATTTTAAATTTATTTATTTAGAAAATTTATATTTTTAATAATAATAATAAACTATTTGTTACAATTATTATATAATTATGTTATGAAGATTAATAAAAATAAATATTTGTAAAATAGTAATATAAAATTTATTATCTCATTCAAAATAATTATGACAAAGTTTGTAATTTATTTATATTTTGTAAAATTTTGATCAAATATTAAATTATTAGAAATTCTAATTATATATATTTACCAAACCATTCTTGAATATAAAGATAAAATAATTAAAATTGGTAGGGACATTATAATTTTTTAATTTTAGTTTTTCTCTTACAATTGCATTATATTATAATTGTATTTTTTTTTACATGTGATTTTAATATAGCATATATTTAACTACTTTTAAAACTAACAAAATTGATATTTTTTCATAAATCTTAATTAATTATGTATTCATTATGTGTGATCATATAATTATCTATAATCAAATGAAATTAGCATCCTAATGAATAGAGCTAGTTGTTCAATAAATTTTAACTTATTTTAGAAAAAAAATAAATCTAAACTTATCATAATAATAATAATAATAATAATAATAATAATAATAATAATAATAATAATAATAATAATAAACTTTAATTTCATACTTTAATTCTACTACAATAGGGTAAATGGAATACTAGAGTGCTATGTCAATATGAATAAATTAAAAAAATAAGTGGAATTGTATTCAAGATATGTAATTTAATAATTTCTAATACAAATTATACTTAAAGAAAATATACAATGGAAACTAAGATTTAGGAAAAATAGGTTTTTATGGATAAGTGCAAAAAAAAATATATAGGATGCACCTAATTCCCTTAGAAAAAAAAAAGTACGTAACTAAAATTTGCTTAAGTATTAACCATTAAAAGTTAGTCTAATAATTAATATTCAATTAAAATTTAAAAAGTATAGAATGTTTTGAATTCTTTCTATTAACATTTCTAATTGGATATGTATTATGATTCTCTTGTATAGTCGAAAATTCTTAATTATAGACATTATAATTGTCTTGAATAGTGAGAAATGCGTAATTAAAAGTAAAGAAATTTTCAAATTGTATTCTTACTTTTGACAATTCCTTCCTAAAAATAAATAGATAAACATTGGTTTATCCCTTATATATAAATACCTACTACTATAAGTTATTATTAACTGTTAAATAATAATAAATAAGAAATTAACATAAATTAATTTATGTGAAATAATAATAATAATAATAATAATAATAATAATAATAATAATAATAATAACAATAACAATTACAACGTATAAATCAAACCTTTCAGTTCCTTCTACCTCCTCTCATTCGCCAGTAACGTATAGATCAAAAATGGGTACGTTGAGTCGCTTTGGTGTAAATCTCAGTCAAATCGTGGCTCCTCTAGATGCGTGACCACTATATTTAGACGCCTCTCTATGTCAGCTATCTAATGCCCCCAAAACTCGACTTGGTAAATAGATGGTGAATATTATTTTTTTGTAATGCCCTAAGAATTTGGTTGCCTGAGAATACCTTTTTAATATGGGAACAATACTTTTGATACCAGTTTGTAAGGACTGATTTATTAAAGATATAAAATAAGTTTGAATAATTTTAAGGTTTTAAGAAATTGTAATTTGAATTTAAAACAAAATTTAATAAGTTATAATAAAGAACTAAAACAAATAAAAGTATAATGGTCATTAAAATCATTAAGATAATAAGATTTAAAAATTTTATTGACTAATCATAATAATATTACAACAAGGAGACCATGTAATTTCTAGAAATTCCTTGGAGAAAATATAAGAGCCAATCATTTTAAAAGGGGTAAAAGAGAAAAAAAATAAAAGAATAAAAACAAAAGAATAGTTAACTATAGATTACAATATGTTATCATAGTCCCTTGCTGGTATAGTTTTTTAGCATAAGAAATTCAAATATTTCAATTCACTTGAATATATTTTATCAAAATAATATTTAGCAATTCTTTTATTCTATATACATATGGACAATGATTTGAGTGAATTTCCGGTGCATCATACACAATGAAGCATGTTAGATCAAATATTAACACCCAGTTAGTACTTGGCACACTAAAACACTATCCAATGCTTTTTTTCTTTTCTAATTTCTTAACTATAAAAATTATTTAGCTATTAAAAATTTCCTTTTATTGTTTTAAGAAACATGCAGGAGCTTATTGAAAGGTATACCAAGGCCACCAAATGTGGTTCACTGCAGGCTGATGAGCAGCCCAAAGAGATTCAGGCTTTAGTAAGTGTCATTTCATTTATGTACTCTCCATTTACTCTCTCTATCTCTTTCTATATATATATATATATATATATATATATATTCAAAATATTGCATAAAAATGAAGTATATATAAAAGTTAGTGCTGCATCAGATGCTTTGAAATGTTCTCATACACATCATATTAATTATACACCTATAGCATATTTTAATGGTCAAATTGCTCAATCAAAATTCCTAATTAAAACTTGAATATTTCCAGCTATTAGAAAAAGATAGGTTGGATTCATTCTACTTCTTAAAGGCATAACTTTTTTTTATCTTTACACTTGATGAATTACCAATCATATGGCAGAATTTTGAGACATTAAACTGGTTCTATAATAACGTTTCTTATAGAATCATAAGACATTAATCAATCATACCAAAAGTAATTTATAAATGGCTTGAATTTAACATCTATAGGTTCACCATAATTTTAGAATTTGTTTATTATTTTTCTTAAATTTATGAAGTGGAATTTCTAAATATGTATTGACTTTTTTCGTATATAAATAAAACATCTCAAACTAATGTTAATTTTGATTGCCTGATCCTAATTTTAAAATAAACCAAGTGTATATTGTGACTTGGTACTTTTTTTATGCAGATTTTAAAGCTGAATGGTTTATTCTTTCTGATTCTATTATTTCTTTTAACACCATAGTATCTTGTCTTTGTTGGAATTTGTAATCCCTTCTTTAATTACTTTAGCAATACCAATGTGCAGTGCTGCATGGTTGATTGGTGGGGCTTTAATATTAGATTATTACAGTTCATGATGGCCATTGTTAATAGTATTGTCTTTTAGAGTTTACAAAGTATTATTAGAACAGTTTAATTTTTTGAAGTCTACACTCTTTTTGTGCTCTGAAGACCTTTTGTTTATTTGATGAAGTGTGGCCTATATATTTATTACTTCAAATTTTATTTCTTTTTAACTTGACTTCTCTCAGGAATATAGGCTCCAGCACTTTTTCTTGTGTAATATATAAGAACCCGAATGGTTTGGAATTTCATTTGTTTATTGCCATTTTGATTTACTGCTTTATTATATAGACTCACTCAGGAATACAGTTTGACATAGGATTTCTTAAAATTAATTTACATGTTTGCAATCTCAAGGGACCCAGTGTGGTTGTGTTGGTTCTGTCATGGATCATTATGCTATACACACTATGAAAAATGGTGGAGATGTATGACATGGTATAAGGCAAAAGATTTTATAGATATCATGAACTTGGTCAGCATGCATTTGGTGAAAAACTCTAGCTTTATATAGTTGTTACTCAACAACTCATAGTTGAAGTTAGTGCGTACATTGTGTATATGGTTACAGAAGGCCAATCCCTTAGAAAATTCTATGATGTTTGTAAGACTTTAAAAGTACTTGATATTTAGTGTATTTTTATGATATATTTTTTTAATTAATAGTATTGGACAATTTTTATTTATATAAAATTAAATTATGATTTGTTTATATAAAAAGTAATATATTAATTTAAGTGTTGATTTTATGTATCATAAATTAATTTATTGATTTTATTAATTTTTTGATTATAAAGGATATAAATTAATGAATTTAAAAAAATTAAATTACATTTAGCGATGGATTTGCGACAACTAATCTGTCGCTAATATATGTAATGAATTAGAATTTGACACCATCACATTAACGACAGAATTAGCGATGAAATGTATAGTCATTGAAAATTATTATTATAATTGTCGCGACTAATTTTGAAAATAAATTAGCGATGAAATGTGCTTATTAGCGACAAAATTTTTTGTCACTAAATTAGCAACTGATTTTGTATTTCGTCGCTAATATACTCGTGAATGGGCTAGTAGCAACTGTTCGTCGCACCGTTGCTAAATTATATTAGTGACGAACTTCTGGTAATTAGCGACTGAAATTTTTGTTGCTAATTAGCAATTTTTTGCTGTGGTAACGATCGTATTTTCACTTTTACCAACTGCATTTTCCTTTGTTAAAGGGCATTTTTCTTATAGTGAATACCTTTGGGATTGGTAGAGGCAGGGGAAATAGAAATAGGACTGGACTAGTGATATCAAAAACTCTAGAGAAATCAATAGTTCTTGGAGGGCCAACTGAGTATATACAATGATAAAAAAAGAGAAAGATGATCCAGATGTCGAGAACTTACCTAGTATGCAATATTGTGTTATTTTTTAGATATAGTGTGATTAATTATCCAGTAGAGACAATAATTTTAAGGATAAAAATCTTTAAAGGGGAGAGAATTGTAAGGCCTCAAAATGTAACTTGTAAGGATTAGAGCTTGATTTAATAAGTAACTAGTAAGAATGAATGGAGTTTTAGCATATAAGAACATAGATGGTTACTAAAGACGTAAATGGAATTTTTATATTTATCGACAGTATTTAAAAAACTACGTAATCTTTAATTTAAGCATGAAAGTGAGGATAAAGTTAAAGGAAAAGTGAAGATTTATGCAATGGGATAATATTAATTAAAGGGAAGGACAAGATATAAATTAACCAAGGACCTAAATTATTAGTCCAATTAAGTGTTAACATGTTGCCTTGCTCTAGAACATTTCCTCATTAAATGAGGTAGAAAATATACATTAGAGAGGGAGAAGTGGCCAACTATTTTGAGAAGGAAAACTCTAACTCCTTACTTCTTTCTTCTTACATGTACACTTTATAATCTCTTTTGTGATGGAAGTTAAAGAGAGAGAAATAGTTGGTTAGGAGCTTAAGAGTCCAAAAGGTGAGTAATCAAATCTTTATAGGTAGTAAATTATTTTCTTCCTTAGTATTCTCTTATATATTTAATTTGGAAAGTATGTAATGAATAATGAATGTTTGTTATTTAGATTTTTGTGTATTTTGGTTGTTGGAATGTATATTTGATTGTTTAAATATTATAAATATATGTTTGAATGCTAAAATGGATACTAAAAAAGGTGGTGTCATGGAAAGGTTAGTAAAGAAAAATTCTGGTGCAAGATCTATAAGACCTACAAAGACCATTTTGATGATATTTTGAGTTATAAAGCTCTAAATGGGACGATTCTAGTTGGAGAATAAACTAGACTTATAGACATAAAATTCATGTGATAGATAAAACCTTATTCATGCTCTAAGTATCTTCAATTTATGTTTGAATCGAGACTAGGTTTGTTATCCTATCTTTTGGAGTAGCTTATGGTATTTTAGGGATAACTCTTGATAGAGAGGTCCAAAAGGAGTGAAATTAATTGGAATATAAAGTAGACATATAGGCCTAAATATATTTTAAAGTGGAAAACAATAGTTTTTCTTCTAGAATGCTTAAAATTTGGTTTGATTTGACACCTTCATTCTTTATCATGAGTTAGCATTGTTGGTCTCTGTCACAAGTTGGCACAAATGTCACGAGTGGGCATAGACCCACCCTTTCCACCTTTGTTTTTTAAACCTTAATCTTTTAATCTAAATCTTCCAAATGCACCTCAAACACATTCATTAGAATAAGGAGGACTATGTTATTTTGCATCTTAATAGGTACCTATCCCAATTCAGCTTATATAGAAATTTTATGCCTCCACTTGTCTCAGAACGTGAACTAAATGTCCTTGGACATTTATGACACCTCATGCATACTGATCCAAGACTAATGTGAAATACTATGTGTATGACATAAGTGATTAAATGGTAATGTATGGCAATAATATACCTTTATTAAATTACAAGTATACAAGTGATTAATTGTGTATTTTATGATAATTATTTTATTGTATATGTTTGACTAAATTTCTAACCTAAATTTATGAGTATATTAAAAGTGACACTAGTGAAAGAATATAGATTAGTGGAAGCCTAATTTTTACATGATAATGGATATAGGCATGCCTATAAATGGGTATGTATACTGATCCAAAGCTTTGCTCTTTAAACGTCAATATTTTAACCCAAAGTTTCCAAATGCACATCAAAACATGGAATATAACAAGGGGAACTATGTTATTTTTCATTCTAATAGGTACCTCCCCAGTTTAGCTTATATAGAAATTTTATACCTCCACAAGTCTGGAAACGTGAACCGAATGAGTTTGGACATGAAACCTCGTGTATATTGATCCAAGATTAATGTGCAAAGCTATGTCTATGATATAAGTGATTAAATGTTAGTGTATATATGGCTATAGTATACCTTTATTAAATTGTAAGTGTACAAGTGATTAATTATGTATTTAATGATAATGATTTTATTGTATATGTTTGACTAAATTTCTAACCTAAATATATGAGTATATTGGAAAGTGACACTAGTGAAAGAATAGAGCTTAGTGAAAACTACATGATAATGGATATAGGCATGCTTATAAAGGGGTAATTGACTATAACTACTAGTGTTGGCATCGAGAGGTGTCTAATATTTGATACCATTTGGTATCTAGTGCAACGAGACTTGTGTCTCTAGTGAATGATACTGCATAAAGGTATATAGTGTTTTTCATTGTTCTCTATTGATAGAAGTTCAAGCAATAAAGATACTTTAATGGGAAAATAATGATGAATGCTATGTTGTTTGTAGTGTCATGAAATAATAAACCATTACTATACTTATATATATATATATATATATATATATATATATATATATATATATAGTTTACTTGATTATTTAATAGTGCATTAAGATGTTTAAGTTAGTTTATTGCCTCTTGCATAAAAGGATCATTACATTATTTTAGTTGGATTGTTTAACTCCCCTCTGAGTTTGGCTCAGCACAGGTGTTTCTCGTGTAGGTTCACAAGGTTAGAAGGTCAGGATCCTTTGTCGACATCTGAAAGCCATCAGGAAAGAGTACTTGAAGTCTCTTTTTCAGGTATATAATTTTGTTATGTAATATGTAAAAATTATCTAATGTGTGAAACGACCAAATTCTGTAAAGGAATTAGGAATGTTTTGATATAGCCCATGTAAGTGTATTTTGAGTTGCGAAGTGGTTTATAGAATTGATTAAAGTAATTTGATATCGATACTATCATGAGTAATTATTAGGTAAGGAACCTACAATCAATGTATTACTAAAGTAATTTGATATCGATATTGTCATGAGTAATTATTAGGCAAGGAACCTACAATCAAAGATAATTATAACATGTACCAGCTCGACTTCTTAGAGCTCCCATATTCCTTCTAGGAGATATGAGGGCGTTACAATCACATTAGACTAGTTCATAACCAATCATCATACCAACATATATCCCCTATATGCATTCTCTAATGCAAGAAGAAAATAAAATTAGAAAATTTAATTTTAGTAATTGTAAGTTTAATTGATTTATGCCATAGGGTTTATTCAAATATAAATAATTAAATTAATAAAATACGATTGCCTTAATTATATTATTTATCTAATTATTAAACTCTTTAATAGTTAATCATTAATTTAATAAATTAATCACATTAATTAATTAAATTAATATTTGGTAAAAAAATATCACATGGTATTTAATTAAGAAAATCCAATTGACTTAATTATATCAATTTGCCAATTATTAATCCGATTAATAATTATTTATTAATCTAATTAATTAATCCCATTATTTAAATAAATTAATTTTGTTGGAAGAAGCCAACTGGTTCAACTCTTAGAATGCAGTTAATTTTAAAAGTCAAATAGCAATTAATCAATTATTAATTTTATTAAATATTTATTAATTTATTTAGGTTTTTAATTAAGAATAAGAAATGCTCATGAATGGTGAGATAAATTTCTCTCTTAAGTGGGGTATTGAATCATATTTGGTCATTCGATCAACTACCTCCAAGTAGTTAATACTATACCCAATCACTGATTTTTGTATATCTCGCGGAAAAAGTAAAAGTGTACTAAATCAAGTGTAATGATTTCCGCTTAGATTACCATGATGACCTCAAGTGTTAAGCACTTGCACCATTGATAAGTTAAGATTCTTAGCAAAACTCTAATGTAATTGTTTTTAAAACAAACATCCACGTGTTAATTTCAAGTATCATCATACTTATAACTTATGAGAACTACTACTTGACTGATTAAGCTGTATAACATATACGAGTCTGTCCGTATTAGCAATGTCTCATCTCATTAATACTATTATTAAAGACAATTTAGATATTAATATATTTACAAGCAATAAGAATCTCATATCATAAACACTTCATTATTTCCTTTGCACTATATTTATATACTTGGAATTCAAAAATAAATGTTTATTGACTTTAAATTTCTTTAAATGGTACTAGTAATATCTTTTATTAATAATGAATGTCATAATATACATTAAATATATCCGTATTATATGGGCTCTAAGACATCATACTAACACATAATCTAAAGGCTTGCATTAGACCGGTATATGATATAAAAGAAAAATTTTAAGCAAATATATTTTGTTTAAATTTTAAACAAATTAAATCAAAACAAAAAAAAATTAAAAATTAACTATAAAAAATTGTTAGCTCTAATCTTGGCACATATTAATTAATTAGAAATAGAAAATCTGACACGGAAACTATGATTCCTTCACAAGCATTTAATGTTCATAAAATTAAAATTAAAATTCCATCAACGTTATTTATCTCTTTTTTATATTCTGTTTAAGCTATTGAAATCAAATTAAAATTGTATTATTTTATGCATCTGAAGCGACTATAAATCAATTGCAGAATTCGCACAAAATTTCATCTATTTAGATCAGCACGTCAGGGTACAAAATGGATCTTAATGTGATCAATTTTTTTTTTTAATATATCAAGCCAAAAAAAAAGGATATGGGACCGACATGGAAACTTTTATTTTATTAATCAATATTCTAAATGATTGATTATCAATAAATTAATGGGTTAATCATGGCCGGAAATTGTTTAGGAGGGAAACAATATATAATAATATTATTTTTTTTATAAATAAATACAGTCTGATGTAGCCACAATATAAACAATGGTTTGATTAGATTGGCCATGCCAATTAAGAAAATCTCTACAGGAAAAGTTGTCCAATAAAAGGTGAAGTCAATGAGAAGGAAATCTAAAGATTAGCTTCAAGCGTTTCTAGTTTCTAGATGCGAAGCACATAGGATTTTTATGATAAAAAATGTGATACTGCCACCATTATTTTATACATATTAAATAACAAAATTTAGGTTGATAAACCGGCATACGTATGACTAGCGCAATTTTATGTACTAAAAAGTCTTAAGTTGGAAAAGCCTAGGTTCTTCATGTTATAACATATGAGATTGTTTCTTTGACAAGAAAACAAAAAAATGGATTATTGACTATTTATGTTGTCTCAAAGCCATCAAGTGAATAGTGTCATTTTGTGTTTACACCTAATAATTACAATTTTGGAAATTAAAATATATGGCTTTGCTTGTTTTACATACTTTGGAATATTTTAATACTTATTATTAAGTAGACTTTTAAATATGAAAATGGGGAAGTATGTGCTCCACATCTGATAATCAAGGATATATATACTTGAGCAACCAGTTGAAAAAAAATAACAAAAGAAAATAATAAGAGTTTAGTTGATATACATTGCAAGTTAGTTGCTTATTATTGTTGACGATAGGACTAATCAGAAATTGATTTCACAAAAATATAATAGAAATAAAATTTCAATAATTTACGTGATTCATCAAAAGCTAACATCTCCAGCCAAATCTAGTTCTGAATATTTCACTTTATTTATTGGTATGACATATTTCAGTATCTACCCATATTGTGTTTAAAATAAGACTTAAACCATGCATCTAAAAGACCCAATAAGACTTAAACCATTTAAAATAAGACTTATCCCATGGTGACCTAAGTAACCAAAATCTATTTGTAAATAGACTTTTTAGTAAGATTATTTCACGTTCTACATTTTATCTCTCCTTTTATGATATATCAATGGTTCAGAATCTCATTGGACAATCAAAGTACTCATTCCAGTGAACTCCGGGGATTGATCATTGATGGTCTAGGTTATTAAAGGCCGTTCTCCAGTGAACCACCAAATCGGCCTTACTAGCCAATCTGCCAAACTAATTTCCAGCACTCTCAAATTTTTTATTTGGTGCTTTCGGTGATACTCCTAATGGCTGATGCCCCCAAAAATCTAAACACGCAAGAGATTTCCGTAGCAGTCGGTCTAATAATGGCATCTCCCATAACAGGTACTAGATGTGCCAAAGCATTAAACCGGAAAGACATAAGTCTCAAATTAATGACAACATAGTATCATTGGATTGGAGCAGCTGCAAAACCTTTCTTGGCATGCCTATTTTTGCATGACTTAGGCTATAGCAGGCCATCTTATCAGGTCATATTAGATTATCCAAGAATTATAGCTATATCACAATCATATGTTTGACAACGATGCATCACAAAATATACATATTTATATTTATGTATATATAATTATACTTCACACATATTTAATCATTAAATAGATTTAAACATATTTAATCACATACCAGATATGCTCATCAACATGATAGCATACTCATTTTTATTCATATTCATATACATACATGAGCATTATCATATTTTCATTGATACATTAACATATTCATACAAGTATATACATAATAATTTTTCTCATGTATTTAAACGTTAATTTTTTTTAGACATATACTGGAAAAGTTCATGTAATCCATATACTTTTTTTTCCATTTACATGTACATTAGGCTTACATCATATTATCAGTACAAGAATTCATTAACAATACATATTTAAATGAGCATATATATTACACCTTTTTATATTTCAATTAATTATCATGCATTTTATATATATCAAGTCATGGTTTACCGTCATACATGTATTTGCAAACTTTCATAAATATCCGAGAAAGTTCGGATGTGATACGAGACTTATGGGTGATAAAAAGTCACATTAGAGGCAAAACTGAGGGACTCATAATGGGGCAGGTATTGCTGCCAGCTATGAGGTGTGACATTACTAGATGCATAATGTTATCTCACAGCGGGTAGTCAAACCTACTAGTCGTGAATGTGCTATAAAATGGCCATTTAACGATGCATAATGTTATTTCGAAGATAGATTATTAAGGTCATTTTATTTTACAATTTTGACAAGGTTACAGATGTTTTTAGGCCAAGGTTCCTCCTTAAAATTCGGTGCCCAATGTCTTAAACTTCTAATGGATCAAGAATCATGCTATTTTTTTTTAATCTAAGAGATATACCTACTCCTGAGTGTTTTCCAAGGACAGATTTGAGGATCTATCCACTACAAGAAAATGGCCATTTAATGACGAAAATTAGCAATGAAAGTTGTTGATTTTCCATTGCTAATCAAATTAACGATGGAAATTAACAACGGAAAGAGTTATTGCAAATATGAGAGTTGCTAAAATTTACCAACAAAAAATAATTCTGTTGCTAAATTTACCAATGGAACTTGTAATTTTCATTGTTAAATTTACCGACAGGATTAAATTTCTATGCTAATTTTACCAATTAATTCCATTGGTAAATTTAACAACGGAATTAGTAATTCCGTCAGTAAATTCACACCATTATAAAACAAAATTTGCAACGGATTTTTCGTCGCTATTTAGTCCCTAAAATATAGCTGATTTTTATTTGTAGAAAATTACTATTAATTTTTAATTATCAACATTTCATTACTAATAATTTAACCCAAAGCACTTTAACACACTGAAGTCATCATTCTAATAAGAAAAGCTACATGTACAACAAGATTTAAGCTGTAGAACCAAATTTAGAAAGTATAAGCCTCTAAATGTTGTAATATTAGGACACTAAAAGAAAAAATACTATTTTGTTAATATTAATTAGGACTTCAAATAGGTTCTACTTTGTTAATTAAAGATGTATGAAGTTTGATGTAAATACCACACATAAATGATGCTCTGTGAAGCAGATGCATTCCCCACAAATAGGGACATTGTGCACGAAACAATATAGTTTTGTGACCTGAAACAACAAAATACGCAAAAAAAATTCTTAATATTACAAAACACATTATAATCGAGAAAGGAGGAGACACAAATTTTGAGACGAGAATAACCGAGCATGGATCCCCTTCTTTATCTATATATACAACATTTATCAATCGGACAATAATCACCAACCCATAAATTCAAAACCCTAAATTATAAATTTTCAAAAAGATAGAGGCATACAGAAAGGGACCTAAAGAGGATGGCTTAGGAGAAGCAAAGAGGTCCTGGAGACCCATTAAAGGTTTCATTGTCAACTATACCAGTATGACTCATTTGGGTGTCACTATAATTCACATTTGCATGCATGCTATTTAATACTTTCACATCATTTGCTGAATCACCAGATAACTATCTGTTGTAGCGTCCTTTGAGTACTTGATTGGGAATTCAAAATCAATTGATTGTTCAGCTGAGACAGCTGCTTGAAATTCAACATTACTTCCCTGCCCCTAAATCAAAAGCCAGAAGAAAAATAAACTCATAAATATGACTCAAAATAGACAAATTATTTGATGCACCACCCTATCAACACATCGAAAGCTTAGGATAGAATCTTAATCCTCAAAACAAAGTGGATGGCACAAAATTTTAAGAAACCAGCCACACTATAAATTACTATAAGGATCTATAGCATATATATCATACTCAACTGAAAATACAATTGAAGTTTAAAAGTACCTGACTATGAGGCCTAAATCTGAAAGAACTATAATTACAATCCTTTTTGCCATCAAAAGGAGTAGTTGTATTCAACATGACATTATATAAGCATATTATAATTGACTTTTCTCACAACCCTTCTCTCGCAAACCCAAACAAGCTCATCAAAAAAGAGAAGTATACAAGTTTTCTATCATTTTCTCAAAAGCAAAGATATATGAATTTCACATTAGAGTAAGAGGCTAATCAAAGATCATAAGGTGTATCTCAACTAAATTAGATTTCTAAAATATATTTTACATATTAATAAGTTGTTAGACAAATATATGTAGATCGATACAGTAAAGGTGCACCAAATAGTTTTAGAAAACCTTTTATTTTCCAATCATGTATTCCAGTGTGAAACGAAATACACAAATACTGCTAAAATGTACCTGTCCAATTTTAACTTCCTCTTCTCAGACCACCAATATGAAATTGTACTATGCCAACTAAGTTTTTCGTACATGTATGAAGCCATATGTATCATGACATAAACAACAGCATGTTCATGTTAATTTAGTTACAATTGTGAACTTCTAAAACATGATATAGACAAGAAGAAATCCTTAACACCAGTTAAAGGCGGATAAATTATAGGTTAATCATATAGGGGATAAAAGAAGAAATAAGTATGATTATAAATGCTTCATAGATTAAGAGATTAGTAGTCGCATAAAAAAATAATAATAATATAACATCTTAATTCTCTATTCATTTAATTCGGCAAATTCCAAAAGCTTTTCCTACATGTCTACTAACTTTTTGATTGTTTACCCATATGACTCATATTCCATCCAGATATGTTCATAAACAAAGCTATAGCAATTTCAACCACTAGTATCATCCAAAATCTGAGCTGCTCAGCTATTGAAAGCAGCATGACCAGCAGCTATATGTGATAATCACCTCCCCTTCCATTCTAACAATTGAATCAAAATAAGATAAGAGAGGAATTCACTCTTTTGCACTCACTTACCCCATATTCATGCGTAGAGTATCACTCTGAAAGATGGCACTAACAAGGCTACCAAATCACAACAAAAAGGAAATACAGATCATGAATTTTCACAATGCAGACAAATGTGCACATACCGTAACGTAGCATAGAATTACATAATTCATCCTCTTGAGATTTCTCTAAAATACGGCAGAGAATTGCTTGGCAAGGGCTAAGTTAGAAATGCCATTTCCCCTTGTAATGCTTCAAGAGTATAGCAAACGTACGCTTAACGGACCCAAGGATGTCTTTATGCATCAAAACAACCCTTTCCCTCTTGGCTTCATCCTCTGTTGAGTATTCTAACTCAAAACATTACGAAAGCTGGAAGTTAATGTTGGATTTTAACGGTTACATGCATCACATACATGAGCGGAATTTTAAAATTTTTTAACCATTAAATCTGATCTTGCCATGAACACACAATATAACTATATGAGAATAAGAAAAATCACCTTTGATTTTTGTTGAACAGTTGATTTTACTTCGCACCGGGTTGTCGCAAACCATAGTGTCCAAAATCGAACACCTCCAATGAGTAATCCACACTAGAGAGGGATAAATTGAACCAACAAATTGGTGTTTAACTAGGGCTGGCCAAAATTTCCAAGAGCTAGCTTAGGAGTTGGCGCAAAAGGGAGAGAGAGATTAAGAGAAAAGACTTTCTTTTTGTTTTAATCACTTAATCCTAATTCTCATTAGTTGGCCTTTTATAGTTAGGTTAAAATTCCAACTCCTTAATGAGATTGAGCTCTTTAAAATTGCTGGAGAATTATTAATTGGGCCTCTGGAATTAATTATAATCATTTGGGCTTAATTAAATCCAATTTAAACCTTTTCATAAAAGTCTATGCACAAAACCCACAAACTAGGCCCTTTGTGCAACTAATTGGATTTAAATACCCAAATCGATTCCAAATCCAACCAAATTAAATATGTGGGTTCCATAACACTTATGTAACATATATAAATTAATTCAGTCTATTAAATTGGCCATTAAGGCCTTTTGTTCTGAGGTAGGCGTGTGGCCCTTACAGAAGGGCTTTCGCCAACTGCTTCATTCCTCTGGCCCTTAATAATTGCTCCAATGGACTTATTAATTATTATACCATTCATAAAACACTTATAGTAGTCCTACAACACTTATAAGACAATAATAATTAATCATGAAATATATTATTTCAATTAGATCCAATTTTGCAGAACATTTCTCAAAAGTTCCGCGGACAATTTTATTTGATCATAATTAATTAAACTCTTTAATTAATTATTATCATATTCTCTTCTCTACCTTCATAATAATATCAAATATTATTATCCTTGTCATTTTACCATTTTATCCTTTTCTCTATATGTGTGTGACCTATTGGGTTCCTGTCCATGTTGGCAGTATAATATGTAATTGTGAGTTCTATTCAAAACTCACATGATTTAAACTCCTTTAAATCATTTTATCAATCTCTATTGATATTTTGATACATCATTATACAAGTCATGATTGGCCTTTAGCTAGGCATCATGACTACCCAAATGTCAGGAAAGTCATGTGGTTTGACTGTACCCTTTCATAGAAACAGTTATCGTGCAATTACTCCTTTCACCACTCTTATCTCAATTAGATTCTGAGTATGGATTTCTGTCAACTCATATAAATCTAATTATGTATGTTCTATTAATTTAACCATTGTTCCTAAAATTCCCTTCATGGATCTCCATCCATCTCGGCATATTACTCTGGCCAGAGATTCTCTAAACAAGGCAATTATAGAATCATGCGAGATAACTTCCCTTGTTAAATCTAGGATGGTGAATCCTTTGTCAATCACTCAACTATCTTCAAGTAGGTCATGATATACCCAATCTCCTAACTATGTTCACTCCCAGTTGGAAGTAATCAGTTATGGAGTCAAAGTATACCACTTGCTACTTAAGATAACTTTGGTGATCTAAAGTCTAAGGATACTTGCACAACCGCTATGAAGAGATTCCTCACTGACATAGATTTAATATCCATGTAAGGATTCTCTATGCAGGTCTCTAATGAACTTGTTCTTCTAACAAGCATCCACATGTTAGCTTTGATTATCTTCTATAATCACAGTTATGAGAAACACTGCTTGAACCATTCAATAAGCATAACATGTGCTAGTCTGTCCGAATTAACAATGTCCTATCTTGTTAATTCTATGACTAGGGATATTTAGATATTAACACATTTGCATGCAATAGACATCTCACATCATGAACACTTTCATGATTGCCTTTGTACTGTGTTTATAATATCTCGGACTTCATTTATTAATTTAAGATTTACAAACTCATGTATTTAAACACAGCATTAATAAATGAATGATGCCTTTTATTAAGAATATAAATTTCATACATATGAAAAACACCCTTATTATATGGGCTCTAGGGAATACTCTCTAAGAGTTAAGCGACAACCATAGGTTGTATTATGTGCTAATTTTAAAATAATGACAAAAGATAATAGAAAAGGCATACCAAAAAAGGTTTTATACAATAAAGATACAATATAACCCAAAATATAAGCATTCAGAGGTACAACTCCAAACCTTGAAAAGGTTTTATACAATAAAGATACCAATCAGGCACCTTAATTATCCTATAAAGCTTAGAAAAATGAATTGAAAAACTTTGTGTCAAAGGATAAAATTAGCAAGAGATGGTATTGTGCTGCTAGCCAAAGCAACATGCATTGATATAGGATTAAGTAAAAATCTCCAAAACCATCATCGTAGTTCTTTCAAAGGGGGTCAAGGTACATTTGTGACTGAAATTATAATGAAGTTATGAGTTAGAAGAATTATTATTCAGCAATGAAAATTCAAACTGATAGTATCACCAAATAGTAAAGGGAAAGGGGGAAGAGAAAAAATACATGCCAAGGCTTCCTAAAATCATCTAATGCTTCTTTATGAGCAACCTTAGCTTTCTCTCATGCCTCCAAGTCCCCTAAATATTTTTTAGGCCTCTGCAATATAGAATAGTATCAACTCCTCGATAATTTCCAAATTAACCAGATAATGTACAGATATGCAACAGAGAATGCACAAGAGAACGGACAAGCAACAGCCAACTCCTAACAACATTATTTTATAAGATGAAAATAGGACATCATTTGCTGGAATTAAGCATCAGTTGTAGATTGCTAAGATACAAAAAGAATATATACAGATGTACAAAATATTGTCGCGCATTTCACTAGAGAATACCTTTCATAAATTATGCTTATAAAAAAATTAATTAGAGTGCCCATGAAATTTACTATAACTTAGAAATTCTCTTGTTAAAAAGATCCCAGCTCTTCTCTCTGCCATACTCCCTTTGATAGCGTTAATGATGCAGAATTGGCATTATGGGTGTCGTTTCTATTAGTAAAGCTACCATTTTTAGCATTAGAAGCGAAGAGATAGGTTCTTAAAAGAGTGATAATGGGTGATAGACATGGGTTGGGGTCCATTGTTGAAGGTGGATCAGAAAAGATGCATAATAGTTACCTGACTATCATTTTCAAAAGCAATAGATTGAATCTTTCAAATGATAGAACATTGTCAATGAAGCTTCAGCCTTTTATATGTTAAATTTAAAGCTAAAAATTCAAGTAGAGATAGAAAGATCAAAGATTATCAGCTAATCAAAGCTTTAATGATGAATTTTGAAAAGAAAGCACAATTTTCGAGAGAGAGAAAGAGAGAAGAGAAGGGGATGTTAGCGAAAGAAAGGAGGGAGAAGGCAGCGAGAGAAATGAGGGAGAAGAGAGGGACAAAAAATCAAGATAGTAGAGTGACAAGGCAGATCGAAGGTAGAGGCATGGCAACAGGGGAGCACTGGTGTTATAGAGGAGAAGGAGAGGGAGAGGGAGAAGTTTATGGCGATGGAAATAGATGGCACCTAGCAAAATCTAGATCAAGGGCTAGGGTTTTTTTTCCTAAATTCCCGATGAAATTCATCAATGTCATTGCTAATTTTTTCATTTGCCAATGAAAATGTTATTTTCGTTGGTAAATATTTGACATTTTTCATTTCCTAATGGTATTGTAATTATTTTTTTTGTTATTTTTTCCTAACGGAATTACTCTATCCATTGTTAAATCTACAATTTCCAATGGAATTTATTTTTCGTTGTTTAATTACCAATGAGAAGTTATTTGCATCGTTAAATTAGTAATGGAATTTTTATTTCCGTCGTTGAATTACCTACAAAATTTCATTTTCGTTGTAAAATTTATTTGCCTTTTTTGGCATCTCATTTTACGATGGTATCAATATTCTATCGCAAAAATTCCATTCCAAAATTTTTACGTTAAAAGTTCCTTCCATTTTTTACAATGGAAGACAACGATTTTCAATTTCCATTGTTAAAGTAGAAAATTCCCAACGATTTTACCAACGAAAATATATTTCCATTGGTAATTAGCAATGGAAATCAAATTCCATTGCTAATTACCAATGGAAATATATTTTGTTTTTAATTTTCTATTGTTAATTAAGCATTTTCTTATAGTGGTCTTTGAAAAATTACTAGAGAAATGATGATAGAATCTGGTTGTGCTTTTTTCATAAAAATTTCTTTACTATAAGTTTAGTTTTTATAAAATTTTAATTTATGCCAACTAGAGGTGTTTAGAAAGAGGTATACTCAATTTATTACAAACTATTACTGATTACAGGGGCATTAATAGGTGATTCACTTCAAGCTAATTTTTATGGGTCTTATGGATATATTTAGCTAATAATTTCGCAAAAAAAAATTGTAGGTTTATGTCTTATGATTATTTTCAACTATAATTACCTAATTTAGAGATTTGTAAGCCAAGATATGGCCTAATCAAGAACATGAGTTCAAGGTTACTAGTTTAGAATTTTCTCTCCTAGTGTCTTTCACAACCTAGACAAGGTCAAACATGCATTTGAACCTCAATTCAACATCCAAACACTAATTTCACATGTTAAGCAATATATTCATCAATTTACTCCACATCAACTATTAGGCCTAAAGTTATACCCTGGTAGGATTATGACATGTTTATGGAAGTAAATGAAAGAAATGTTATTGATTATATGAGTTAATGGCTAGTCCAGGACATAGTTGGTATTAATTAAAAGATTAGACCAATTCGTAAATTGATTTAATTATGGCATGCATGTATAAATATACGTACCTTAAGGATGAATATGCCAAGTAAGTTCAGATTTCATGTAATTAAGTGAATACCAAAAGTTTAGAGATCAAATTACAAATAAACAAAGATATAAAGGTGTGGCCAAATGGAAGAGACCATGTGGCCTTCTAGAATCATATGCAAAATGAATGTATTTAGGGACAAGAGTGAGGTTGGTTCCTTTAATGGCTGAATTTAGATTTTCTTCTTCCTTTTACTCACTAAATTCACAAAAAATTTGCCTTTTCTAGGGGATTATAGGAGTAAGAGCAATTTAGTGTGAGAATAAGTGATCAAGGTAAGCTTATTCATATAGTATGAGTTAAAATTCATCTCTTCTCCATACATCTTCATCCAAGTATTAGGATGCGTATGTGGCATATTGATTTAAGTTGACCTAAGTGTAATTTATGCTAAAGGGGAAAAACAAGCGAAAAAAATAAGAGCAAAGAGGAGGTTCGAAGCATTTTAAGCATGCTTAAGGAGAGGTATAGGAAAGTCTTGACATTTTTAATATTTGGTATATGAATTGGATTGAAAGATGAGATGGCTAGAAATCAGAATATATAAAGAGAATTGGTATGTGTTGGTATAGATATGTCTTGTTTTGAAAGTTGGGAAGTAAATCTATGATGATTCAGGTAGAAATTCTAAACCACCTTTTTTATTTTTGCCATAATTTGGCCTATAGATCATGAAATTGAATTATTCTAGTGGAATTTGAATCTTGATACATATACATAACACTTTTATGACGGAAACATAACCTAGTTTTGCCTCTAAGACACTTAAAGTTTATGACCTGTTACGACCCCTATTTTAGGGAGCAATCTATAGTAATATAAGAATAAATCTTTCTATATGACTTCAAATGATATGAAACTATTTTTTATTGAAAACTAGACAAATATTAAAAAAAATTATGCAGGAATTATGACCTAATTTGAATTGAGTATTCCTAGGAATTTTTTAACTTTATGAATAAAATCTGTTCCTAAGAGTTCCCTGGGAGTAGTCATTAGATTTTTACTATAAATAACATCTTATAAGTCCAATTTTCATAATTTATGATGATATGAGAACTAGAGAATACGAAAATATTTTTCTAGAAGACCATTTTGCCTAAAAATTTCATTTACCTATCCAAAAGTGCATTACAAGAAAACCTTAGGAATCTATTGCTAGGATTATGTAATGTGGGTATTACACCACTGTTATAGTTTAAATAATAGCTATTTGTAATGAATTTTAGATTAAAATTTTAATAGAATATGACTTGTATGATTGTTACTAAAAAAAATAGCCATGTTCCTTTCTAACTTCATTATGTTATTCATATTTTGCTCCTAAATGTTATCGAATCCTACCCGAACCTTCTTGGGTGCTAATGAAACTTTGTAAACACTTGTGTACCATTATAACATAACTTAGTATACATGAAATGAATGGCAATGCATTGAAATATAAAGTTTTACAAAATAAATGCTTCATTATGACCAAATATAGAAGACATACAAGATGAAGCATTTAAATTATAAAAATCTAAATATGTTTTCATGCTGTCCTATTAATGGTTAAACATGTGTGAGTTATAATTGTATACACATGAATATGAATAAAGTGTGTACTGCAGAGCCAATTATTAAACATATTCAATTGAATACATGTTTGACTAAGGTTTGAATGATGAAATGACTATGATTCTTTAATATTCTGATATGAAATGATAATATGGCCGGACTATTTTTTATGTTTATATATCTTATCTAATATCGGTTTAAATATATTTTCTGATAATCAAAGTTGAACTATGATTATTTACGCATGTTTATGAATGAGCATTTGTTCTAATATGTGATTATAAAGAATAATTACTTGAGTTTGTATACAAATATTTCTCCTAATCAAAGTATGGTTATTATTCTTGGATATGTTGCTATGATGAGAAAATATGGCTTACTAAATTCTAAGTTAAGGGTAAATTGGTATGCTTAGAAGGATTTTGTAGTTGCTTTAGTGTTATGACACTATAGTGTCATAATATTAGGACTATTGTCTCTTCAATTAGTGATATGACACTCTCAACATATGATCATTACTTGAGAATATGCCTCTTTAGTTGATACATTTATGTTATCTTCAATTGATACTCTATCTGAGTATCTTCAGTACCTACTACCCACATCTATTAGAAATAGTAGAAAGTCAATAAATGTTCTATTTCTTGTTCTATTCTATTCAAAATTACCAAGTTTTGTTTTAAATTACCCTATTTTGTTTTGTATTATTTTGGTCATTCTTGATATTTATGTTTTGGAATGATAAGTGCCATAGCATATGTATGAGATAATAAGTTAAATAACTGATGAATATCCAGTATAGTTCAATTTGAACTATTTTGTCCAAATTTGATAAGTGTATATCCTAGTTTGATGAGTAACTTCAAACCATTGAATGAAACTATACATTGCTATAGTAAAATTATATGCACTACCTTTACATTATTTTGATATATTAATTATGGATCATTTGTATGTGTGGTTGAGACATACTTTATTTCTATCATACCCTGCTAGAACTACTAAGTTCCATTTCGCTAATTATTTATTTCTTTAAATAAATCCATGTTATTGACCTTTGAATTATATTTTAATTAAATAATGAATAATGTAAAGTATGTAAATGCTTTAATTAATATTACATTGAGTGTACATATACTTTCAAGCATCATATGTGTGTGTTAACTAGATGACTTCTGTTAGGAGTTGTCATCACACATATTCCTTCCCCATAAATCAATTTTTCTTAGCATGATGGTTTTTTCTCTATGTAGTTTTTGATGATGATGTTTAGGTGAAGGTAAAAACTAACATGGAAATATAAATTGAGAATTATGTGAAAATAAAAGGAAATAATGGAAATTTTATGGACTAAGTTATAATTTGACAAAAGTAATGACTTTTGAGAAATGTTAGGGAAAAGTTGTAATAGGAATACTTAGTAATGGAAAAGATGAAAGTTGAAATTGAATCAAGTCGTCTATGACAACAAAAATAAGAATAAGCTAATAATAGTAGATAAAAAAATGTAATCTTCAATATAAAATTTAAGGCATTAATGAATAATTGAAAATAAAATTTAAATAAGTAAAGTACTTAAGAGATAAATTAAACATTTAATGATGATACAACTATCTTATTAATAACCTATTTCTGTAAGTGTGAATATTTAATGAAATAATTCGGCCTTAAGAAATTCATTAACAAACTAAAACTTGGGACATATGATGAAGAAATGAATAAATAGAAAAATATTAAGTTCGATATAAAAATATGAAATGATGGCAAATTATGGATAAGCATGACGTAAGGGTTAAAATGGAGTTTCGATGTAAAGTAAATTTCAATCACTAAAAGAATTAAACACTAATGGTAATAAAAAAATCGAATAGGTATGATGAGAAATGAATTGATTTAAGTACACTAGAAATAAAATATTCATTTAGTAAGGGCACAATATGATAAAGAGTAATAACAAAATCAAATAATGAGGACCCAGCCAGATATTAAATAACGATTTAAGATAATGTAGTTGAGACCAAGATAGGGAAGTATGGGATAAATAGTAATCCAAGCACAAAATTGGAAACAAGTAGTTGGTAGTAAATATGATGTTAAAATAATTACATAAAGGCTAAACAATTTTTAAATAATGATATTTATATGTTAGGAATAAATGGATAATGCAATACAAGGAACTAGAATAAGAATAACAAGTAAGTAATGCAACTGAGGAGCCAATAATTCGAATAGAAAAAAATAAAAACAAAATATATATATATATATATATATATATATATATATGGAATTAGGACAATAGATATAGATTTAGTAAAAGCGAAAACTTTAAATTTATGCATGCATGTATGTGAAATTTATTAGTTGGGTATCCACCATTAGGCATTTTATGCTTAGTGTGTAGTTATTTACTGCGAGCAGGTACTTGAAGGAATAGATAGGAGTCTGAACAAATAGACATGGGATACTAAAGAAGTTGTGCATTGAAAAAGATAATTTTGTGTATATGTATATGTGGCATATATATGTATGACGAGTAAGTTAATAAAGTTGGCTCATATATATATATATTAATGCTTTAGAGAAATTATATATATATATATGTTAGAAAAAATACATTGAAATGTATCATAATGGTTATTATATATGATTGATGTTTGTTGATGTTGAGATAATGACATGGGAATTAGTTAATAATACAATTGAGCAAGATAACAATTGTGACATTTCGATAAAAGTCCATATTCGAGTATGGGGTGTTACATCAATCATGGTAGTTATGCACTCTCATTTTCTCCTATGGTGTATTAGGGTGTTACATCAAATATCCAAACACATTTAATAGAAACAAGTTATTTCCCATACATTTATGAAAACAAGCCAACTCCACTTCAATCTTACTCGTTAGCCTTTTCCTTTATCCTCTATTAAAACACAAAATCTTAGCAAAATCAAACACAAAACAATTTATACACAGTCAATCCAACATTTTGGATGATGAAGAGATTAGTAGAGAGATCTTTTTTTCATTTAAACACATGAATAACTTACCTTAATTGCTTAAAATTTCATCTTAATTCTTGCTCCTTCACTTACAATTTCTTATAAGCATAAAGAAGTTTTTTTTTTGTGTAGAGAAGAGAAGGAAAATTTTGCATTAAAACCCCCTAAGGAACCCATCCACATCTCCCTCAAATGCCAAGAAAAGAATTCTTGCTTTCTCTAGAAACACACACATGGCTCCTGTCACTAACTTACATAACTGTTAACATCAACTTCATATACTTCTATAAATTTATCATATTCCTTCTACGATATATTTTGGGGCCTTCTAGAAATCTTATGTCAAAACAAGTGGATTCTCAAGTGGTGGAGTTAAATAAGGAAACCCATTTAATTTTGGTTTACTCTTTTTTCCCTAATTAGTTTTGATAAACTCTCTCTCTTTCTCTTTTCTTGATGTTTATGATGGAGATGAGTGAGTAATCTATTTTTGTTTACAACTCTTGATTTCCTAGTCACTTTTTATTATTTTTTTTTTGTGAATAGATGATTTTTAATTCCAACTTGTTTACTCCTATATCTCTTGTGCTTATATATGGATGTTTTATGATCGCATTTTGCTAAATGATTACTGATGTAGCTAGTTTAGTTAAAATCTTTATCTTTATTATCATATTGAATATTGAATGCGTCCATGTAATTTATTTTATTCTTCATTTTGAGTGGTTGCCAAAATAATCATTTCAAGGCATGGATATGTTTATTCTATTGTTGTTACCTATTCCGAGAGATATGGCTTTACATAGTTGGGTTTTAATCTAAGTGTAACTCCCCTTATCTATACCTATATAACATCGTACATAAATCATACATTTGGCTCCCATATTCCCATACATTTATAAAATGCATAAATTAAATCCATATGCGACTAACGGTTCAGGCATGGTGTTGTTATTTCGACATGCATATTCAATCATATTCTTTATACCGTAAACAAACAACCATATTATATTTCTTGTCTTTACTTAATATAATTTTCATACATTAATGTTGCATATGTATACTAGATAAATTATTACAAACTTTTTCAAACTACAAAATTTAATTACATATATAGAACCACGAATAAAAAAATATAAACCTAAAAGTTTTAATCTTCTTTTGCATTAGCCTTTTGAGCTGTAGGATATCTCTGTACCTAGCTATCTTCATTTAGACCTATATGGATAAACACCCATGCTAAGTTTACAATCTTAAAGGGGAACAACTCAATCTAACAGAAGTCACCCCTAAGCACACAAGCATATGAACATGCCAATACATTTAAAGTAAAGATTATAATTAAACCATAACAAATATAACATAATTATCTATAATATGCAAATAGTCATACTTATATCAGAAATACCATAAAAAAAGCCATACTTTAAGATCCACATTATTTTTATACCTTATTCATTTCATTTTCTTTTTAGGCATTGCCTATAGATACCTATAGGTACCACATATAGATACTCGTAGGTACCACATATAGATACCTATAGGTACCAGTTTATAGAGATGATTTAGTCTCAATTATAGAAACTATGGGTGCCACATTATATTAGTTGCATTGTAATCCTACTAGGCATGCCTATATATTTACAAGCAATACAACAAGTAGGCTATGCTACCCATAATTTTTATTATCAACTTTAGTCAATGCTTTACTAGGCATATACCAATTCATATGCTTATATTCATTATTATCACTAATATACCAAACATATTAAACACATATATCTTAGGTGAATTTGATTCATAATATTTCCTTTATAGGTTATTATACATACTGCCATTTACTAACAATAAACATATTCTTATGTCATATACATATCTATGCATTATACACTTTTAAACATATAGTATACACACATTATATGCCAAGGTATAAACATAATTTAGGTTTGTCTATAAGTAGGCAACCAAGAATCCAACTCTTTGACATCTTCAAAATCAAATATATACATTTATGCACTTAAGCGCATTCATTCATACAGCATCATATTAACTCCATATAAACACTTGCATTATCATAAATCAATTGTCTACCTATTATATACCATTTAAAATTCCTAATTCCTAATTTTTTGTTGGGTTCGACTCAATAGTGACACCCCTTAAATGGATGTCTAAAATTTTTCTAAGGTTATAGGCATGCATATCTATATAATATAAGGTCTTCCATAAGGTTTGTTTGCACATTTAACTTATGCATAGCATTAGTATACCCTATTCCATCATCATACACATGTCCAATTGCATGTTATAAGAGGTTCCATAAAGTTTAATTTGTCATAATGCTTTAATAGACCTTTGGTATACCTTATGTATACTACTTACGTAGCATTTCATTTTGATGAGGTAGGTTTGGCATATGTATATATACACCCCAAATCAACCAATCAACCCTAATTTAACTCATATAAAATAATTAAACATCCTTAAAAACTAACATCTTAATTTAATTGATGCAAAATTCCATGCAAACAGATATAAGTTGAGTAATTCCCATACTTTATCAAAATTGCCAAAATTTGCTTCCTTTTGCTTTCTCCTTTATCTTTGCCTTTATCCTTACTCCTTTCTTCACATAAAACATAATATAAACACAATTTAGTCTCATATCGATGATTTGGCATAATTCCCTTAACCATCAATAATGGTAGAGATGGTGAGAAACTAATTTCTTACACTAAACTTAATTTTTCTTTGAATGATGCCTAATGAATTGCCTTAACCATTAGAAGAAGAATTCTAAGTTTTGTTCTTCAAATGGTTTGACCACCCTTTGTTCTTGTCCTTATGAATTTTCTTCATTATTGTAGAAATGTCAAGTGTCACTTTTTCATTAGTTAGGACTTTTACAACATTCTCTGATCAAACATTTGCATGGATCTTATCTTTATTTACATATTAACTCATGTCTTATATTTATTTATGCATTTGTATCTCAATTTAAGTTAATAAAAAAATTGCCCTTAACTTTTAAACTATTTTCATGTATGTCCTTAATTATTCTTTAACTTACTTAACCTTTATTATTCACTTCCTAATCAAGCCTCATTATGCCATAATGCTACTAGGGTATATTTTAGAGCCTTAAACTGAGATAAAGGTTTATACTTATGACTCTTTTATACTAGTTAGACGAGGCCTACTTGATATAGTAGCCAAAGTTTTCTAGAAGATCACATTGGTAAAGGGTTTTTGGGCTTTGTTGTGTTATTATATTATTAAGTTTATTTATCATCCTTAATTTTGCATAAAGTTGGCTATTGGAGGAAATATTTCCTTTACAAGCCTTTTAATTGGTGTCTAACAAGTGTGCTAAATTGAAAAGTAATAAAGGAGATATATGGTTATAACCCTATAAATTTTTACCCAAGAGATTGGATTCTTAAGGTCATAAAAGAAGATTAAATGCTAAATAATTGATTAATTTGTTGGATTTTTTATTGCATAATATTAAATAAGCATTAAATGACAAATAATGAATTTGAACTTGATAGAAAAGCATAAGAAAAAATCAATAGTAAAGACAATCAAAAGACGTAGCAAGTATATAAAAGAGTAAAGTTAAGAGATTAAGATTTCAATAAAAAAAAGATGCTACTCATCCTCCCTATATTCTCATGCCAAGACTTAGGCCAAACACCAGTAAATTAGCTATAAAAACCCACATGCCCAAGTTCTCTATCTAGAAAAATTATTCTAAGTCTTAAAACTCCCTATTCTAGATAAAAAATAGCATAAGCACAAGTTAAAAAATCCCTTGGTCTAGATAGATCACCATTTTGATTTATTCCATCTAAAAACCCATTTACTCTCCCAAACACACATAAACATAAAATTTTCAACATCTAAAAATCAAAATTTCCATTCCACAACCATGGAGTAATTTACAACATATATAAATAACAATAATCATTTAGATCCAAATTCAACCATCATTCCAATTAAAGTAAAAAATCAAATACATTGATCATTGTAAATATAGAGAATGAGATCAAGATAATAGAACAACTAACACTGCATTTGTAGCACCCTAAAATTTCATCTGATATGATCAGTATATTCTAGAGAGCATGAACAATAACAATGGAATGGTTTTTGATATGATTGCATTGGCATTATATAGTAAAATTAAAAAGTTCTTACATGTTAAATGTGCGCAATCAAGAGAAATCCTAGGATAGGTGAGCTATTATGAAGTTTATGTTTAATATTAGATAAGATAATATGAGTTAAATGGAGCCCGTTGATACAGTTTTAAAAATATTTGAGCCCAAATAGGTCCCTAAAATAGAAAGTGAAGAAATTCTTTAGTATCGTTATATGGTTGACCATAAGTTTGACTGGTTTGAAAATATTCCATAGGCCTTCAAAAATTATTTCACTTATCCAAATCTACTAAAAATAATCCCAATCAATTTTTGTAAGTGAAAAATAAATTTTCTGATAGTATTGGATTTTTGGGTTTCGGATTGATAAATTTTTCTGCTAAACTTAGAAGTATTTCAAACCATGTCAAAATAATCCAAAACTTTAAAAAAAATATTAATAGATATATATTTATGCACTCTGAAAAGCATTTTATAGAATTATGATGAGGGGAACATTGAAATTTGAAAAAAGGGCAAAAAATTAAATTTTCGGACCTGAAAATATTTATGTGCTCTGAAACCGATCAAAGTGAACTCCAATTGACCTAAAATTTTAAACAAATTTTAATTATAATATTTAGGAATTTTAGAACAACTTTTGTGGAAAAATAAAATAAGGATAGATGAGCCAATGAGAAATTGACAAGTGGCCTAATTATATCCATATAAAGTGGTTTGAATTGTCCACTCTGCAAACCACTGATTTTGGAGTTGATTTTTTGGCAAAATATTCACCCAAAACCTACACATTTTTTATAAGAATCAAACTAAAAGGCAGCTCTCCTTCTCCTCTAAAAATATAAAAATAAAAATTTAGTGAAATTCCACCATTTTTTCTCCCTTCCTTAATTTCTTGTCTTCCTCTTTCTAATTCCCACCATAACTCAATCTTAAATTTCATTTAGATACATTATAAATTATCCTCTTCAACATAGTAGTAAGATTGAAGAATAATAAAGTTTGGAAAAAGGTGGATTTCTAGTGTGAAAAACTTAACCTAAATAGATAAACTTTCAAGGTAAGGAAAAGTGCTAGGGAGAAAAAGGCAAGGAAGAGGAAGAATTAGCATTTTTCAAATCATTTTGAGGTTAGTGGATGCAAAACTACACCTAATTTTATTTGTTCCCTTGAATTTTAGCTTAAAATTTACAGTATGTTACTTAAATTGAGATAGCATAGTAAAATGGTGTAATAACATAAAATAAGTAAGAATTGAAGAAAAAATCAATCATAAATGGGAGAACCTAACTATGCCAATTGGTAACCTATGTTATATTACATGATAAATTGATGATTATTGGCCAAAAATCACATGTATTAGCCAAAAATCACAATCACTTAAGGTACATCATTATGTTCACTATTGTAACATTATGTTCACAAGTTATTTTTAGTTTTACTTAATCATATTATGTTTACTCATCATCATATTATGAACTTTGTATGCATAATTAGAGCATTAAATTTCATGTGTACATAAGGTACACAATTTGAACATAATGGTGGATAATTATGTAATAAAAAGATGTAATCATAATTTAAATAAGTACTTTTAAATAAGGACTTAATGTGAATAAAGGAACACATGAGATATGAAATTACATCAAAATTCATAATGCATACGGATGATAAAGTGTGGTTGAATGGTGAATATATTGGTATTATGTGATAAATTGATAATTAATTGGATAATTGACTTAATTTTTGCATTTGGATGGTAAAAAAACCTAATGGGCGTAATTAGAGCATTGAAACATATATAAATATAATGTGTGTATAGTAAACATAATGATGTTCATTTCGTTACTAAAGTAATATAAGCTCAATTGAATATGTAATTACGAGTAAAAGCTAGAAATGATTATGAAAGTGTGTGACATATGATATTACATGAAAAACCATAATGTATGCTTATGCACTATACATGGCCAAATGGTGTACATAAGGAAAATGACATATTTTCACCAATTTTGACTAATGCTCATCATGTTGCTATGTTTCGTATATGATGATGTTGAATGAAGAAGAAATGAAAAAGTGGAATATGTGATATAATGTGAATGATATGAGAATTTATGTAAAAATTAACATATGTGAAGTAAAATATTTGCCAATAAGAACTCCAAGATTATAGAGCATTGATTTAGATTGAAGCAAATATTAGATGCACAGTTAAGGAGTTGGTCATCCAAAGTGGCCTCTCAACTCACAATAGGCTCATAGTGAGGAGTTGGTCACCCCAAATGATCCCTCAATATATTCTGGAGTAGTTAGGCCACCCCAAGTGACCTCTCCAGTTCACTTAGTATCATTAAAATACTTGCCCCAAACATTGGATTTAAAGATTTTCACTAAACATTATTAGGGGCAAAATTGTAAATATACAAGAAAATAAGGACTAAACGGTAAATTATACATAAGAATGCCTTACATGTGACTAGATAATAAATAAAGTGAAAAATTTAATGAATAGATTAGTATGGGGTAAAAACATAATTGTGTGAGAAATTGAGGGCAAAACCATAAATTTGCATTGAAAATGTAATCAAAAGAGTCAAAATAGTAAAATAACAAAAAAAGGGCCAAATCATAATTAAAGATAATTAGGGGTAAATAGTAATTTTACTTGGTATGGTTATTAGATGAAATTTTGTGTAGTTGTATCCACCACTAGGCAATAATGTAGCTTAGCATATGTTTTGTTTGATTGCACGTAAGGACATGAAACTAAAGACTCTACAAAATAGAAGCAAAGTGGCATATACATGTAACCATTTTGTAGATGTGGAGTGTATATGTATTATGTATTAGGTTTTTGATAATTGACATGTAATATATTATGTTGTATAACGAATCGATGCTAATTATTAGTGAACATATGTTATGATATACACATAGATGACATTTTATGTGACCGTGTTGTGATAATGGTTTATGATTGGTATTAGAAGTGCTATGATTACCATTAGAGTATTGGAGATGTAGGTTACCCTTTTGGAAGTGTTATTTTGAAATTTGCAGGTTTGGATAACATAGTTTACAAGCCGTTATGCTGCAGAAATTTTTACCAAATAAATAATAACCTTGTGATGCTAAAATGAATTTTGAAATCAAATGTTAAATTAAGCTCTTAGCCAACAACATAAAAAGGACAATCAAGATAAGTAACCATGAGCTGTCACTAATGATATTACATAGTATATAGGTTTACGAGTGAATGCAGGGTGTTATAGTATTATAAATTGAAATACTGAGAGTATTTATATGAAAATAGAAGGATTCAAGATCCCATATCAAGAAGAAAGATTACTCATAGGTTATCTTGAGAAATAAGAAATGAAGCGAGGAAGATTTTGAGATACTTATTGAAATCACCAGAATTTTCAAATCTTCAAATACCAATAAACTTCTTCTCAAAATCAAAAAAGTAAATATAGAGTTTTAAGGTAAAACCATTGGATCTATGAACAAAAATGAAATTCCTATAATTATATTACCAAAAACCTTACAAAAATTTAGTGGGTTTGTAATAATATATAATATGCTTGTCACACTAAAAGAGGAAAGAAAATATATAAAAATTAAAAGGATAACTATAAAGTTGAAGCAAATGAAAAAAGATCCATCAAAAATTTAATTTGCAATAATATATAATATGCTTGTCACATAGCTGCCACACTTTTTTAACAGCCATAAGCCCCTAGTTACTCTGAGTTGTTTGGCTCAGGTCATAGTTGTCACAAAATCCTGATTGCATTTTGCTTTAAAATTGGATCAACCTCCCAGCTGTGAGAAAATACACAAGGGAATTGAAATTCTATATTCAATTAATTAACACTAAGATTACACTCTTATTTATACAAAGAGAAAGGTAAAATGATACCTAAAACCTAGTTGTCACACACTAGAAATATCCAGCTGTATATAGCTGTCACTACAAAAAAACTGCCAATTAGCGACTAAATTTAGCGACGGCACTATTTTCGTCTCAAATTTAACAACGGATTCGCGACTGTTTTACAATTCAGTCGTGGGCAGGATATTTTCTATTTTTTGCGATGAATTAGCGACGAAAAGAATAAACAGTCGCTAATTATTGGCGGGAAGTACAAGCGCCATTTTTTGCGACGGATTAGCGACGAATATATCCATCGCTAAATTTTATAATTTTTTATTCATGAAATTAGTTCCAGAAAATGTAGCGACGGACATTTTAGTCACTAATTTTGGAGGGAAAATATAGCGCCTTTTTTGCGATGGTTTAGCGACGGAAATTCTGTCGCTAATAGTAATTT
>CM075814.1:24189911-24233129 GCA_037975025.1 Excoecaria agallocha | reverse complement strand
CGTTTGTCATATTTGTGTTCCCCACTAAGCTTTATAGCTTAGCATGGGTTCTTCATACATGTAGGTTGTGAGGATAGGACTTTCTCCCAAGACTGATATCTGCAGCAGGTTGGCCAACACAAGTCTTAGAAGATTGATAATAGAGTCTTCTTTTTGTCCTTATATTTTATAGTTATGGAAACTTTAATTATGTTGGAAATTTTGTAATTACTATAGATGTTTTGTATATGTAATATTTGATGATAATGATACGCACCTATAAGTAAAGCTTTTAATAGTTAACTTTTAGATATCTGTTTAGTAGAATAACAGATGTAATGTTATGATAAGCATGCTTAATTAATACTAAATAAAGTGATATGTACAGATTATAGGATAAGGGTGCTACAAGGGGAGAATTAGATTCTACTTCCTGAATCTAAGAAAAATTTGAGCTTAAAGAAGCTTTAACCCCTTCAAAAAATGTTGCTATCCATAGCAACTGGTACATAGCTCAATCAGATGGAAAAAGTGGTGGTGGTGAAAAATGTCTCCAAAATTCAGTGTTAAACTTTTTGAAATCCTTCCTCAATTCAACAACTTCATCCCTCAATGAATCTATTTGATTGATTATTTGATTCATAAATGTCACCATGAGTGGTGGAATCTCTTACTGGGAAAGTGCTAGAGGTACCTATGTAGGAGCAACTAGGTCTGGTGTAGCTTCTTCTGGTTCTTCATCCTAGTTTTGACCAATGGTCACCAAATAGAGATACTTATCCCGAGACGACCAATGCAAAAGAGGCTTCTTAACTAAAATCTTCATCCTGGTCAACATGTAATAGTTAATGTATCTTATGAGTGGTGTAATCTCTTATTGGGAAAGTGCTAGAGGTACCTATGCAGGAGCAACTAGGTCTGGTGTAGCTTCTTCTGGTTCTTCATCCTAGTTTTGACCAATGGTCACCAAATAGAGATACTTATCCAGAAGAGTCGACCAATGCAAAAGAGGCTTCTTCACTAAAATCTTCATCCTGGTCAACATGTAATAGTTAATGTATCTTACCTCTCTCCAAGAGATTTCCTCATAACCATATGCCCAACATGGTTGGCCATGATAGTCGTTATCCACCCCAAAGAAGTCTCCTTAATTTTTCTATTCATCTTTTGTAAATCTTCTATATTTTGACATAAAAGAACAACACCGTTGATCCATATGCCTTCAACCATACATCTCAATAGCATATATTATTCAGTACTAATAGCACCTTTACTACTAAGATAACTAAGGAAGGCAATCGATAAAAACCTATGAAGAACTCTAAGTGCATGGCTACCTAAAGCACGTGCTTTCATCTTGCTATACTTGTAATTCTTTAGATTGATGCATCCAGGATGAGTTCCTAGTTTTCTTGTGCAGTGGCATTTGGCAACTCACCTATTACATTATCTGGAAAACCTAATTTCTCAGCAAAGTCTGGAAAGAGCATCTGATAACGGTGTTTACCGAGCTTGAAGCTAATGGTTCCCCATTCCTACTCATCTTTATAAGAAAGCTAAAAAGAAGTGAAGAATTTCCTGACTACAAATGGGTAGACTTCAAGCTATTTTTGAACAAATCGCTCCCATCCACTGTTCTTGATCAGTGGGTAAATCTCAGCCCATAAGTTGCCATCCTTAATATCCAAATAAAAATTCCACAAGTAAGCTGGCTTAACAAATTTCATTTCCTTAAAATAGTCATATAAGTTGGCCTTATCTTCATCAATGTAGGCGGGGATATGTTTCTCTGAAGAATTGGATGCTTTATCTTTTCGTGTCCTTTTAGGTGCCTGCATATACAACAATAATGTAACTTATATCCAATGCTAATTAAAGCACAATAAATTCTCTGAAAAAATAAACAAATGCAATGAAGAACAAATTATGTCTCATGTGGATTGTAGTAATAGAGTGTTAGTGTAAGCCCTAGCCCCAATGCATTGTAACAAAACACTTGAAATTAATAAAATGAGGCATTTGTTTTATCTTTTGTATTCCTGTGCATGTCAATTGATAAAACTATCCAAGAATGTCATTTCGGTTTAAGTTATCATGTGTGAGGCACATGGTTGTAAGACCTTGAAACAAATGAGACTTCATTCTAAACATCCCTAGTCAGTCATTGTTATGGGAATAACAATGAATTAAGACTAGTATGCTATCTCTGATATTATGAGTTTTGTCTTACGGATCATTAGGACAAGAGTGTCAATCAGAGATCATAGATACATGTTAAAGAACATGGTATCTGGATACGATCCGCTCATGAGAACACTACATGGTACAAGTCATAAGTGTTTCTCATATGCAAGTTTTGTATCGGAGTTCTTAGACCTGAAATCTCTATGAAACTCTTTATGAATTACTGTATGCTTTGACATACACCTAATGTGCTCGTAACAGAGTGACAAGTACGGGTATGATTGGGTATGCATTGATTCATGTTAGAGAGCATGAGAGAAGTGAAGGGATTACCCCTCTCGATAAGAGAGAAAAATATCATCGGCCACTTGATCAGTGAACTGAGAAGTGTATGGCCATACCGAGATGAAATAATGAGTAATCATTATTTATCTGAGAGTTCAGTGTCACTGGAATATCAAGAAATGAATTAATATATATATAAGGATGACTAGTTCCATGCCTTATATTAATTCTGATATTTATGGGAAAGGGACTATGAAAAATTGCATTAGGTCACTAAATGCCATATGCATTTTCATTTAATTTGGAATGCTATAATATCTTGCTAGAGAATATATATAGCCTTTGAATTAATTTATTAATTCATTGCCAACATTAAATGGACCATTAGGATCGCACACAAAGCATTGGGCTTAAAATATTTAAGTAATGTATTGGGCATTAATTTGGGCTTTTAATTAAAGTCAAATTAATGTGTGTAATGGGTTATAAAATTGCTATTGGACCTTGGTCCATGTGAGAGAGAAATTCAGCCCATAAGGTTTAATTTCAATTAATTAAATGTCATGTATTAATTTAATTAATTGAGTATTAAAGACTAAAGATATATTTATCTAATTAAATCATTTAAATGGAATTTGATGTGGCCGAAATTCCTAGGGAAATACCAAGGAATTTCGGCACATGTATTATTTTTATTTAAGTGGTTTATTAGATTTAAATGTCTTATGTTTTATTTCAAATTTGAATTTTAAATTCAATGGAGTTTAATTCAAAATATATTACTTATTTTTAGGAAGTGATTGAGGTTGAATTAATTATCTTGAGGTAGTAAATTCAGATCAAACACTTGCCAAAAAGATAATGATATATATAAAGAAATAAAACCCTAGGAAAAAAGAGGAGGTTTTGGCGTGAAGCCCTATTTTCTTCTAGGTTTGGCGTGAACTTCATCTCTCTCTCTCTTAATTCTTTTGGTCCAATTTTCACAAGGAGAAAGGATTGTTCCTCATTCTCTTGTGTTCTTGGGTAGTAATAGCAACCTAAGAGAATTACAAAATCAAATTTTGTAGCTTCAAACTATAGCCATTACACAATACCTTAAAAGAGAGCTAGCAATCTCGATTTTAAGCCAACGGTGCAATTGTGTGTGTGAGAATAGAGGGAGTGGCGTAAAAGGCTGTTCCTTGGCAATGGTGATCAAGATCTAAGGCAGATACATCACCAAATTAAAGATTTAAAAGGCATCAAAAGTTGTAAGTTTTAAAAACCCTAAAATTGCATGTTTCGATTCTTGTCATGGAATTGTTTGGCATGTATGATCATTTTTTATCATTTTTCCGATGCATGATTGCCATGTTCATACCAAGTCATATTCCATCATAGAGGTGTGAAATATATGCAAATTAAGTGTGTAAGTGAAGGATTGAAAAGGAAGAATGAAATGAAATTGATACGACGAATTGAAATTAGATATATAGTTAAACTTAGTCATTTAGGAATTTTATCAAACATGTTGTGTTCACAAATTTACTAAGCTATAACTACTATAATTTTAATTATCTCAAACCCAAATTGATACATACACATTCAATTATAACCACTTAATGCAACTATGCCATAAACACACAAAAAGAAACATATATAAAGAAAAAAATTTAAGCCAAAGTACCCACATTAAGAACACTTTTCAAAAGAAAATTTGCAATTTTCAAGTAAGTGAAAGAGACATTAAAGTTAAATTAAACTTACTTGATCAAATTGATGATGCATGATTAATTTTTCAATAGGTATTGAAAGTGCTCGGTGGAGTGATTGCATTAAATAAGGAATGAAAACACAAAAATAGGCAAAATATTAAAGCATGGTAGAGTGTGTGAAGGAGTGTGTGAGGTGAAAAAGAAATTTGTTCATTTATATATGGGCTACTTGGTGGAGTGTGTGGACCACTCAATAGAGTGTTCCTTCACTCTACCGAGTGACCACTTTTTATAAGTCCAATGGTCACCAAAATTATTTTTAGGGACTTACGGTGGGTAAGAATGCACGCCACTGATTGGAATTCCATTTAGGGAAGTGGATTTTCAATCCACGAAGTTACAAGCTACTGGACTCTAAACATGCTAAACTACACCATTAAAAACTCTTTTACTGCAAAATTGAATATGTAACTCAATATTTTGCTTGATTACCATTAAATTGCCAACAATTTCCCTATAAATTAAGATTTAAAATCTCTCCCAACCAATTCCTCTAATGGCATAAATTGAATCAAAATATATGCGACCTCCTACAATGTAAACTCTAATGTCTGCTACTAATCAAATTGTCTTGTCTGCACACGTATTTCTACTAATTAACATAATTAAGCCTTGTTATGAACTGGAAGCATGAATTCCCCTCTGTTTATGCATGAAATACTAAAAATACTAGGCTTACAAAAGAACAATCAAACAAATATAAAACACAACTATAAAAATAAACTAAATAACACAGGATAAGGTGAAGATAAATTAGTTTTGAGTTTTTGCAAGTCCTCGACTATAATTTTAGGACTGTCTTACTTGTCAAGGAGAACTTGAGTTGCCTCAGCAACCTCATGAAGAGTATTAAGATATGATTTTAACCTATGGCCATTTACTCTATATTGCTAACCATCCTTTTGATTTCTGACAATGACAACTCCAAAATCATTGCTTGAAACTACTTGATAAGGTTGTAGCCACCTTGATTTGAGTTTACCTAGGAACAACCTCAATCTACTATTGTACATTAAGACCAACATCCCGGGGGCAAAATCTTTTTAATTCAGCCTTTTATCATGCCAACACTTGGTTTTCTCCTTATAGCTTACAGTATTACCATAAGACCACTATCGAATTTCATCTAACTTATTGAGCTGTAACCTTTTTTTCTCTTCTGCATCAAGTAGTTTCAATACCTCTTTTTTCACCACTTTTTGCATAGCCAGGTTGAGTCTCCGTTGGGGTTACACCACCGGCTTGAAGTCTATATCTATCGATATTCGGTGTGTACAATAATTAGGACTAATTCCCTTTAAATATGAAGTTTTCCATTCTAAAGCGCCTTTGTACTTCTTCAAGACATCCACTAACATTTATTCTTCCAACCCTATCAAAAGTGAAGAAATAATTACTGGTTTTTCATTTTCCTCTAAAAATACATATTTTAAATGTGAATGATGAGTTTTTAGTTTAGAGTTATTTTCTCCATTAGGAGGGGACCCTTCTATTGGATTTTAACGGTTACATGCATCACATACATGAGCTGAATTTTAAAATTTTTTTAACCATTAGATCTGATCTTGCCATGAATACATAATATAACTATATGAGAATAAGAAAAATCACCTTTGATTTTTGTTGAACAGTTGATTTTACTTCGCACCGGGTTGTCGCAAACCACAGTGTCCAAAATCGAACACCTCCAATGAGTAATCCACACTAGAGAGGGGTAAATTGAACCAACAAAATGGTGTTCAACTAGGGCTGGCCGAAATCCAAGAGGCTAGCAATGGAAGTGGCGCAAAAAGGGAGAGAGAATTAAGAGAAATAGACTTTCCTTTTGTTTTAATCACTTAACCCTAATTCTCATTAGTTGGCCTTTTATAGTTAGGTTAAAATTCCAACTCCTTAATGAGATTGGGCTCTTTAAAATTGCTGGAGAATTATTAATCGGGCCTCTGGAATTAATTATAATCATTTGGGCTTAATTAAATCCAAATTAAATCTTTTCATAAAAGACCATGCACAAAATCCACAAACTAGGCCCTTTGTGCATTTAATTGGATTTAAATACCCAAATGAATTCCAAATCCAACCAAATTAAATATGTGAGTTCCATAACACTTATGTAACATATATAAATTAATTTGGTCCAAGAAAAAGCCCTCTAAGCCCTTCTGTATGGAGTTGGTATGTAGCCCTCTTCTGGAGGGCTTCCTCCAACTTCTTCATTCCTTTGGCCCTTTATAATTTCTCCAATGGCCCTATTAATTATTATATCAATCCTATAACACTTATAGTAGTCTTATAACACTTATAAGACAATAATAATTAATCATGAAATACATTATTTCATTTAGGTCCAATTTACAGAACATTTCTCAAAAGTTCCGCGGACAATTTTATTTGATCATAATTAATTAAACTCTTTAATTAATTATTATCATATTCTCCTCTCTACCTTTATAATAATATCAAATATTATTATCCTTGTCATTTTACCATTTTACCCTTTTCTCTATATGTGTGTGACCTATTGGGTTCTTGTCCATATTGGCAGTATAATATGTAATCATGAGTTCTATTCAAAACTCACATGATTTAAACTCCTTTAAATCATTTTATCAATCTCTATTGATATTTTGATACATCATTATACAAGTCATGATTGGCCTCTAGCTAGGCATCATGACTACCCAAATGTCAGGAAAGTCATGTGGTTTGACTGTACCCTTCCATAGAAACAGTACCGTGCAATTACTCCTTTCACCACTCTTATCTCAATTAGATTCTGAGTATGGATTTCTGTCAACTCATATAAATCTAATTATGTATGTTCTATTAATTTAACCATTGTTCCTAAAATGCCCTCCATGGATCTCCATCCATCTTGGCATATTACTCTGGCCAGAGATTGTCTGAATAAGGCAATTATAGAATCATGCGAGATAACTTTTCTTGTTAAATCTGGGATGGTGAATCCTTTGTCAATCACCCAACTATCTTCAAGTAGGTCATGATATACCCAATCTCCTAACTATGTTCACTCTCAGTTGGAAGTAATCAGTTATGAAGTCAAAGTATACCACTTGCTACTTAAGATAACTTTGGTGATCTCAAGTCTAAGGATACTTGCACAACCGCTATGAAGAGATTCCTCACTGACATAGATTTAATATCCATATGAGGATTCTCTTTGCAGGTCTCCAATGAACTTGTTCCTCTAACAAGCATCCACATGTTAGCTTTGATTATCATCCATAATCACAATTATGAGAACCATTGCTTGAACCATTCAATAAGCATAACATGTGCTAGTCTGTCCGAATTAACAATGTCCTATCTTGTTAATTCTATGACTAGGGATATTTAGATATTAACACATTTGCATGCGATAGACATCTCACATCATGAACACCTTCATGATTGCCTTTGCACTGTGTTTATAATATCTAGGACTTTATTTATTAATTTAAGATTTACAAACTCATGTATTCAAACACAGCATTAATAAATGAATGATGCCTTTTATTAAGAATATAAATTTCATACATATGAAAAACATCCCTATTACATGGGCTCTAGGGCATACTCTCTAAAAATCTCCCACTTGCACTAGAGCCAATCCCTCATATGTCTCAGACCCATGCTATTTATATGGTGATCATGCTTTATCTGGTAAAGTGCTTTAGTGAGGGGATCCGCCACATTGTCATCTATGGGAACCCTTTCTATTTTCACATCATTTCTAGCTACTATTTCCCTTATGAGATGGTAGCATCTGAGAACATGTTTGGATCGCTGATGAGACCGTGGTTCCTTTGCTTGCGCAATGGCTCTATTGTTGTCACAATATAAAGGAATCGGATCAACAATGCTAGGCACCACTCCTAGTTCGGTTATGAACTTTTTGATCCAGACTGCTTCTTTGGCTGCTTCTGAAGCAGCAATGTACTCAGCTTCCGTCGTGGAATCAGCAGTTGTTTCTTGTTTGGAACTTTTCCAACTAACTGCTCCTCCTCCCATTATGAACACATAACCAGATTGTGATTTACAATCATCTTTGTCAGATTGGAAGCTGGCATCTGTATACCCATTTACTTCCAAACTGCCCTCTCCATATACTAAGAATATATCTTTAGTCCTTCTCAAGTACTTAAGAATATTCTTGACAGCTGCCCAGTGTTCCTCTCCAAAATTAGATTGGAATTTGCTTGTGACACTCAAAGCAAATGCTACATCTGGACGTGTACATAACATAGCATACATGATAGAACCAATTGCAGATGCATATGGTATTATATTCATGCTCTCTCTATCCTCTAGTGTCTGCGGACACATAGACTTAGAAAGGTGTTTCCCATGCACCATAGGTTTAAACCCTTCTTGGAGAGATCCATATTGAACCTCTTCAATACTTTATCTATATATGTACTCTGAGAAAGACCTAGCAACCTATTGGATCTATCTCTATAGATCCTTATTCCCAGAATATAGGATGCTTCTCCAAGGTCTTTCATTGAGAATTGCTTGGATAACCATATTTTAACTGATTGGAGAAGAGAAATGTCATTTCCCATGATCAATATGTCATCTACATATAGAACTAGGAAGACAATTGCACTCCCACTGACCCTTTTATACACACAAGGTTCATCTTCATTCTGTTAGAAACCAAACTCTTTGATTGTCTCATTGAATCATATGTTCCAGCTCCTAGAGGCTTGCTTCAATCCATAAATGGATCTTTGAAGCTTGCATACCTTTTCGCCATTTCCTGATGTGAATCCTTCTGGTTGTGTCATATACACATCCTCAGAAAGATTTCCATTAAGGAAAGCTGTCTTCACATCCATTTGCCAAATCTCATAATCATAATGAGCTGCAATGGCTAAAAGTATTCTTATAGACTTAAGCATAGCTACAGGAGGAAAAGTTTCGTCATAGTCAATACCTTCTTTTTGACGATAACCTTTTGCTACTAAGCGAGCTTTATAGGTAACTATATTACCTTCCATGTCAGTCTTCTTTTTGAAGACCCATGTGCACCCTATGGGTTTTATCCCTTCAGGTGGTTGAGTTAAAGTCCATACTTTATTCTCATACATGGAGTCCATTTCGGACTGCATAGCCTTAAGCCATAAATCACGTTTTGAACAGTTCAAAACTTCTTCATAGCTTGTAGGCTCATTGTCCTCTACTACAGTTATGCCTCTATCCGAATCAACGTGAAATCCATATCTCACAGGGATAGAACGCATCCTAGTAGATCTTTTAGGATTTTGTGTATAATCAGGTTCAACTGTAATCTCATCATTATGAAATTCAGTTTCGGGTTCAATCGGTTGATCATCTTCTATTTGTGGGACTTGAACTTCACCAAGCTCAATTTTACTCCCACTATCCTCTCGTAGGAGAAATTCTCTTTCCAAGAAGACAGCATGCCTTGAAACAAACACCTTTTGTTCTAAGGGATGATAGAAATAATATCCAAACGTTTCTTTTGGATATCCCACAAATAAACATTTATCAGACTTAACATCCAGTTTGTCTGACATTGTCCTCTTCACATAAGCAGGACAGCCCCATACTTTCATATGAGAAAGCATAGGTTTCTTGTTATTCCACATCTCATATGGAGTAACATCAACCGATTTACTAGGAACTCTATTTAACACATAAACAATACTTTCTAGTGCATATCCCTAAAAGGACTTAGGCAAGTCCGCTCGGCTCATCATTGATCGAACCATATCTAATAGTGTTCGATTCCTCCTTTCGGATACACCATTGTGTTGTGGTGTATATGGAGGAGTCCATTGAGATAAAATCCCATTATCTCTAAGATAATCCTGAAACTCTTGACTTAAGTATTCTCCACCTCGATCTGATCTAAGTGTTTTAATACTTTTGCCAAGTTGTTTCTCTACTTCATTTCTGAATTCTTTAAACTTTTCAAATGCTTCAGACTTATATTTCATTAGATAGATGTATCCAACCCTGAAATAATCATCTATGAAAGTAATGAAGTAGGAGTAACCTCCTCTGGCATGTGTAGTCATTGGACCACATACATCTGAATGTATTAAGTCCAAAACCATTTTCTCGTTCTCCTTTACCAATAAAAGGAGCTTTTGTCATTTTTCCCAATAAACAAGATTCGCATGTATCAAATGATTCATAATCAAATGATCCCAAATCACCTGACTTGTGCAATTTGGTCATGCATTTTTCATTTATGTGGCCTAAACGACAATGCCATAAGTATGAGGTATTTAGATTATCATGTTTCATTCTCTTGGTATCCACATTATGTACTTCTTTAATTAAATCAAGAACAAATATACCATTCTCAATGATAGCTTTTGCATAAAATATATTGGTCTTAAAAATGTAACAACATTTGTCCTTTAAAGAAATATCATAATCGTTCATCAAACAACTGAAAGAAATAATACTTTTGGACAAAGCTGGAACATAATAACAATTATTTAATTCCAGTACTAATCCACTAGGAAGAGGCAAATAGTAAGTCCCCACAACTGTTGTAGAGATGTTCTGTCCAGTAGCTGACTGCAAACATATCTCTGCCTTTCCAACTCTTCTAAAGCTTCTAAGCCCCTGTAGATCATTACATAAATGAGATCCACATCCGGTATCTAATACCCAAGATTGTTTTGAAGCAATAGAATAAGTATTAATTTCAATCATATGAATACCTGAAGTATATGCAACAGCTTGCTTCTTCTCCTTAAGAGAATCTAGATAGGCCTTGCAGTTACGCTTCCAATGACCATCTTTTCCACAATGGAAGCAAGTTCCTTTGGGATTCTCTTTCTTGGCAACTTTCTTCTTGGAGATCCCACCATTCTTTGGCTGCGCCTTGGTTATCTTCTTCTTCTTCTGCTTCTTGCCTTTAGCAGAAGTGACAACCATGACACTTTTTGGATCTTTCTTAAATGATCCATCAGCTGTCTTGAGCATGTTGATTAACTCAGGAATGGATACTTGGATCTTTTTCATGTTGAAGTTAAGCACAAAAGGTGCATAACTTGGAGCCAATGAGTACAAGATTAAATCTATGTATAGATCATTATCCATAACATAGCCAAGTCTACTCAAATGCTCAATATACCCATACATCTTCAATGCATGAGTAGCAGCTGAAGTGCCTTCCACCATTTTGCAACTAAATAGAGCTCGAGCAATCTCATATTGCTCAGTTCTAGCCTGAGAAGAATAAAACTCCTCTAGATGCAAAATGATGGTTCTAGCATCCATCATTTCATGTTGCTTCTGAAGCTCCGAGGACATAGCACCCAGCATCAGACATGCTGCTGCTTCACTATCCTCCATGTATTTTCGATAAATGCCTTTGATCTCATCAATGGCATCATCTGATGGAAGTGGTGGTGGATCTTTATCCAAGACATAATGGATCTTTTCAGCCCTGAGAACAATTCTCACTTGCCTGATGCAGTCAGAATAGTTGTTGCCAACTAGCTTGTTATCCAAGATTGATCGTATATTAATGTTTGATGTGCTTATGATGATGACCTAGATGTGAAAAAGAAAAGATATGAGAGTATGTTCATATATATGTATGCATTAATAAGGTCTTTAATTATGTTCATATATATGTATGCATTAATAAGGTCTTTAATTAATCCATTTACTCCCACTATTTTATTGCGAATTAATAGCCCTCACTATATAATCCGAGAAAATCCGATGGTTTTCTTAGTGGGCCAATATCCAATCCTTGATATGTAATTTGACCTTGATTGTGGTCAACAAGCCAAATTCCATACCCTTGAAAGGTAGGTATCCATATACCAATTGTGTCTCTAAACAACTATTGGATCATTAGGTTATCAACTCTTGATGCATGCATATCATATATGCATTCCCTAATCTTGCCTCTAGAACCATTAGCCTTGACTGTGGTCAACAAACGAATGGGCTAGCTAAGATGATCCATTTAATTAGATTTGAACATATTCGATATAATGTGAGCTTGACTGTGGTCAACAACCCACACTATAAAGAACTCTGGTTCTCCTCAAATTAATGGAAGGCTTACATACCTTAGTATTTATTTGAGGGTTTTAGTTAATTAAGTCTCATCATACATGGTTGGCATGCATTGGTATGCATCCTATATCTATCACATAAATATAAGCATACAAATATGGTATAGTTATGGACTTCACTACATTGATTTCCCCAAGCCAAGAGGGAAATCAAAAGGTCACACCTAGGTAGTATGCATGATTCAAACAAGAAAATAATTACATTATCTTCAAGCTTGTTGGATCTCCATCCGGCCCATCTTGCTCCTTGATATTGGTCTCCATCTCTATTTCTAATTCTAATCTAAGTAATCTAATTACATATTACAATTTGAAATGAAATACAAACCAAAAACAAGTGGCCGGGATATGAAAGTCCTCATTGGGCCAAAACATGCATAATGCTCAATCACATTGGGCTTTGCCCATAACTATCCATCATGCCAATCATACACCCTTATATGCCTTTCTAATGCATAAAGAAATGGATTACTAACTTTGTTTCAACCTTTGAAACTATATTTTGAGTTATTTTAATTATGTGATCAAATTAGGAAACTTTTTCCATTTTGGAAACTTTCATTTTAGGAAACCTTTTTGTATGAATGTGTTCTTGCCTTAATAATCAATCAAATTGATTATTAATTAATTATAAATTGATTATTTAATTAATTAATCATATTAAATAATTAAAAGAATCAATTTTGGGCTTAAAACAAGTGTAGGCCGAAACCCACAGAAGAAAAACCCTAAGTGTGTTCATACACAAACTAGTTTTGTGTCATTTGGACCATTTGGGCTTTTTGGAATGAGCCAAGCCCACTCCAGCCCTTAAAAACCATTAATAAACTTAATTAATGTTTATAATAGTTAATTTAAATCAGCTCCTTGGGCCCACCAAGTCATTCACTAATTTAAACCAAGTCCGTAAACATAATTAAGCCCATTAAGTGGTTTTAATGAATTAAAATTAAACAAATTAATTTAAGGCCCATTTTAATTAATCCAATTAATTAAAAACACTTTAATATATCATATATATCAGATTTAGAAGATCAAAAGTCGTTCTAACCAATAACACATCAAGACACACGAAGAACACCAATTTATCGAACTTTTCGATAAAACTAGTTTTCATGCAAAACTTGTTCGATTTTAATTCCGTTCGATCCTACGGCTTAATATCACATATTAAACAAATAAAATATCATCTAAATGATTTTTAAATGGATCCATAAGAAATTAAATTAGAACAGCCCCTACATTACCTAGGGTTCCATGCCAAACCCTAATGAGTTTTACGCCAAACCCTAATCTCAATCATTCAAAAATTTCATTTTTGTTTCCACCAAATTTATTTGATCACACATACAACTAGAAATCAATATTTCTCATTCATGAACAATCAAATCTAATATTTTAAAGTTCATGAAATAAATAACTCAAAACAAAACAAAACTTATTTCGTAGAAAAATATATAATTGTATATCCATGGCAAAACCATGGCTCTGATACCATGTTGGATTTTAACGGTTACATGCATCACATACATGAGCGGAATTTTAAAATTTTTTAACCATTAGATCTGATCTTGCCATGAATACATAATATAACTATATGAGAATAAGAAAAATCACCTTTGATTTTTGTTGAACAGTTGATTTTACTTCGCACCGGGTTGTCGCAAACCAAAGTGTCCAAAATCGAACACCTCCAATGAGTAATCCACACTAGAGAGGGGTAAATTGAACCAACAAATTGGTGTTCAACTAGGGCTGGCCGAAATCCAAGAGGCTAGCAATGGAAGTGGCGCAAAAAGGGAGAGAGAATTAAGAGAAATAGACTTTCCTTTTGTTTTAATCACTTAACCCTAATTCTCATTAGTTGGCCTTTTATAGTTAGGTTAAAATTCCAACTCCTTAATGAGATTGGGCTCTTTAAAATTGCTGGAGAATTATTAATTGGGCCTCTGGAATTAGTTATAATCATTTGGGCTTAATTAAATCCAAATTAAATCTTTTCATAAAAGACCATGCACAAAATCCACAAACTAGACCCTTTGTGCATTTAATTGGATTTAAATACCCAAATGAATTCCAAATCCAACCAAATCAAAACTCACATGATTTAAACTCCTTTAAATCATTTTATCAATCTCTATTGATATTTTGATACATCATTATACAAGTCATGATTGGCCTCTAGCTAGGCATCATGACTACCCAAATGTCAGGAAAGTCATGTGGTTTGACTGTACCCTTCCATAGAAACAGTACCGTGCAATTACTCCTTTCACCACTCTTATCTCAATTAGATTCTGAGTATGGATTTCTGTCAACTCATATAAATCTAATTATGTATGTTCTATTAATTTAACCATTGTTCCTAAAATGCCCTCCATGGATCTCCATCCATCTTGGCATATTACTCTGGCCAGAGATTCTCTGAATAAGGCAATTATAGAATCATGCGAGATAACTTCCCTTGTTAAATCTGGGATGGTGAATCCTTTGTCAATCACCCAACTATCTTCAAGTAGGTCATGATATACCCAATCTCCTAACTATGTTCACTCTCAGTTGGAAGTAATCAGTTATGAAGTCAAAGTATACCACTTGCTACTTAAGATAACTTTGGTGATCTCAAGTCTAAGGATACTTGCACAACCGCTATGAAGAGATTCCTCACTGACATAGATTTAATATCCATATGAGGATTCTCTTTGCAGGTCTCCAATGAACTTGTTCCTCTAACAAGCATCCACATGTTAGCTTTGATTATCATCCATAATCACAGTTATGAGAACCACTGCTTGAACCATTCAAGAAGCATAACATGTGCTAGTCTGTCCGAATTAACAATGTCCTATCTTGTTAATTCTATGACTAGGGATATTTAGATATTAACACATTTGCATGCGATAGACATCTCACATCATGAACACCTTCATGATTGCCTTTGCACTGTGTTTATAATATCTAGGACTTCATTTATTAATTTAAGATTTACAAACTCATGTATTCAAACACAGCATTAATAAATGAATGATGCCTTTTATTAAGAATATAAATTTCATACATATGAAAAACATCCCTATTACATGGGCTCTAGGGCATACTCTCTAACACCTTCATCCTCCTGTATTCCTTCATTGTGCTCTTTTTTTTGTTCTTATATTAGCTCTTCCTCTTGCTTTTCCATTTCCTCCTTATTTCTTGAATGCATAAAGCAATCTTGAAGCTCATCATTTTAACAAAATTTTCTCCTACTTTTCTTCTACACACTCTTGAAAACTATCTATAAAGCAAATAGATTCTTCAAAGTCATAAGAAGGATGCTTTATCATCTTATTCACATTAAAAACCATTTCCTCATCATTAAACCTTAAAGTAATAGTTTGCCCGTGTATGTCTAACAATGCTTTTGATGTGTTCAAGAATGTTCATCCTACTATCAATGGTACTTTACGGTCTTCCTCCATATCCATTATTATAAAATCAACCGAAAATATAAAATTTCATACTTTTACCAATAAATTCTTAATAATACCATTAGGCCTCATCATAGATCTATCCACCAACTATAGTGTCACTCAGGTCTCCTTAATGTCACCTAAATTTAATTTCCTGCAAACTAAAAAAGGTATCAAATTAATGCTAGCACCTAAATGACATAAGCATGTCTAACAAAATTCCCCCTTAATTCATAAGGCAATGTAAAACTACCACTATTATCTAATTTTTCAGGAATTTTATTCATAAAAAATGCACTACAATTTCCAGATAATTGAACCGTACCTACACCCTCTAGATTTTTTCTTATTAGAACATAACTCTTTCATAAATTTAGCATATTTAGGCATGTGTAACAAAGCTTCAGCATAAATTTACATGAAACTTTTTAAACATGTCCGAAAATATAGATAACTGTTCATTATTCTTTTCTTTCCTAACTAGAGTTAGAAAGGTAACTGAGATTTATCAAGCACAGTAGAAACTAATTTTTCCTTACCTTTACCTTTCTTACCAATAGGTGATACCTCATTAATAATTTTATAATTAGAAACACTTACCTCTATTGTTGGTTCCACCACTTTCGAATAATTCTTACCATTTTCTGCTTCTTGTACCTTTTTCCCATTTTGTAAAGTAATTGTCTTGGCTTCCACCTTTGGATTATGGTCCACATTAGATGGAAAAGTACCTTGGGCTCTATTGGACAAAGAATTGGCAAGTTGTCCCACTTAGTTCTCTAAGTTCTTACTTGATGCATCTTTGTTTCTTATCAAAATATCTTGTGATTTTTACCTAGCATCTTGACTAGCCATATATGTATTTTGAGAAGTTATAAAACTAGCAAGCATCTCTTCTAAATTTGATTTCTTCTCTTATAGGGGTTAAGGCTTTTCAAATATGGGTGGTTGATAAGGTTGTGATTGATATGTAGAACGATAAAGTGGTTGGCTTTGGTTTTGATATGGTGGATGATTGTTACTATTGAAAGCTAATTTTTGGTTAAAGAAAGCCCTAGGTTGAGGGTTAGATGTAGATGCTTAGTTCCCTTGCCTCCATGCAAAGTTAGGATGATTCTTCCACCCCCGGATTGTAGCTATTGCTAAAGGGATTTAAGGCATTTACTTCCTCTACTAAACCTTCCCCATTCTTAATTCCTAGTGCTCCTTGACTTCCTACATAAATATCACATCCATTAGATAACATTGATACATTTTGAGCCTTAAGCTCATTTATTTCCTTTAAATGCTCCTTTGTCATCAATTCCATTTATACCTTAAACATAGTTATTTCATCCATATTATGTACTCCTTGCTTCTTTTGTGTGGTTTTTAAGCTTGCCCATTAAGCATCATTGGTAGCCATCTAATCAAAAAGTAAGAATGCTTCTTTATGAATTTGATTCATAAAGCTTCCATTTGATGCTACATCTAGTAGGGATATTATATATTGATTTACCCTATATAGAAGATATGCATTAATTGATATATAGCAAATTCATGGTGTAGACAACTTTTCAAGAGCCTCCTAAATCTTTCCCAAGCCTCATGGAATGGCTCCTTTGGTAGGTGGGAATAATTTATTAATATTTTTCCTAATGAGGGCTATTTTGGTAGGTGGAAATAATTTACATAAAAATTTATCTTGTATTTGCTACCATGAGTGAATAGATTGATTTTGTAGCATTTGCAACCAATCCCTTACTTTACCAATAATGGTAAAAGGGAACAACTTAAGTCTAATTGCATCCATTGACACATTTGGGATTTGCACTGCACTACTAATCTCTAATAACATATCTAAGTGTTGAGCGGGATTCTCCATCTCTGAACTTGAACATTGGTTCCTTTGTACCATTGTGATGGTAGCCGATTTTATCTCAAAAGTTTGGTGATGAGGTATACTAATGGTCCTATATTTTTTATTCCATCTAGGAATAGCATAGTCTTTGATGCTTCTAGGTCTAAACCCATTCCCTTGAGCTTGATAAGGTACATTTTGTTCTTCTATGCTAGGTCAAGGTGGATCATTTATAGATGGATCATTACGAAGTATTTCATCTATATTGAGAAGTGGATCTACCCTTATCCCCTGATTATTCATGGTGTCTCGTAATCTCTTAATCTTATGAAAGATCCTTTCTATTTCATGGTCAATAGGTAAAAATGGATCACCTCTTACCATAAATTATTGACACCTATGAAATAAAAGAAGAAAATTAGAAAATAGATAAAGAAAAATAGAAAAAACAAACAAAATTCACTTTAAAAATAAAAAACAATGAAACAAATGCCAATGTTCCCCAACAACAGTGCCAAAAACTTGATCATGATTTAGCAAGTGCATTAGATCAGCTATTAATATAGGAAAATATAGATTAAGACCTTGAATATCGAACATAATGGAATTGTGCAAGTGCAACAAATTTTAGATTCTTAAAATGAACACTTGTGTGGAAAAAAGAAAAGAATCCCAAAGTTTTGATAATAAAGAGTAAACTAAACTTAAAATAGAAACTTAAACAACTAAAGAAATAAAACTAATGCAATTAACCATAAACTTAAGCCGTTAAAAATGAATTCAAAACAAAGTAGGTAATAACAATAAAGAAAATTCAAATGATAATAAGACTTTCAATGAAGGACTATCCACCTCAATTTCTCATGCTTATAACTTAGTTAAAGATAATACAGTTGATTATGGAAATTTGGTAATAAATTTAGAAAACTTCTCAGAATATCTTTTAAGTATCAAATTCCCTTACTCATAAAAATTCAATAATCAACATAAAAATCTAGTTTATAAACTCCTAAATATATGTCAGATGCTTTCTCAAGAAATCTCACTTCAATTCATTCTTAATTCACCTCTTTATAGCCTTAATTCACCTAAACTGAATACACAGTTACCATATTTTTTAAAAAATAGCTATGCATCAAATTAAATAAGCTAAACTATGAACATGCATACCTTAAGCCAATAATATAGTTTATTATTAACCAATTCTCAACAAATCACCAACCAAAATAAATATAACCCAAGATAAGGATTTCTACTTAGGAATTAAGAAATAATCAACTTGCATTTAATTAAAGAACAAACTAAGTCATTACATAAAGAAATATGAGGGTTCAAGTTTCTTCAACAAAAGAAAAAGAACTACTCACTCATTGTCATAACATTTAATCAAAAATAAGATAAAAGAATGATACACATAAAACCATTTAATTGTTCTTGAAGTTTCCTCAAAATTATTCATCCTAGCCTCAAATTCTAAGTGAAAAACTAAAACAATGACTACGAATTATGTAAAAAAATAAAAGCTCTTTTAACTTGGTATTTTTTTGTCCCTTTTTTAGCTTGTAAAGAATAAGTTAAATAGCCTTCAACTTTCTATTCTGCACGACTTTTAATTTCATCAAAACACTTCTAATTCAATAGAGAAGAGAATTCCAATTGCGACCAGAATTGTTTGATTTGGTAGAGCATGATTTTAATCCTCCGATTAAACTTATTCTAGCTTGGATCACTCGATAAAGTGAAATATCACTCTGCCATGTATTTGCTCTTACAATTCACTCCATGGAGTGACTTGCTTTTGTAACCAATAAAATAAATTCTCAACATGGCATATCTGAAATTTCTATTTAGTCCTTCCATTTTCTTCCTTTTCTTCAATTAAATCCCTAAAAATAAAAAAATACACAATTAAATACCTAAAACATAAATTTAGGCAATTAAGTAATAAATCAACTAAATTAACATAAAAACATACTAAACACACATTAATAATATAGATAAATTCTCACTTAACAATGCCGCTAAAAGGCAAGTTGTTGGGACCTTCAAAGTAGTAGTGAAGATAGGTCATATCAAGACTAAAGCTGAGTTTGTAGTCTTGCCTTTTCGATAAATTTCTCTATGCTTTTTTATGGCCATGGTTTCATAAGTTCGGAGGGATGCCATCCACATTACATCAGATGGCTAAGATTCCTCAAGAAGGTTAGGTAGTCACTATCCACACTACAAGGAAAAATCAAGTGTCAGTACTTGAGATAACCAAACAACTATTTCACAGGTTTCATCTGGCAGTTATTAGATATCGAGAGAATGAGGGTAGTTTTCCTGATAACCCTCAAGGGGAAATATGTTGAAGAAGATGAAATTTCTATAAGGTGCTAGTTTGGGCAATAATTCCCAAGGGCCTCAGACTACCATAACTGCCAAGGGATAGAAAGATAAAAAGGGGCTAGGCTTTACAGGTTAAAGTAAGAAGGGTAAAAAGAAGGAAGCAATGAAAGGGGGTCCTCATATACCATAGAGTTTTGTGTTAGCTTTAAGTATTTGCTTGTACAATAGAGAGAATGAGCCTTAGATTATAGAAGGTGAGTTAGGGCCAGGATTTGAGCTGTTGAATGATATCTTCAATTGGGAAAAGGCCATTATCAAGCTAGTCAAAGGTTTCAGGGAAAAAGAGATTTTGTTGCACAATTGTACTTGGGACAAAGAAGTACTGAAAGAGGTTATGATAGAAAAGTTACTCACCACCCAACTGAAAGGCAGAGAGATAATGAAAGATGAAGAACCACCTAAGGTTAATCCAGAGGCTAGAGAGATATCTGATGATGACAATATTGGAAAAGATAATTTTATTGATATTGTTTATGTTTCTGAGCTTTTTTATGAGAATAATGTTTGGTCTTTTAATTACATTAATAATATGAATAATTTTACTTACTTGTGTGATGTTTCATCTAATTTCGATATGCATGGTCATGATCATAAAATATTCATATTTGACATAACTCAACAAACACATGTTCATTTAATCTTGAAATAAAAGAAAATCCAAAATAAATTTTTCTAGCATCAGATATAACTCTTGAAGAGAGAAAAATTTCAAAGAATATTAAGAAAATATGAAAAATTATTTTCCTTGACTTATGAAGACATGCCAGGAATAGATCGAGAAGTTGTTGAACATGCCATTCCAATGTATCTAGGGTATAAGCAAGTTAAATAAAAGCTTAGGAGGCTTAGGTTAGAATGGATGTAGAAGGTTAAAGATGAAGTCAAGAAGTAGATAGAGGCTAAATTCTTAGTGGAATTCCAATAGCCCACGTGGTTAGCAAATGTAGTCCCTGTAGCAAAGAAGGATGGAAGAGTTAAGGTTTATATAGATTATAGCAATCTGAATAAGCCTTATCCTAAGGATGATTTTCCCTTGCCTCACATAGATGTTCTAGTCCATAGTACTGCACCTTGTGCAATGTATAGCTTTGTGCATGGATGTGCCAGGTATAATTATATTCTAAATAAGATAGTGGATAGGATCAAAACAGCCTTCAAAACTTAGTGGGGTACATATGCCTATCGAGTCATGCCTTTTAGGCTCAAAAATGTACGTGTCACTTACCAAAGAATGGCAACTAAAATATTAGATGACTTGACACATAAGGAAGTGAAGGTGTACGTAGATGATATAATGATTAAGTTATTCAGTAGGGAAAGCCATTTAAGGCCTTAGATAAGTTTTTCCAAAGGATCAACAAGTATACTCTTCACCTCAACCCTAAGAAGTACATCTTTGGGGTTATTTCAAGTAAGCTTTTAGCCCATGTGGTGAGCCAAAGAGGTATAGAGGTAGATCCTGACAAGGTAAAAGCCATTAGGGATATACCAGTACCTTAAAAAGAAAATAAAGGTAGAGGGTTCCTGGGTATGATTCAGTATATAAGCAGATTCATAGCCAAATTGATATCTATCTACGAATTGATATTTAAGCTGCTCAAAAAGGATAAGCTAGTGGTCTAGAATGAAGATTATCAGAAAGCATTCGATACTATTAGGGAATATTTGCTACATCTACTAGTGTTGATGCTGTCTCAAGCAGGTGAACCTCTGATTTTATATTTAGCAATAGATGATATTTCATTAAGGGCCATGATGGCATAAGAGGATGACTTTGGATTAAGTATGTAGTGTACTACCTTAGTAAGAAGTTCCTTTTCTATGAGGCAAAGTATATAAAATTCGAGAAGATTTGCTTGGTATTTATATAAGCATCAAAAAAGTTGAGGCACTACTTCTATTCTTATAGAAAACAAGCCATAGCAAAAGAGAATCCTCTCAAATACTTGCAATAAGCTCCCTCATTGTTAGGAAAAATGGAAAGGTGGTTGATTCTCCTATAAAAATTTAATATAGAGTACAACACCAGGAAAACCATCAAAGGAAGAGCAGTAGCATACTTCTTGGCCAACCAACCGTTAGAGGGTGAAGAAATGACTTATGAATTCCCTGACAAAAATGTTACGACCATAATAATTCAGGGTTAACATATGTACTTCGATAGGACTATAAATAACAAAGGAGTAAGAGTAGGAGTAATTTTTATCACCCTAGTAGGAGAAAAGTTATCGCTAGCTAAGAAGCTAAGGTACAAAGCCATGAACAATAAAGCAGAGTATGAAGCTTGCATTTTTGGGTTAGAAGCCTTACAGGCTATAGGAACAAAATCTGTAGAAGCATTTGGGGACTTATCTCTCGTGGTTTATCAAGTAAAAAGTGAATGGTCAGTAAAGGAAAAGCACTTGATGCCTTATCTCAGGTACCTTAAGGTTTTAACTTGTTAGTTTGAGATTTGTACTTTTGGATATGTGCCTAGAGAAGAAAACCAATTGGCAAATGCTTTGGCTACTTTGGTTTCAATATGGGATAATCCAAAGGGAGTAATTATCAAGCTAGTGTTGATTTTAAAATCTAATGGATCATGCTTTGAGAAAAAGCAGATCATGGTTATAGAGGTAGGTGATGGAAAGTCTTATTACTTTGACATCCAGAATTATCTAGAAAAGTCAGTGTTTATGAAGAAGCAACTAAAAAAGATCAAAGATTGATTCACAAGCTATCCACCCAATTCACTACTATAGGAGGAGTTCTTTACAAGAGATAGTCTGATGGGATCCAGTTGAGATGTTTTGATGAAAAGGAAGAGAAAAATGTCATTAAAGAAATGCATACAGGAGTGTGTGGGGCTCATATGAATTATTTAGCCTTAGCGAAAAAGATCATGAGGAAATGCTTTTCCTGGTTCACAATGGAAACTAACTATTCTAAGTATGTCAACGAATGCTAGTTATGCCAGCAATATGCAGACCTAAGGCATTTTCCTGTGTCTAAGTTGTGTAATCTCACATCAGCATAGTTGTTCGCTATATGATGAATAGATATTATGGGAATGATCCATCTGTTTGCTTTAAATTGATATAAATTTATTATAGTAGCCATCGATTACTTCACCAAGTGGGTGGAAGCATAATCTTTTAAGAAAGTGGGTGCACGAGAAGTGGATGCATGGGACATGGCTAAGTTTATTGAGAAGAGCTTGATATATAGATATGATTACCTTACCATGTGGTATCATAATGGGTTGCAGTTTTTAGGTGAAACCAAATAGAAGCTCATCAAGTATGGGGTTTAACATCATAAGTCTTCTCCTTATAGGTGTAACACCCATAACATACTTGACACTGTTCCGGTACCTCGTATGCCGGAAATTTTTTTTTCCAACTTATATTATTATTTTATTACATATAATTAATCTTCTTAATTATCCATTGCCGATGACCTGTAACTGTCCAATTTACTATGCATTTAATAAAATTTTGGCAATATAACGGCTATAAATTCGACTAGCCCCCTGAAAAACAGACAATATCCACAGCCTCTCAGAGGCACAACAATCATAAAATAATAATTATCATCATCAATCCATCTCATACCCCTTCACAAAAAATTACATATACCTACTAATATAACTTCTGTTAAACATTTACATACCCAAAGGGAAAATTCATACATATCTGTATATATACATGCCAAAAGATTCACAATTCTAATACATCAGAAGAAGTCCTTTAGAGAATATTCTTGCTCCCGCTCCTGAGTACCTGCGCACAGTCAAACTATGCGCTGAGCACTTAACATGCCCAGTGGTGACTAACAATCTAAATATTTTCTATACTTATCAAAAAAAATAGTGCAGTTATGCAAAAATTCTCTATATTAATTCGTCAAGCAAAAATTCAAATAACATTTTTCCCTTTTTAATTAGCATTTTTAATTTGCTAATACACTTTTATTCTTTAAATGCTTATTTCTTATAAATTTGCATATTTAATTCAAACTTTTTACTTTATTTCCAATTTAGTCCTTCTTTCTTATTAATTTTACAAATCTATCCCTTTTATACTTCTTTTTCACCTCTAGGCTATTAATTAAGGTATTTAACCTTAATTTTACACTTAATTAAATATTTTTATGCAAAATTTCATTTTAGTCCTTGTTGACTATAAAACTCCCTTTTTGTACATTTTAACCATTAATTGACTGTATCATCTTTAATTTAAGCGATTCTCAATTAATTTACTTAACTTTTACTCTTTTTGGGGAAAATTACGATTTTGCCCCTAAACTTTCTTTTTCTTTCAAATTAATCCTTTTTCACATCTAATTAACATTTTCCATTTCTTTTTCACATTTTCTCATATCATTTTCATTATGCCCCTAGTTTCAGACCCGACAGAAAACTCGAAATCGGATACACGGGACGTGGACCCCACATGGCCCAACAGAGACAGAGAAATGACCCCCAAAGGGCCAATTCTCATCAAACAGAGAACAGAGACAGAGAAGCCATGGTGATTAAAGATCCAATCCATAGCTAGCAAGTCATCATGACTTGCACCGCTGTACAGTGATGTCCCTATGGCCAGCCAATTATATCCTGAGCTAGTTTTTACTGCCTGGTTATTTCTAAGGGCATTACTTTATATACTTTTACTTATACATATTATACAATTTATTTCAAAAATACATTAATATTGCATATAAACTCCTTAAAATTTTATATGCATACTTTTCATTTTTATTTTAATTATTTTAGCATTTTATTGAATTATATCCCTAATAATCCAATATTTTTCATTAAACATATTCCACTTTATAATTCTCATTTATTCATATTAAGTCCATAAATCCCTTAAACATTTATTTACACATTATTTCACATCTACTATTCAAATTTATCCAAATTATACATAATATCTCTATAATTCATCAATCTCATTACATACATACACCATTAATAAGCTTTAAAAATTTCTAATAAATTTCATAATTCATATAAAAATTCAAGCAAGCTAAATAGAACATGTATAATTAATTTAGACTACTAATTATTATTTTCATGTAAAAATCACCATTATTTCTTTAGAGAGAATTTCGGCCACCATGTTACCATCTCCCTAAAATTTATTTTTCTTTATTCTAATCATATACATAACACCAATTAAGTCTCAATTCCATTTTTTCCTAAGTTAATTTCATAAATTAAGCAACTTAGTAATTTTTTTCCTAAATACATAAAGGAAATAAATTCACTAAAATAGGAAATATTCAGATTTATTAGCCACATATCAAATTGACTTGTTCTAGGATGCCTAAGTTTCCTTCCCCTTGCCTTTGTCCCTTGGATTAATGTTTTCTCCTTCCAAATCTAATACAACCAGCCATAAAACCTTAGATTTCATCATCTTCTTATTCTCAAATGAAAAATCCAAGCTCATATTCATTATCTACACCTCAAAATCTATGGAAAAACATCAAAGAAATAATTTAAAACACTAAAATTCATAAACTCCAACTTACCCTATTTTCTTCAATCACTTGATTCCTTGCCTTATTTTGCTCAAACCACTTAAATTAGGTTACTAGGGTAAACTAGAGAGATGAAGCTTTAATTTTTATGTTGGGAACTAAGAGTGCTTTAAAGTGAAATAAGAACAAATCAAAGGAAGAAGAAAAGGGTGATGTTTCGGCCAACCAAGGAGGAAGAGAAGAGACTCATGAAATCTGGAATTCTCTGCAGATTTTTTCTCTTTTATACCCCTTGAGTGGGCTTAAATGTAGGCCTAAATTATGGGCTTAGCCCAATTATCCTTTTAAGTCCTTTTTAGACTATTAAAGGCCCAAATCAAAATTTCTATCTTCCTCACTTCAAATTACTTTAAAAATAATTTCATTAATTTATCACATCAAAAATAGCTAGTACGCAAATTTTTGGCTCAATCAGAGTCCGTTATCGGTCCGATTCGACAACTGCCGGTGTCACCGAAAAATTTCATTCTCATCACCAAAATATTCTATTCAAAAATTTATGTAGGCATATAAAATCTGAAAATTTTTGGAGTTTCTTTACTATTTTTAATTATTTACGCAAAACTAAGTCACATTTTCTATCGGGGAAATTAACTCGCTATCTTTTTCGTATTTTTGACCTTTGGAGGCCTAATTGACCTCAATTTCACTTCAAATTTCAACCCCGGACTCCCCATGACCAATACTTTCCGATGGTACAATAAAATATTTTTGACTTTCGGGTGTCCTTTCGGGCCCGAAAAGCACTATTCACCATCGGGAAGTACTGTTCACAGCTGACCCGGTGTTGAGGCTATTACAATAGGCCTCAAGAAAATTGAGCAGTCGAAGTAGCTAACAAGAATTTGAAGAGAATCCTGGCCAAATGGTTCAAACTTACAAGGATTATGTTGATAAGCTAGCTTTCACACTATGGGGTTATAAAACAATAGCTAAAACATCAAAAGGGGCCAGTCTATTTTCTTAATATACGAGATAGAAGCAGTATTATCGATAGAGATTAAGCATCAGTCTTTAAGGGTTATTCTAGAAACTGGGTTGCCGAAAGCATAATGGGCCAGGCAAAGGTTGTTGTAACTTGCTAATTGGGGATAGAATTAGGGCTTATTACCATAATTAGGTTTATCAAATATGGCTCGCTCGCTTATTTGGGAAAAAGTAAGGAAACACCTTCTAAAAAAATTAAACTTGGTGTCCAAGTAGATTAGTCCAGGTATTCCAAATATTTGAGGCAAGTTTTTACCCATATAGGAAGAACCTTTTATGCTTAAGAAGCTATTATCCAAAGGAACTACTTTTCTATCAGATAGTAATGACAATGAGTTCAAAGCACCTGTGAATGTTGACAAATTGATAAGGTTCCATGGCTAAAGACTAAAAAGAGAAAAAAAAAAAGAATAAATGCCCCACAGGCTGAAAACCAAAAAAATGACAGCCTTGTTAAAATTAGGTGCCTCGTCAGGGTGAAAATTGAAAAAAGGCACCCTAGGCAAAAATTAGAGATTAATAGAAAATAATCAATCAAGAAAACCCAAGAAGGCTGATTGATGATAGGAGTAATGAAGCTTGTAAATTTTCATTTTGAGATTGAATAATATGTGCCATTAGGTTAGCATACTCTTTACAAAATCAAAAAGTCCAATAGAAATTTTTTTAAAAAAAGCATAGTCTATAATGGTGTCTAATCTAAGCTATTTGTATCACCTTTCTCTCATCCAGACGCCTAATAGCCTAAAGCCTGTTGTCAATGGCTGGACCAGTAACCCATCATTTGTAAGAGATAAAAGTAGTAAAGTTGCAAACACCGATGTTAGGGATCGTAGTCCTCACTAGGAGCTAGGACTAAATGCTCTAATAGTGCTCCAACATGAAGTAATAGCTGAGAGTACCACCTCAAAAGCTCAACAGCTGCCTGACAATATCCTATATGGCCTAGAACTGTTAAAAATAGTGAACAGTGAAATAAAAGGTGGAACAATGTGGTCTGCATAAAGGAATGCATCCAAAGTCTCCATCCCTAACCAAAAAGGTAATAGGTAGCCAAACATGATGTCAACATCTATCTAGTGAGCTAGCAAAGCAACTGTATCTTGGACTAATCAAAACTTCTGATGCAAGTGTCAAACTATGACATATCTCATAGGTTAGGTTCCTATAGCTCTGGCCTAAGGAGGAGGCTTTAACAATATCTACAGCTTCTCATGGAGCCACACCTTCAAAAAAAAAAAGCCGCTAGGGTGATTTGGATTTATTTCAGGAAAACATAAGGTAGAGAGATGAATGAAAATCTAAAAGGATGCATATTTCAACAAAAAAAACTAGTATGGAAACCCACAAGCAGTGTACTACCTGTAAAATTAGGACATGGCTGGAGAAGTATAAGGCTGCAAATAAGGAGAGAGTGAGGGTTATGGTGAACTGTATCCAAGCCAATTATGGTCTCTACTATAATCATAGGAAATGGATTACATCATCGGTATATGCCATCTACTATGTTCAATAGTTTATAATCTCAATTCATGGAATCCTTGCTATGTATCAACAGACATCAAGTGAAATAACAAAATAGCACGACACATGTATGGAAAGTGGGTACATCATCAAAATCAGAAAGAACATCGATCAATTGCTCCAGTGGGAATATCCTTTCAAAAGAAACCAAACCACAAGCCTCAAATGGTAAAGTGTCGAGAGCATGGACTACCTCTCTAAGATACCTAGAAATAACAGATGGTAGATAAGGTCAAACATCAGGCTCAAACCTAACATCAACCATAGTAATGAACTTCTCTGACAAAGGACAAAGCTCATAATGAGTGAATCTGAGTACATGAAGCCTCAGATCCCAGTCCGAGTAGCAGCAAGCAACATATTCCTATCTAAGAACACTCTCCTTAAAAATTATGGCTAGAGTATGGAGCCAACCGATGGTCCTCCCTGGTTCCCGAGTCATCTAGTAATCAGTATAATTTTATAAATCCAGTAGTCATTGTAACAAAATTTTATAAGTTTTTTAAGTACATGAGTAATGAGAAAAATAAATGACTAAAATAAAATAGATAGTGAATCTGAGTACATGAAGCCTCAGATCCCAGTACCGAGTAGCAGCAAGCAACATATTTCTATCTAAGAACACTCTCCTTAAAAATTATGGCTAGAGTATGGAGCCAACCGATGGTCCTCCTTGGTTCTCGAGTCTTCTAGTAATCAATATAATTTGTAAATCCAGTAGTCATTGTAACAAAATTTTATAAGTTTTTTAAGTACAGGAGTAATGAAAAAAATAAATGACTAAAATAAAATAGATAGAGTAGGAAAGAAAAGAAAAAGAAGAGGAGAGAGAAGAATATCTGATAGAAGCTTCTTCGAAGGTGAAAGGTTAAAAGCATGAAAATTAAGAAAATCAAGCATTGTTTATAGAAAGTGATGAGGGATGGCCATCCCTCACTATGATTAAGCCATGGGTTACCCATCCCTCACCTTTAGAATGCTAAAAGTTACTCATTTGTATGTCCTATGCATTGTACGTACATATTATTGTATTTGCCTATGTTTGCATTTTATAGGGAATCTAAAAGCTTGATGTCCTAGATAGTCAACCCTGGAAGGACTAGGATATGAAAGGCCATATATTAAGAGGCACAACAAATTTTAGGAGGTATTTCAAACTTTTGGACACCTATGTTTATTAAAAAAGCAATAAACACCTATAAATATTGTAAAATAATGTTGTAGCTCATAAAAAGAGTGTATATAATTTTGTAAATTAATTCTATTACTTTGTTGATTATATCCTTGCTATTTATTCAAGGGATAATTTGCCATAAAATTTTTTGAAGTACCACATTTGAAACAAGCACCTATAAGCATTTTACAAATGCCTTAATGCCTTCTATAGCAATAAGTACATTTAGGTGCTTGGCCTCCACCCTGTCCTACTAAAGTTTCCTTATCTAGTCTAGCTGGAGTAAATACTCCTGATTGCCTACTCCTGGATGCAACGTGGTTACCAAACTTTGATGGTTGATCTCCTTGTGCAACTATGGATCTCTTTCCTGTTGATAAACTGCCCTTAGAACATCTTTTTCTTCTTTGTTCTCTTTCCTTTTTTGCTAATTCCTCCTTTTCGATTTGAATAGTTGCTTGCACAAGTTGACAGTAATCTATTGGCTATAGAGAAGTTCATCCTATTAAGTGCTCCCCATTATGATCATGTAAACCACCTTTAAACTATCGACATTTAAAAGTTCCTATCAACATTGGTTTTGGTACATATTTGCTTAGACAACTAAACCCTGTTTCATACTCAACCACTGACATGCCCCTTTATTTTAAATTCAAGAACTATCTCAATGTTTCCTCTTTGTAAGCTTTATTTACATATCTCTTTTTAAATTTTTCTTCAAAGAACTCCCAATTAAGGGGATTGGGCAATTGGGGTTATGTCAAAATAAATTTTCACCAATCATATGATTTTTCCTGAAGCAAGGACATAATATAAGTAACTTTCTAGTTGGCTAGGCATTGAATCTCTGTAAAGACTTGTTCTAACTTTTCAAACAAGAGTTTTTTCTTTTTCTGATTACTCCCATGTTGTGCCTAAAAATTCTTCTACATCATGCTTTCTAATTTCTATAAAAATGGCTTTTGGTGTTATTATTTTCTATAAAATTTGATCCATATCATATGAAATCTTCAATAATACTTCCTCAAGTGTAGCAACGGGGGCATCACCCTTGGTAGATGCTGAAGATTTAGGATTGGAGGGATTTGATCTCATAAGAATGTTACTTTTTGCTGTCTCCTCTACTAGTTCTCAACTTCCCTCTATATTCTACTATCTAAAGAAACACATGAACATTAATAATAAGCCAACGCCAGTAAAATTCTATACATGCATGTTGTTTAACTCCTATCGGTTATAATCACCTAAACCATGCTCTGATACCAAAGATGTAAGGACTGCTCTAACATTCCAGGTTCCTATTACATATTATATTACCTTTTATACAACAATTTATACGATAACTCATTTGTTCACATTTCATGTAATTTTTTAAAATTCATAATCATATTCATGCATAAAAATAGGTTATATAAGTTGCATTTCTTAGTACATCATAGTTGTAATTAAGTTATTCTTGACATTATACCCTTACATTACATCATTTTAGCAAAATAAAAATTTTACAATGCTATAACATAACCAAAAGACAAAAACATCTCCACACTTTAAGTTTCCCTAACTGGTGTTGCCTTTACTGCTATTGACCTTATCCCTTTTGCAAAGGCCTACCATGGGTAGCTACATAGATAACACCCATGCTAAGTTATATAGCCTAGTGGGGAACAGTAGATATGTGAACAACCACTCACAGTGGTCATCATCAAGCACACAGCATGCAATAATAGTAATACTAATTATAATAATAATAATAATAATATGCAATTATATCATTAAATAGTATATAATGTCTAATTATGTAACATCTATGTATAATTGATTAGTCATAATTAGCCAATAATCCTTTATTATCAAGCATATACTGCTCATCATATCTTGTGAATGCTTGCTTAAGTTTTGTGGGTGTGGATAACGGGTGTTGTGGATACTTGTAGGTATCAAACATTTAAATACCCAAAGTTATTAAACTTGTGGACCTAAATGGGGTCAGAACTTTGGTCCCAAATAGGGACATACTATGGTTCCAAATGGGGTCATACTATGGTAGCTGCGACTGTAACCCTATAGGCATGCATATCTATCCACCACCAAGTTCTATGTGTAGGCAATGTTCATTTCATATTTCATATATTTCCACACTATATAACTTGTCATATAGCATAATCATGAAAGCAATCATTTAAGAAAATTATATTAGTGTTCTTTTAACTATCATGGCATATCAACATTTATAGTTACATGGCTATTATAGCACAATTTTATCTATATACACATACATATGCAATATGTCATTTATATGTTTAATGTCACAAATTACCCTTAATTATATGATTATAATGCCTAAAAACTGTTTAGGAAGGTTTAGGTAGGCTTTGTATCAATTTGGAACCTAAATATCTAGTTTAGGGGAAGATAGAGGAGAGTTTTGATCATCAGTTAATAGGTGTCGACTATGACCTAGGGTTACAAGAAGGGGTCATGATCAGTACCTAATAGTTGTTGACCATGACATAGAAGACACTTAGGTTTTGGACTATGTCACAATCAACATAAATTTTCTGCTAACCATGAGGTCTATTCTACCTAGAGGCAGATTTCCTATTTCAGTTTGTATGCACTTTTAGACATGCAAAATGGCATTTTCAACAAAGGTATCCTTATACAAAGTTATTCCTCTATATCTCTAAAACATCAAAAATCACTCAAAGTAGACATGTAAATCTCCATATTTTCAATAAAAAACAGAGACTGCTCCAAATAATAAGGCAGCAGTCATAGTCAGAATTCAAGTCAAGATTTTATCATAATTCAAGGGGATTTAGTTTTTGTGTCCTTCATATGAAATATAGGTTATGAGTCTAGTTTCTTTAGCAACTAGAATCACTCAATTTTAATCTTTATAGCTTGAGATATAGCCAAAACAACCTAGGTAGGTCTAATAAATCCCAAGATAGATTTTACATATTTCAAGGATTTCTTTGCCAAATCGGTTCCTACAAAATTGTAGGGCTAATATTCATAATAATAATTCATTATAAACTCTATTACATCATCTAACATGACTCATACATAATCACATGCATACATGTAGTGAAAAGTTCCCTTACCTTTTTAACAAGCCAAATCACCTTCTTCAAACTTTCTGAACTTCCTTTCCCTTTCCTTTCCTTTCTTCTCCTTCTACATAGGAAAGATTACAAATATAAACATATACATATCTCCTTTTGATTCAATTCCCATCATACACACAAAGAATAGGAGAAGAAAATTGTATTTTACCTTAAAACTTTAACCACCAATTTCTCTTTCCTCACAAGAACAAGGTCAACTTCTTAGGATTGCTTTTATTGGTTATTTAAGGGTTAAAGAGGTAGATTTTCTAGTCATGTGGCTGGCCTTCTTTCCCTTTAAATACCCCACTTTTGTCTTCACATTTCATGAGAATTGTAGAGAAAATAAATGTCAACATCTTATTGGTCCACGTTGTAGATTTTAATTAATTACACTAAACGCCCTAGTCTTCCTTAATTTTATGTTCTTACCACAAAACTTACACTTCCTCTTATCAATTGGGCCCCCAATTTCATATTCTCTCTTAATTTATGTACATATGATTTGATGTAAAATGACCATTTTACCCCTTTCTTTGTAGATAATTCCTTCTAGGTCCCAGCTTACAATAACATTTACTAAACAAACACATATAGATCATATTATCATTTAAACATATTCATTAAGCATTACTTAGTAGTCCTCATAGGGTACAAATACAGGCCTCATAACTCTCTCTCCCATAAAGAATTTTGCCCTTAAAATTCGTACCAATTTTGAATAATTATAGGTACTATGCCCGCATGACTGATTCAGGTACCTATGTGGCTTCTTATACACTATAATGCTACCACAACACTTTAACTAGAGGAATTTTTTTATTCCACAATTGCCTGACTTTCCTGGCTAAGATTTCCTTCACTTCTTCATCATAGGTATAATCAAATTTAACTTTTATATCATGTACCAGTAATATATATGACTCATCGGATCAATATCACCAAAGCATAAAGACATGGAAAAAATTATTTAGCTTTGATAATTCCAATGGGAGATCAAATATATAGGCTATAGGCCCAACCCGTTCCATAATCTTATAAGGGCCTATAAATCTTGTACTAAGTATCCCTTTCTTTCCGAATTGTAACACCTTTCTCCATGGGGATACCTTTAAGAATACTTCCTCTCCAACTTGATATTTAATGTTTTTCCTTTTTAAATATGCATATATTTCTTTTGTTGATTGCTTGCTTTTGTCAATCTTTCCTTAACAATCTAGATCTTTTCCTCTGTATCCTTGATAATTTCAGGACTGGTCATTTTACTTTTAGCAAACTCTATTCAGTAAATGGGAGTTCTACACTTTCAACCATATAACACTTTGTAAGGTGGCATGCCAATGCTAGTTTTATAGCCATTGTTGTATGCAAATTCCATCAAATCCAAATAATTATCCAAACTTCCTCTCAGCATATCCTCTAACACCTGTATAATTCTTTCAGACTGACCATATGTTTATGTGTGAAATGTAGTACTATAATAAAGCTTCATGCCTATGGTTTATTGTAAGATTTTCCAAAATTTGGAACTGAATCTTGGATCCCGATCCAAAATTACCGATATTGGTATCCCATGTAGTCAAACAATTTCACCTGCATATAATTCAGCCAATTTATTCATTAGATAGTTAGATCAGACTAGTATGAAGTCAGCCACCTTACTTAATTTATCCACTATTACCCATATGGTATCATGTTTCTTTTAAGTAATGGGTAAACCAATGACAAAATCCATTATGAGACACTACAAAAAAATGCATTTTACCGACAGATTTTCCAAATGAAATTTAGCATTTTACCCACGAAAAATGACCTTACCGATGGTTTTTTAATATTTTACCGACGGAATTGATTCATCCCTAAAACATGCATAGGTACCAATTTACCGGCGAAAAATTTTGTCAGTAATATTATCGATGAATTTTACTGACATATTTGTTAAAAAAATCCCATCAGTACTTTTATTAAAAATTTGTCGGCTAATTGCGTCGGTTTGACTTTTTACCGACAGATATTCCATTGGTAATCCGTCGATAAATTTAATTAATAAAAAATATTAATTTATTTTAGAAAAAATAGCGATGGATATATCTATCGGTATTTTTTCAGTTTAACAAAATAATTTATTAAATATTTTTTGCAAAAATTATAAATAACCTTTTGCAAAACACTATAATTTCAATACAAAAGAAATATAAAATTTAAAACTAAATTTATTATATAAAAATATATATACATTATAATTGTTGTAATGTACATAATATTTTGCAGTTGTATGTAAAACTATCTATCTGCTATGATGTAAAGAACATACACCAAATGCTTCTAAGATGTACCAAAAGTGGATGGCTCAATAAGCTCCATATTGGCCATATGGCAAAGGCAAATCTACATGGAAAAATATATGCAATAAGCATAAAGCAAATGAAAAATTGATTTGAAGATATAGCAATAAGCCTAAAGTAATTGAAATTTTGATAAAATGAGTATTTCAAGCAAAAAGTAGCAAGCCCTAACAGGGTAACTAATGGCAAAGTAGATATATTTGATAGGTCCCATTTTTCATCAAACCTTCTAACACCCCACACAAAAAAAAATTTAATACAACAAATTATTTTGAGAAAATTTTCAAGATGCATGCTTTATACTATTTGCCGACATCATAATTTTTGGAGTTTAATCCAAATTTTGAAGCAAAAACTTCTACCTATCTATCAACCACTAAGTTCTATGTGAAGGCAATGTTCATTTCATTCCTCATTCATTTCCATAGTGTATAACTCATCATATACTATAATCATGAAGCAATCATTGAAGACAATTATAATAATGTTCTTTTAACTATCATGGCATATCCACATCTACAGTTGCATGGCTATTATTGCACAATTTTATCTATATACATTTACATATACAATATGTAATTTATATGTTTAATGTCATAATTTACCCTTATTTGTATGCTTGTAATGCTTTAGAAGTGTTTAGGAAGGTTTAGGTAGGCTTTAGTATCAATTTAGGACATAAATATCAAGTTTAGGTGAAGACAGATGAGGGTCACGATCATCAGTTAATAGGTGTTGACCATGACCTAGGGTTACAGGAGGGGGTCATGATTAGAACCTAATAGCTAGTGACCATGACATAAATGACACTTAGGTTCTAGACTAAACTTGGACTATGTCATGGTCAGCATAAATTTTTTGCTGACCGTAAGGTCTATTCATCCTAGAGGTAGATTTCAAGTTTTAAACACACTTTTAGACATATAAAATGACATTTTCGGCCAAAGTATCCTTCTACAAAGCTATTCCTATGCATCTCTATTTTCCAAAAAATAAAAATCAATCTAATCAAACATGTAAATTTCCATATATAATAACAAAAAACACAAATTGCTCCAAATGATAGGGTAGCAGTCACAGTTAGAATTCAAGTCCTATTTTCATCATCATGCAAGGGGATTTAGTTTCTATGTTCTCATATGAAATATAATTTTATGAGTCTAGTTTCTTTATCAACTAAAAAAACTAAATTTTTATCTCTCTAGCTCAATATATAGCCAAAAAAGTCCGGATAGGTCCAATGAATCCCAAGATAGATTTTAGACGTTTTAAGGATTTCTTTGCCAATTTGTTTCCCACAAAATTTCAGTGCTAATATTAATAATGATAATTCATTATAAATTCTATTACATCATCCAACATGCCTCATACATAACCACATGCATACATGTAATGAAAAGTTCCCTTACCTCTTTAACAAACCAAATCAGCTTCTTCAACATTTTTGAACTTCCTTCTCCCTATCATTTGCTTTTTTATCCTTCTACATAGGAAAGATTACAAATATAAACATATACATATATCTCTTTGATTCATTTCCCATCATACATTTAAAAAATAGGAGAAGAAAAAAGTATCTTACCTTAAATCTTTAACCACCAATTTCTCTCTCCTCACCAGAACAAGGTAGATTTCTTAGGATTGGTTTTATGGGTTATTTAGGGGTTAAAAAGGTATATTTTCCAGCCTTGTGGCTGGCTTCCTTTCCTTTAAATACCCCACCTTTGTCTTCCAATTTCATGAGAATTATAGAGAATATAGATGTCAACATCCTATTGGTCCATTTTGTTGGTTTTAATTAATTCCATTGAGCCCCCTAGTCTTCCTTAAATTTATTTTCTTAACACAAAAATTACACTTCCTCTTTTCAATTGAGCCCCTTATTTCATATTCTCTCTTACTTTAGGTACATACGATTTAATGTAAAATGACTATTTTACCCCTTTTTGTAGAAAATTCCTTTTATGTCCCAACTTACAATAATATTAACTAAACATGCAAATATGGATCATATTATCATTTAAACACATTCATTAAGCATTACTTAGTAATCCTCATAGGGTACAAATAGGGACCTCACTATCGAGGTGTTAATAATTGTATTGATGGCTTGTCGATTGTGTGTTAAATCCTCTCTTATATAGGAAGCAATCACATTCCTAGCCAGAATGTTGTCGAAACTTTTAAGTAAAATTCTTGGAAAGCGTGTAACATGCATTTTGTCCCATTTTTATATGATGGAATTGTTCATGTGTCAAACATTCCTGATAAGGATAAGCTATAAACATTTAGTTTAATATAATTTGAACATTTCAACTTGCTTTTGACTTAAGTTAAATCTCAAATTGATATAGAACATTTCTTGCAGGGATGCCTCTTAAGATAGCATTTCCCTAGTAATCTCAGTCGGTACCAGCCTACATGATGCCCGAGCATACTATGAGATACTGAGCTTTGGGCTAGGTTTAATACAGGTCAATTTGATTCATGTATAAATAGTTCCTCAAAGACTTCAAATTATTACAGGAGGCTAACAGACTCCTAGTCAGAGTAAGTTGGATAGATTTCTTTGCTCTGACTTTTAGAACCTATCTAGATCTCACCAGAGAGGTCATTGATATTTTATGGTATGGGGGATACCATTTTTCAGACATGCAAAAGGGAGTCATCCAATTTTAGGCCTTGGGTGTTCATTATAGAATCATGAGGCATAGATTTACAGAAGCCATGAGACTTTCTAATGGGTTAGGCACAATCACGTCACCTAGACTTATGGATAGGGATAAATGGAGGGCTGTGACATTACTAGAGGATGTCTATGACTCAGATAAAGAAAAAAGCACAATGCTGGCTCTTTAGATTTATAAGTGCCTCCAGAGAGTATTATCTACCTCATACTTGGGATTCACAAAGAGTCCTGGTAATGTTAATTTGGTGATATTACCAGCGTTTTGGGGATGCAGGAGGGCCACAACATAAACATCACCTATGAGATCATTGCAACCTCGACCAGGGTAGGCACTACATTAGGGACCCAAGTACGCATAGAGGTAGTCATCAAAAGATTAGTGTTTTTCCTTGGGGCACGGAAGGAGGATTTTGGCGACCCTATCCTAGAGAGTATTTACGTACACCTAAAGATAACAATCACAATGATCATGGTTGAGCCTATAGAGGGGTATGAGGGAGTGTACAAATTGTTGACTATGCTAGAGACTCGATAAAGATGTGGCCTCAATCCTATAGTCCTAGATGTAGTCGTAGAGGGAGGTGACTAGGATCGAGTAGCATAGGTGGCACCAGCAAAGCCTTAGGCACCCCTAGAGCAACCACTTTATTAGGATGGTCGGACGAATGAGCCCCGTAAGTTACAAAAGCCATAAGGGGTAGGGTTAGACTCAAATTATGAGTTTGACATGCAAATCCACATACACGACCTGTTGGGTGGATGGCCCCAAACAATGGTAAAGCTTAGATCTCTCATTAGACACTAAAGGTTGCTAGCTATAAAAAGATTTTTCTCATATGGGCATCTAAAAGCATCATCTTATTTAGCTCCTCTACCCTTTAGGCATCTGGGGGCATTAACATTGACTACACCTCCACCACCTACTCCATCACCACCGTATATGCATCTTTAGATCCTTTATTGGATAGCATTTCTAAGAGTTTGGTAACCTTAGAGGAGGCTGGTAGATGGTAGAAGCAGACACTATAGGCAGTTCTCATAGTAGTGCAATCCTTATAGACACTACCAGCCACTATACAAACTCTGCAGATTGAGGTATGAGGTCTCTAAAAATATATAAAGAGTACAAGTCATAGGTTTGATGAGTCTCTTACTCAACTTAGAGATTAGGGAACCTATATTGAGACAAAGGTTCATAGAGCCAAACAAGCCATAATCAATTCTGATGAAGAGTTAAGGAGGTACATCAAGTACTTGAGGGGAGACCTAATGAGGTATTTAGAGAGTCACTCCATATCAATCCTGGAGGTAGGGCAGGGATTAGAGAGACTAGCAAGCGTGATAGCACAGATGCTCTAAGCTTTGACATCAACAATACTACACTAAAAAAATGCAGAATAGCGATAAAATTTAACGAGTACAAGAAAAATCGTTGCTAAATTACTAATATAGCGATAAAATTGCAATGAAAAATTAACTATGTCACAAATGTCGGTGTGGATACGCATGAGCATATATTTTGCAATAATTTAACGAGAACATTGAAATTTTGTAGCTATTTCGGGTGCCAAAATTTTGGCGTAAAATTTAGCAAGAAATTGGCGAGAACAACAACCAAGCAAACTTATTACTTTAGCGAGGTACAACAAGTCCTTGCTAATTAGTGGGGTCTATTGTCCATGCTAATTTAGTGAGGACATTTTTCCTCATTAAATGGCTACTTCATGTGGCATGTGAAGTAATTAGCGAGACATTTAGTGCTCACTAATTTAGCAATAATATTTTTTCTTGCTAAATGATTATTTATATGGCATGTGAAATTATTAGCGAGGAAATTATTTCTTGCTAATTTAGCTACAACTAATGTTCTCGCTAATTAGCGAGAGAAATAGTCCTTGCTAATTTTTGATTTGATAGATATATTATATGTGAACTAATTAGCGAGACATTTTATGCTTGCTAATTTAGCGAGAACATTACTCTTTGCTGATTCATATTTGATGTGGCATGTGAAGTAATTAGTAAGGACGTTTTTTCTCACTAATTTAGCGAGAACATTTTTTCTCGCTAAATGACTATTCATATGGCATATGAAGTGAGTAGCGAGGAAATGATTTCTTGCTAATTTAGCTATGACTAAGGTTCTCGCTAATTAGCAAGAGATATTTCGTGCTTGCTAACTTAGCGAGGACACTACTCCTCACTAATGCCCATTTGATGTGGATGTGAAGTAATTAGCGAGGACATGATTTTTCGCTAATTTAGTGAGGATAATTTTCATCACTACTGCCTAATTCATGTGGCATATGAATATTTTAGCGAGGATACAAGTTCTCCCCAATTTAGTTACGACTAAGTTTCTTGCTAATCAGCGAGAGAAATTGTCCTCGCTAATAGAAATTATCTTTACTAATGTTACATGTAAACTAATTAGCGAGAACTAATGTCCTCGCTAATACCTAATTCATGTGCCTAATTAATTCTTAATATTTAAATGTTATTTACATGTAATAGGACCGACATTTAGTCTAACTATTTTTTAAAAAATAGTTTTTCAAGTAAAAATTAGATAATTAGCTAGAACTATATCCTACCAATTTTTATATCATTTTAATTCTAAATATCTAAATTTTATTTACATTTAGTTAGATACTTTAATTTAATAAATTTATCTAGTATATTTTTTTTCTAACAAATAAATTTATCTGGTTAATTAAATTAAATAAATTAAACTAAATTATTATATTTATATTAAATAATTAATATTATTTTTTACTAATTATATAATAAAGGAATTAAATTGTGAGAATAGCTAGGAAAAAAGGTTCCCGCCAATTTTGCAAGAGCAAGGCCTAGCTAATTTTCCAAATTTTTTAGCAGGGTACAAAAAAGAGTTAACGAGATATATTTTTTGTAAATCCCTAAAGCCTTTTTCCCTTCTGTGTTGTTGCCATCTTTGCCCCCTTTCTCTATCTTTCTTTTACAGCTCCAACGATGACAAAGGAAATGATGGCTCATCCACCATCAATGGCCATTTACTCTCTTACAAATTGGTCCTCGACCAATTGGCATCGCCAACTAGATCATCTGGCCTTATGTCTTCATCTAATGCCTTCTCCGAAGTAATTATTCTTAATTTGATTTCTATCCATTTTAATTAATTCAAGAGAAATCAAAATTAGCTTTATTATATTCTTAATTTTAGCGTTCAATAACCTAATATGCTTTTGCTCTTGTGCTTTTTCGAGATCTCAGGACCACCGTAGTTTCTCAACAATTGCATGAAATACCAGTCTGCCATAAGAGATGTTGAGCTCTAGATGGGAAGGCATGGCCGCTGGAGGAATTGGTATAGACGAACAGGTATAGGCCAAATTCCTACTTTCATATTTAACGGTGTAGAGATTTAGTAGCTATAAGAAATTCCTACTTTTGATTTGTTTATACATGCGGTAAATGTTTGTGATTGTGTTTATGTGTGTATGATCTTTGCTATTTCTCTAATTTTTTTTAAATATTATGCTTTATCTAAGTATGCGAAGATCTAATTCCTTTACTTCTCTTTGTTCAGAAGCTATAAATTTTCTCCATAATTTATCCATCAAATCTCAAACTAAATCCCTAGAAATTCCTAAGTCTACCAAAAAGGTAACATATGATTAATCACTCATTTTACCATATTATGAGTGTGTAAATGTTATTGGTGGAAGTGGAATGGAAAAATTGAACATTGTTTATATATTTTGTGCAGACTTCTGTATACCAATACAGGGCTGTTGATTCGGGTGTTTCTGCTAATGGCCAGATCCAGCCATTTAAGCAATCTTTAACTCATTTCTTACCTTATATAATGGATCCAACTATGTGTTATCTTCCTTATGGTTATCCGTCCCTCGCCTATTACTATGGAAGTAAGATTACGATATTAGTTTTATGAGAACAAATAATAACTTCAAGTAAAAAAATTAATTGAACTTATTAGGCAGTCATAATGTATAGTTGTTAGTTTTGAAAGTTGCATGCTTATAGTAATGTGGGACTGCTGTCTCTCATTGGTTTGTCTTTCAATACTTAATTCATTTGTGTAACTGTAGGTCACAAGTCAATTGAGGTTGTAATTGATGATCTAGATAATGGAAGTAGCCATTCTGAGAAGGAAAAACTTGAGAGGATTATGAAAATGGTGAATTTTTAGGTAGCATGTTTGCCTTCTATGAAGAAGGTAAAAACCCCATCTTTTGTTTACTTGTGGTTTCTAACAAGTATCCCCTCATGTGTTATGCTTTATTCTTCTCCTTCTTTTCCCCTTTGCCATTTTATTCTATTATCCCCTTACTATTTTCATCCATTCATTTTCAGAAGTCACATTGGTTACTCTTCTTTCATTTTTCTTTTTCCATTACAAGACATCATTACTATGCAATATATTGAGATGTTGAGGAAAAGAAGATAAAAGTAAACTTTCTGAACCAATGTTTATGACTCAAGTCAATTTGTAATTAGTACTATTAATATAAACCATAATTTATATACTAATTGATAGCTCAATTTATCTAGTTTATAGCTTTTAAAGTATATGATAACTTATATTCTGGTAGTTATATCCATATGAAGATTGTTTTGCTTGGCTTTAGAAATATTATATTATGGTAGTTATATCCATATGAAGATTGTTTTGCTTGGCTTTATAAACTATAAATTTATTTTTTTTAGATTAGGATATTTTTTTGAATATCATTCAGGTTATGGATTTGGTAAAAAAAAAACTTATCTTCTTGTGATTTAGGCTATTCATTTTCATATATAGAAATCTGTTTTGGTTGTTATAATCTTTTTGATTTCCTCATTACTTTCCTATAGTTTGACTCGACTTCACCGGTTTAAGTTATTGGTAAATGTTTTCTCTACACCCTATTTTCACTGTTATTACTACCTAAAATTCTTGCTAAAAATCACATAATAGCCATGCTTGTGCTAAAAATTTTTAAACATATAGATTGTTAGAAGTTTAATTTCCATTATGTGTTATAAGACTCATATATTTGATTATTTGGCTAGAAATTTAGTTTTTATACTTGGTTTTACTTACCATTTTGTATTCCTACAAGCTTTTTGCTTCACTACAAAACATGAAATATATCCTTATCTGGATTTACTTTAATGGTAACATGGGCATACATTTACGACGCCCAAAATATAAACATTATTGAGTTATTTTTATGATAGCAAAGCTGCATAAGAAAATATAATGCACATTTGGATGTTTATTGTGTGTTTGTTTCGAATATGTTGGATGTGATTTTTATATGATTATTTGCTGTTGTTACTTATATTTGGCAATAACAACACATTATTGAAGTTTTTCTTTATAGGGTATATCAATTAGTATCTGATTGGTTGATTATTTATGTGAAAGTAAAGTCAATTTAAGATCATCTAACAAATCATACTATATCAAAAAGGAGGTTAATCTTTATTCTATAGCCAAACATATAAGAGCTGTGAAGAAATCAATGGTTTGGTGTTCGAGAGCTGTGGCAGGTACATGTATAAGCCTTCTGCATCAATGGTATGTAAGTTTTCAATCTTATAATGACTAAAAGATAAAATTAAAATTTCATAATTTATGTGAAAATTATTTAATATGCTTGTACACATTCACGTTATTAGCTTTTAAATTAAACATTTAAAATGAATTATAAATTATAATAAAATTTTTAAGCATATAATGATATTTGTTAAGCATATAATGATATTTTTTTAGTTTAAAAGCTAATAAAATTAATTGTTAGATAAACTTTTTTTCTTAAGCATACAATGATAGTTGGTTTGATGCCAGACAATCCTGGAGTTGGTTTTTCTTCTTCAAGCTATCATTTTAATGTTCTATTGGA